>CAIGQZ010032997.1:11399088-11411026 GCA_903798205.1 Danio tinwini
TTTCTTTCTTTCTTTTTCCTTCTTTTATTTTCTTTCTTTCTTTCTTTCTTTCTTTCTTTCATTTTAGCTCTATATACATGATGACTTTTCACATTCCAACTCAACAGTTTGCTAAAATTCAATAAGCAATTCTCATTGCTTTAATTTTCAGTTGCGAGAATGGAGCTTAGCCACCAAATAAATAAACAACGAGAGCTTTTATTTGCAATATCATGAGCAGTTTTTTTTTCATTTTTTGTTCATTACAGTTAAGCATATTGTTTTTAGCATACAGTCCCTTTCTATGCGTCACTGAGCAGTTCATTTGGCTTAAAAAATCTCTCTACATTTGTGTCGTGTGTCTGGCACACTGAATTACAAATGTGCAGATGTATTATAAAGATATGTATCAGATGTATTATAAAAATTAACAATGACAGGATGTGCAAATCACATTCAAACCACAAGCACCCTCACCCATTGGAAATAATAGCAGGACTGCAAAAACAATCAATTATTGATAATTTAAGATACACAGAACTATTTAAATATTAAATCCAATGACTAATATACAACGTCTCAATAGCTCTGTCTCAGATGTACAGACAGGCAGCTGGTGCTTGCATTTTATTCCATGTGATCTATTTAATTGTGCTACTGTGTGTTATTCTGTCAAAAAATGTGCATAGGATACAATGCATATTAAGAAAATCTGGAGAATGCAGCAAGGCCAGTGTTTACTCATGAATGTCCATGGTGGAGGCTTATGGTATTTTGTTATCAGGCCACTTCATTGGTCTTTTTATGTATGCAATTTAAATATTTATAGTTGCACGCTCATGAACTGAATGTACCAGTTGTGTTAGATGTTATGCTAATTCAGTTAGGATAATTAATGATCTGATAATGCTGTGCACAATGTACGAGGCACAACACAACACAACAACCCAGGATGGTAACTGATTCTCTGTTCTGTTTCTGTTGTGTTTTAATGAACCCTTTTCACAAGACTGTAATGATTAAAAGGTCAGCAGCTTCTTAAATCCTCTAAAGTTTTTTTTAAGAATTTAAATGTATGTACATTAAAAAAGCTAGACTTTTCTACTATATCATATTTGCATCAACTTACATAAAGAATCTTATTACTGTTTATGCTAAGTGTTTGTCATTATATCTGACATTTCTTCTTGCTGGCTTTATCAGTCTCTCAGGTTCTTTTGCCCTTGAGTCCGAGTCATTTGTTTTTGAGTATCTACCGATACTGAAACCTGATCCGATATTTCTATAATACATAGAAAAAAGAATAAAGAAGAGCGAAGAAACAGATCCAGGATGTTTCTTATTTTTTATTTAATTCACCTTATTTTAATGTTCAACATGTCTGTTAACAAACAGAGCAATTGTGTGAGGTAGCTTGAACAATCAAGTAATAAATAAATTCTTCACTTTTGGACTTTAGTGCAACAGTAAATATAAAAGTCTAAATATAAAAACAAATAAAACTTTAACTTAAAATACCTGCCAGGCAATCCCAAGTTTACATATCTCACAGTTTGCTATGGCAATGTTGTCGTCATTAGCTTTATAATACCTTCAGACTGCAGACATACTCACACTTTCCGCTTCAAGCTGGTTCTGTGTTGTACTTTGCCTGCATTTAACCAATAGCGTTTCTGCTACAAAGTGATGTCATGCCGCATGCGTTGCTGTTTTAGTGTGAAATCAAGAAAGATGTCTAACTCTGTTCCAATCCATAACTATAGATGTGTTAAAAAATAATAAGTATATATATATATATTCGAGTCCTGATCAGGAGGTAATGCCCAATTCCGATCGAGTCTGAAACCCGCGTGATCGGGCCTGATTTTCGATCATTTCCCTTCACTCAAAGTCATGAAAATAAGTATTTAGTAGTGTTTTTAGTGTTTAATGTGATTAGTAGTGCTTTTCTCTTGTTATTTGAGCAAAATTGTACTTTTTCATGAGTACTCTTGCTTTCACTTTCTATTGGTAAGGACTATTGATTTAAAAGATTGCAGATTAATCAGTTATTAATAAATAGTTAACATCCCTAGTGGAAATATTACATATTAAATGTAGTGAAATAATCGTTTATACAGATTATAATATAGATAAACCATTCCTATTGTTTAAATGATTATCATACATTTTATTTTAACTGTTATTCCAATGCTGGAATACTTGATTCTGATTGGTTAGCCACAAAATTTCAAGGTAGGTTATTACCCGATACCAACTGCTGAATATAATAACACAGGCTCATCAGTATGGCTGCACGATATTGGAAAAAACTGACATTGCAATATTTTGTATCATATATTGCGATATTGATGTAATTTGATATGATGATTTAAACAACTCTTATCGGAAAGAAATCATAATTTTATATTGTGATAATTCTGTAGGAAATGTGTGTTTATTATAGTACAATATACAAGGATATATGAGTATAATAGAACAAAGATACAAATGAAATACACGATGTTTTATGGTTTTCTGGACATTCTAAAACAATTGAGGTAAAATAAACATGTAATGTAATCAAATTTAAAATAGCAGTGTCAGTGTAATAAAATATAAATCAAGTTTATCTTTGATAAAGTTTTATAATTTGTGTGCCCAAATTGTTGAAGTTCGCTTGACATGTTAGTTACATATCTTAATTTAATTTGTTCAAAGTTGTAGGATTAAAATTTGCTTGTGCTTCTAGTTAATTATAATCAAAACTCAACATTTGTAGTTTCTGCCATGTGACTATTGCATATACGCACATTTTATCTTTCTTTCATCTGTATTTCTAGCACTTTTACAATGTAGGTTGTGTCAAAGCATCTTAACATAGAAGTTTTAGTAAACTGAAACTGTGTCAATCCATTTTTCAGAGTTGAAGTTCAGTTTAGTTCAGTTCATTCATTCATTCATTCATTCATTTATTTATTTTCTTTTCGGCTTAGTCCCTTTATTTATCCAGGGTCGCCTCAGCAGAATGAACCGTCAACTTATCCAGCACATGTTCCACGCAGTGGATGCCCTTCCAGCTGCAACCCATCTCTGGGAAACATCCATACACACTCATTCACCCTCATACACTACGGACAATTAAGCTTACCCAATTCACCTGTACCGCATGCCTTTGGACTGTGGGGAAAACCGGAGCACCGGAGAAAACCCACGCAAACGCGGGGAGAACATGCAAACTCCACACAAAAAACGGCAAATGACCCAGCCGAGGCTCAAACCAGCGACCTTCTTGCTGTGAGGCAAGCACTACCTACTGCGCCACCACGTCACCTTAGTTCAGTTCAGTGTGGTTTAATTTTCACTGCTGAAAGACCAAACACTGAAGAGCAAATCTATCAATGCGCAGCTCCATTGATCATCAATTATTGCGACACAGATGAAACGATATATTGTGCAGCCCTACTCGTCAGGGTACTTGAACAAATATGTTCACATTCACAGTGTTTGGCGCCATCTTGTGACTGAATCATAGGTAGGTTAGTGTATGCTCCATTCAGCCGTTTTAATTTCTGTCAACTTTACAGCTCAGAACAAGGTTTTGTATCTAATTTGTAAGTTTTGTGGCAAGTATCTGTGTTATAAGCAGTATAAAGTACATCCAGGTGGTTGTCATCACAGAATAAAGCCCGACAGGCTTGACTGACAAGAATAGGAGGGCTGTTGTAGGCTGATTTATACCTCGGCATTAAGTGATCATCGTGACCCATGGCACCTGACTTGCGCATTGTCGTGCATTTATACTTCTGCATGCTGTTTGTGTCGCTCTGCAATAACACTTTCTAAACGCTAGTTGGCAGTAGGTTTTTATGTTCCTCTGTGTCGAGTTTCTTCACTGGTGTTTTGTTTTTTCTGAACGCTACCTTAGTGTACAAGTAGCTAAAACTCGCTCATTCAGAGGCGGGAACTGGCGGACGTGCAACAACATTAATCATAAGGTAAACACAAAGCAACAGTTTCTATCTTGAGCTACTTCACAAGACTCGACACTTGGCTCTCAGCCCTGCCCACACTGGTCACAGCTACCAAGCCGACCAATTACAAAGCTTGTGCTATGCGTCGTTGCGACGTTTAGTTACATTTTTTGAGAGGTGCGCGTCAGCATTAGCTTCAGCCACGGCGAGGGCTATGCAACCCCTCGGAGGCTGCGCCGGAGCTTGACGCAGAAGTATAAATCAGCCTTAAGACTGCGAAAACAATCTTTTTGAATGTACTTTATCTTATTTATTTCACGGCTACTTGCCACAAAACATCAAAAATTGATACAAAACATTGTTCTGAGATGTACTAGTTTACTAATTTTTTGATTATTGATTATTTGATTACTCTTTGACCGACATGAAAACAGCTGATGGAGCATACACTAACTTGTATATTATCCAGTCACAAGATGACGCCAAACAGTCGAAAACGTAAAGCTGACAGAAAGAAAACTAGCAGAATAAAGTGTATACTGACCTGTTCATTCACAAGACGACAGCAAACAGTCAAAAACCATGGCGTGATAGACAAGCAGATATATATATATATATATATATATATATATATATATGTATAAGTATATGGATTTAAATGCATTCACTGACAGTTAAGGTGATTCCCAGATGAGCCTGTGTTATTTAGCCGTTGTTATCGCAGAGTTTTGCGACTGACCAATCAGAATTGAGAGTTTCAGACAGATGTGTAATTCATTTTTTCATTTGTTTTCTTTCGACTTAGTCCCTTATTTATTAAGGGTCGCCACATCAGAATGAACTGCCAACTACTTCAGCATATGTTTAACACAGCGGATGCCCTTCCAGCTGCAACCCAGTTTTGGGAAACCAGATGTGTAATAATCAGCAATGAGAATCAGCTGGATGTACTTTATCCTTTACTTTAGATGATTGTTTAAGCAGAATATAATCTCTTTCTCCACCTCTTTGTCTTCTTCTTTAGTCCATTCTATGGTGAGGATTTCTACTTCGAAATTCCACGGCCGTTCCAATGCCTGTCCTTCTCTGTGTACGCCAAAAGCATGTTCCAAATAAGGGATCTACCTGTAGGTCAGTATCTCTCGTCCTTGATTTTTTTTCTCACAGTTTACAAGACTAATACACAGTGTACATGTCAACTAAAGCTGACGTACATGTGTGTTTGCAGGGAAAGTAGCCATCAGGAAGGAAGATCTGTATAAGTACTGCGGGAAAGAGAACTGGTTACAACTACAGCCTGTGGATCCACACTCAGAAGTTCAGGTAAGTGGATGGTTAGATGGCACACAAGTTGTCATTAAACGCGCACACACAAACACACACACACACACACACACACACACACACACACACACACACACACACAACGTATAAGCACACACAGCCTCACTTCCCTTCTGCGGTTTGTCTCCAGCCGTGGTCTGGGCCAATCAAGTGAGTTTCTGATTACTCACCGCCTTGTCCGTAACCAATGAGATCAGCGTATGATTAGTCAGCTCTTATATGTGGTCCTATGAGTTGAAAGCAGATGCAAGCTCAACTCCACATCCTGTTTTTGTGTATGGTGTATGCACGGGCTCTGTTTTGTACACAAGTGTGATTCACTATTCAGCAGAACCGGGGACAGGGTGTGTGGATTGACTGTATCAGAAACAAAAAGTGTTTACGTAAAGGACTTTGCCTCTTTGAAACGAACGGAAAGGCAGTTTCAAATAGTGGGTTGCCACCTTTTTCATCAAGTAAAGTCAAGCTAGCAAGCTTTTACGTTGTGTTTGAGTGTCAAGAATGTGGATTGATAATAATATATTGAATACTCACTTATGGCTATGTAACAGTATTGTGCAGTACAGTATTGTGTTACTGTAAATATTGTGTGGATTTATTTTCTGGGCTTTTTGTTTGTTTTTTGTTATTAAACACAAAAATCACCTAAATCATATTGGAAAAGCAGTTTTGCGACCCTTCCTGCTTTTTTTATGCCTTGAAAGTTGTTTTTGTAGTGAAACTTTAGAAGCTAAAACCTGTATTAGAAGATGAGATGAACCTAATCAGTTCCCATTTTGGTGTCTGCATTAAATACATTTTTGTAAAATTGAATTTGCATATGAAATAAAGTTATTTATTAGGAAATATAAAAAAGAAAAAAGAATATATATATAAATATATATATATATTTTTTTTTTATCTGTAGCTATTTTGTTTTTGTTTATTTTGTTATTTTTTATGATATATTATTTTTTAAATATGAATATAAATTAAATTAAACGTGTAAATAAAATTATTAATTAAGAAATGTAATAAAAAAATATATATTTTTTTTCTTTAGCTATTTTGTTATAGTTTTTATTATTTATTATATTTGTTGTTTTAAATATTAATTTAAATTAAATATACTTTTTAAATTATTGTTATTTTTATTGAAACATGTAAATAAAATTATCAATTAAGAAATGTAATTTTTAAAAAGAATAATTTTTTTATCTTAACTTATTTTGTTATATTTGTTTATTACATATAATTGTTTTAAATATTAATATACATAAATTAAATATGATTTAATTATTATTATTATTTTTTATAAAACATGTAAATAAAATTATTAAGAAATGTAATTAAAAAATAAAAATAAAGCTGAAGTCAGGATTATTAGCACCCCTGAATTATTAGTTCCCCTGTTTATTTTCCCCCCAATTTCTGTTTAACAGAGAGCAGATTTTTTCAGCACATTTCTAAACATAATAGTTTTAATAACTCATCTCTAATAACTGATTTATTTTATCTTTGCCATGATGACAGTAAATAATATTTTACTAGATATTCTTCAAGACATTTTATACAGCTTAAAGTGACATTTAAAAGCTTAACTAGGTAAATTAGGTTCCTAGTCACTTTTTTTCTTAGCAGTTTTTTAAACTGCTTTTATTATAGCCAAAATAAAACAAATAATACTATTTTTAGAAAGTAAAACTATTATCAGACATACTGTGAAAATTTCCGTGCTCTGTTAAACATCATTTGGGAAATATTTAAAAAACAAAAAAAATAAAAATTAAAGGGGGCTAATAATATATACTATAATTTTTTGATCTTTAGTTATTTTGTAAAAAAAATAATAAATATATATATATTATATATACAATTATTTATACATAATTGTTTAAAATTTTAATATAAATTGAATTAAATATTATTTAAATATTACTGTTTTTATTAAAACATGTAAATAAAAGTATTAATTAAGAAATGTAATTTAAAAAAGAAAAAAAAAATATAACCTTTTTATCTTTATTTATTTTGTTATATATTTTATTCTTTTTATTATATATATTTGTTTTAAATAATAATATAAATTAAATTTTATATTATTTTTAAATTATTATAATTTTTTATTAAAACTAAATTAAAAGCATATTAAATTCAAGTAAAATGTCCTATTTAATAACTCACAATTCTACAAAAAAAGGCTAAAAATGGGAGAAAAAAATTATCTAGAGTAAATATACTTGAAATAAATGACAATAATTATTTTATATTAAACCAGTGGTCAGACAAAATCATTTATTAAATCGTATTATATTGTAGCAATATCACATTTTGACAAATGAATGAAACCCAGAAGTACAAGCATTACTAATTACAATTAATGATAATTAAAATCAATAATCTGATAATTAAAGTCTTTAAACATGTCATCAAATGATTCTTATTATAAAAATGACTGACAAGACTTTTGTTTATATTATCTTGCTTTATACTGAATGAAACTTTACGTGGTGTTTTCTGTAAATCATCTTAAAAATATAAATGCTCATTGTTTGCTAAGAAAAAAGGCGTTATAATATACAGTGTGTTTTTGTGTGTCTGTGTGTTTGACTAAATATAGAAAACTGTGAAAAAGCTGAGCAATATTGATAAACTCTAAAATAAAGTTGACATGTTGGAGTGTTACTTCGTGACTGTGGTTAAACACTGTGATGGATGTGTTTTTAACCCTAAGGTGGGTGGCATTTGCGCCAGATGCCAGATAATATTCAGAGCCGCCCTGAACTGACTGAAGTCACCAGACCATCCTTAATATTTGTGTTCAAATAGCCGTTACACACTCAAAAAAACGACATATTTACACTTAACATAAGTTTTTTTTTTGGTTTCCACATATGCATTATTAAGTCATTGTACAAACACATCTCTACTCAACACTTGCAAATTCAGCAGGTTTTAGTGATTAGATCACAAGATTCTTTGAACAGATTAAAGATTAGCACGTCATTCGGTACATAGAAGTATTCAACACTCACTTATTTTTTGATAGTAGCTTGTTTATATACAGTTGAAGTCAGAATTATTAGCCCTACTGAATTATTAGCCCCCCTGTATATTTTTATAGCAGAAAGATTTTTGAAAAACATTTCGAAACATAATAGTTTTAATAACTCATTTCTAATAACTGATTTATTTTATCTTTGCCATGATGACAGTAAATAATTCTTGACTAGATATTTTTTAAGATACTAGTATTCAGCTTAAAGTGACATTTAAAGGATTAATTAAGTTAATAAGGCAAGTAAGAGTAAATAGGCGAGCTATTGTATAATGATGGCTTGTTTTGTAGACAGGTGAAAAATAATGTTGCTAAAGGGGGCTAATTATATTGACCCTAAAATTTTAATTTTAATTTTAAAATTAAAAACTGCTTTATTCTTGCTGAAATAAAACAAACAAGACTTTCTCCAGAAGAAAAAAATATTATAGGAAATACTGTGAACATTTTTTGCTCTGTTAATGTTTAAAAAAGAAAACAAAATATTTTGACTTCAACCGTATATAAGTTTAACATCTGTTTTATTTTTAAATTGAATAATCATGTAATTGTATTTGCAGAGTTTGTTTTGCAATCCTTCCTACTTGGCATCTTGCAAATTGTTTTAGTAGCGACACTTTAGCATACTGAGATGATTATTTGGCTTAAATCAATGTTTTATTTAATGATCCAAAGTTCTGCTTTAGTGATGTTTTACAAATAATTGTTCTTATAAAATCTCTGTAGCATTTCCCCATTTTTATATAAAACAAACTTTTAAAATTTGAATATTTTTATTGATTTTTCAGTGAATTTAGGCAATATGTTTTGCTGCATTTAAACAAAGCTGCTTTATTAAACAATTATCTTCAATACAATAATAGTGCGATCACCTAACATATACAGGGAGAGAAAGATAATACATTTAAATTCGAATGAGGTGTCAAATTTTGGAGTTGCCAGCCATTGAGTCGTACTGTCTGGCAGGATGTAATGCAAGTAATTAAAATATTTTGGGTTATGGAATGCACTTCTCTTTTACAACAATTTACCTGTAAAATATTGCAACCAATTTAATGGTAACGTTTAGCAACCAGTAAGAAAACTGTAACTCGAAAGTGGCTACAACTCGAACCGTCTACAAAATCTAAATGGTTGGATGTTGTATTTAATGCACAAAATATGGAGAGGATGATTTCTTCTTTAAAACTACAAACGGACAAATACCTGCAATATTGAGAGAAATTAATTGTATTTCAAGAAAAAAATAAATAAATAAAAGAAACAAAAATAAAGTACAAAAAATAAGGTGTCAAATAACGCAAAAAAAAGTTTAATGAATGTATTTTTTATAATTATCTTTATGTATTTCCTCTTTGCTAATGTTGTATTTTTAAAAAAATCCCAATTTTTCTCGATGTGATCTTTTGTGTATGTTATTGAATAATGTAATAATGCATATACAAAAATATCTAAAATGTAGCATCTCATAGAAAATTATAATTATATAATATAATGTATTAAATATATTTATAAATATTGAAATATTGCTTTGAATATAAATATAATATGAAAGTATAAATAAACATATTTTTAACCAGCATTTTATATTCATAAAATATCAAAAACAGGATTACCACAGTGATTATGACAAGAATTTTTAATTAGCATTTCACGTTCACGAAAAAAGAGGGAAACATAATAAATAAAAATTTAATAAAGAGTAAATAAATCAAGATAACATTTAAAAAAATACATTTAGTTGACCATTTGTAGTTTTACACTTTTTTTTGCAATACTTTGAGGGTGTGTACATACTGCTACCAAAATAATATGTTAGTTAAAGATTTCTAAGTATTATATGTAGTACAGGGTGATGTGGTGGCACAGTCGGTAGCAAGAAGGTCGTTGGTTCGAGCGTGTATGGCGTGTATAAGAGTGTAAGAGTGTGGGTCCAAAGACATGCGCTATGGGTGAATTTGGTGTGCTAAAATTCGCCATAGTGTTTGTGTGTGAATGAGAGTGTATGGCTGTTTCCCAGTGATGGGTTGCAGCTGGAAGGGCATCCATATTGTACTACTATAGTATACTACAATTGTATTACATATTCATTCATTCATTCATTCATTTTCTTTTCGGCTTAGTCTCTTTATTAATCAGGGGTCACCACAGCCGAATAAACCGCCAACTTATCCAGCATATGTTTTACGCAGCGGATGCCCTTCCAGCTGCAACCCATCACTGGGAAACAGCCATACACTCTCATTCACATACAAACACTATGGCAAATTTTAGCATACCAAATTCACCCATAGCGCATGTCTTTGGACCCACACAATCACAGGGAGAACATGCAAACTCCACACAGAAATGCCAACTGACACAGCCGAGGCTTGAACCAGCAACCTTCTTGCTACCGACTGTGCCACCACGTCACCCTGTACTACATATAATACTTAGAAATCAAATCAAATCAAATCAAATCACTTTTATTGTCACATCATCAGCAGCATGTGTGCTATGATGAGTGAAAAGCTTAGGTGCTGGCTCCAGACAGTGGAAAATACAGATAGTGCAAATGCAACAACAGTGCAAAAAAAAAAAAAACAGACAGTGCAAATACAACGACAGTGTAAAATACAGACAGTGCAAATACAGCGACAATCTTTAACCAACATATTACAATCTTTAACCAACATATTATTTTGGTAGCACTATGTACACACCCTCAAACAAAGTATTGCCAAAAAAAAAAAAGTGTAAAACTACAAATGGTCAACTAAATGTATTTTTTAAATGTTATCTTAATTTATTTACTCTTTATTAAATTTTGATTTATTATGTTTCCCTGTTTTTTCGTGATCGTGATTTTTAGTTATATTGTTAGATAGGTCCAGCTTTAGCTTTGTCATTGAATAATGTAATGTATGTACAAAATTATCTAAAATACAGCATCCCATAGAGAATATTAAATATATTAAAACGCATTTAAAAATGGTTTGAATATAAATATAAAAGTATGCATAAACGTATTTTTAATTAGCATTTTATAATCATAAAGTATCAAAAATATGGTCACTAGGGTGATTATGACAAGAATTTTTAATTAGCATCTTATTTAGAATTAGAAACAACTTATTATTTTGGTAGCTGATTTTAACTAATCCTTTCATTTTAAATCCTAATCTCAACCCATGCAGTTATCTTTAATTATTAAGTAGTTCATTGGTTAAGTACATTTTAAGCTTAATAAAGTGAAAGCATACATTTTCAAAAAGTAGTTCAATAATATCTGCATTAGACATCAGTTAACACTGAGTTATCAGTGCGCTCTCGTGTCGTTTCTCAAAGGAACTTGCACAAAATATTGCGTAGGAGTATGTGGGTGTTTTTATTTTGTTTTTCTTCTCTATCTTTTCTTCTCCCTCCCTGTCTTTTCCTCTTCACCTCTCCTCTGTTTGCACTCTTTCTCATTCTGACTTTATCAGTTTCAACAAATTGGACTGGCTAGGTTATTTCAACATACATCATATTATATCATAAACATGTCCATCATGATGCAAGTCCAGACTCTGACTCAGACTTTGCCTTCAACTGTGTATATTATATTATATTATATTATATTATATTATATTATATTATATTA
>CAIGQZ010032997.1:11415207-11425629 GCA_903798205.1 Danio tinwini
CTGTTGCTTTTAAAGTGATTAGTTGAATTTACCTAAACAATGAGCAAGCCCGTTGCTTTTAGAGTGATTAGTTTATTTAAAAAAGTGAGTAAACCCGTTGCTTTTAAAGCAGTTAGTTGACTTTAAAATTTGAGTAAACATGTTGTTTTAAAGCGATTAGTTGACTTAAAAATTAAGTATACCTGGTTTTTTTTATCGATTAGTTGAATTTACTTAAAGTGAGCAAATTGTTGCTTTTAAAGCGATTAGTTGTATTTACTTAAAAAGATTGAGTTAACCTGTTGCTTTTATAGTGGTTAGTTGTCTACTTAAAAAGATTGAGTAAACCCATTGCTTTTAAAACGATTATTTGACCTTACCTAAAAAAAATGGAGTAAACCCATTGCTTTTAGAGTAATTAGTTTATTTAAAATTAGTTGCTTTTAAAGCAGTTAGTTTACTTTACTTTAAATATGAGTAATCCTGTTGTTTTAAAGCGATTAGTTGACTTAAAATAATGAGTAAACATGTTGTTTTTACAGCGATTAGTTGTCTTTACTTTAAAAGATCGAGTAAACCCATTGCTTTTGAAGCAGTTTGTTGACTTTAAAATCAATGGATTTACTCGCTTTAAGTAAAGTTAGTACTATGAAAGTAGATGGCTACAGATTTCTAACATTCTTCAACGTACCTTCTTTTGTGATAAACAGAAGAAATAAAATAAAACTATTTATAAATAAAACTTTTAATTTTGACCTTATTTTTTTATTTACACCCGGACTGAAATTTGTCAGCTGATTATTTAAACAGATAAGGCAGATGAAATTAGTCTTCATATTACAATATAAATCCAATACATTGTACAGAGTAATAAGTTTATAAGCAATTATAAGTTTATAAGCAATTGCTAGGCATACATGTGACATAATAAATGGTACATTTGGACTTGCAGCACTTTTTTGTGTTTATGTGATTTATCTTTAGTTATTATTTATGACTCTCTGGAATACTTGATTCTGATTAGTCTCAACATATAAATGTGTGTAACTTAACAACTCTTATCATTAACAATGCTAATCTGGACATGGACGAGTCCCTCTGTCTGGATTCAAACAAACTGCCCTGATCACCCTTTCAGGAAGTTTTTGACAAAAAAATAAATAATACATTTGGGGGATTTTTCTTATTGACAAAAATGAAACAAGGCTTGCTGAGTGTGTTTGGTGTCTAGGCCTGTCATGGAGAAATGACACTAATACTGACAGTGCTTCATTCAAACGGTTAGTTCAAAACAGCTGATTGGTTTAGTAATAAAGCTAGTGACTGTAATGAATCGGTGAGTCTTTTTATTTAGGAGTAAAACATTGCAGTAGTGCATGTTTCGAGGTAAACCACTGTCAATTTTCCAGCAGTTAGTATTACTGTTTCAAATTGTCATTATCTTTAAAACCGTGATTATTGATTATTGCAATTAAAGGCAAATAAAACACAATATCAGTCAGAACAATTGCCATTAGACATTTTAGTCAACCCACACAACCCTTTTTTTGCTTTCATAAAGCAGCATTATGAAAATCTATGTAAACACTAATCCCTGTGAAGTAGATTTCCAAGCGCAGGTTAACCAAACAATACCTTGATTTACCTATGAAACACATTAAATAATATAAACATAAGTATACAGTGCTCAGCATAATTGAGCACACCCCATTTTGAAAATGAATATTTTTATCCATTTCTCAGTGAATATAAGTAATGTATTTTGGTGCATTTAAGCAAAACATGTTTATTAAACAAATATATTCATTCAAATAATATTTTAGTCACCAAACATATTAAGAAATTGAAAGATAATACAAGTACATTCAAGCAAAATATAGCAAAAAATATATATAATTACAACCTACAAAATTTTAAAAAAAATTTTCTTAGCTTTTCTTGATTTTCCCTTTTTTAATTTGTATTTAACAAAAGAATTTAACAGATAGATTTGTGAGGGGTGTACTTGTACTGTATATGCTGAGCACTGTGCAAATCCGAAATCCAGGGACTATTTATGTTGTTTGTCAGAAAACTGCGTAAATTTGCTAATTTTAAGTTGTTGTTTGTTCAATTTGACATACAAAACCTTGTGGAATAAGTGTGTGACAGGGATATTGTGATGTAATATTGACAAAACCATGATAATATTGTTGACCGTGATCAATTTGTTCACTATATAGAAGTGTTCATAAAGTTAAAGCTCTGAGAAGCACAGATGATCTGCTCCAGCTTTGTTTGGAAGTATTTTTGTTTTAAAAATTGAATCTCCACTTTGGGTGTGCATAATTTTTTTTAATGGCCTTTTGTCAGTTAATCCTTACAGAGCTTTAATTCAAGTAATACTATGTTCAATAGGCTGTCACATACAAGATATCTTTTTTGAGTGAGTGAGTGAGTGAGTGAGTGAGTGAGTGAGTGAGTGAGTGGGTGCGTGGGTGGGTGAGTGAGTGAGTGAGTGAGTGACCTCACTGATATTGTCATCTATAGTAAAACAACAATTACAATGTTATTATAGACAGTAAACATCACATGCCCGTATGATGTAGTGTTGTGATGGAAAATGCTTTAGCACGCATTTGGGAACAAGGATTGCTTTATTTGAAGAATTTCCAGCATTCTCAGTGGGCGGATAATTTGAGCATTTTAGCAGACTTATAATAATAAATGTTTAAAAACATGCTGTCAATCAAATACCAACTTAAATGTTCCATTGCAGTTTATTGTATGAAATAAAAATATTGTAATTTATGTATTTTTATATTAAAGTACAATTAAATTACAATAGTAATACATTTGTTTCATTAAAGTCAAATAATAATAATAACAATATCAATAATATTAATGATAATTCTTTATAATAATAATAATAATAATAATAATAATTATTATTATCATTATTATTTGTATTATTATTATTATTATTATTATTATTTTATTATTATTTTTTTTATCCATCTCAATTATATTCCAATTCCAGTTTCTTCTATTCATAATCGCAGCATAGTCATTTTGTTTATTTTTTTCTGTATGCTTCAGCAATGTTGTGAGATACTTTCTTAAAGGACAAAATGTCTCCATCATGTATTGAATTGTTAAAATAATAGCTTTAATAATAACAAATTTTAACAAATTCATAGAGTCTTATTAACTAAAATGTGATGACCTGCACTTGTTACCCTAAAGAGACTCATCCCCCGCGACATCCCTCCTGCCCCCATCCGCAACCGAAGCCCATCCGCTGCGTAAAACATGTGCTGGAATACTTGGTGGTTCATTCTGCTGTGGTGACCCCTGAAAAATAAGTGACTAAGCTGAAGGAAAATAAATGAATGAATAAATGAATGAATGAATAGTAGAAGTAATAATAATAATAATAATATATTTATATGTACAAAAAACTGCAATTTAGTCCTAATTGGTAAAACATATTTACAGTGTGCTGCAAATAATAATAAAATATATATATATACACAATAAACAAATATTTAGTCACATTTGTTAAAACAAACAATTTTTTAACAATTAAATAAATAAAAAAAATTAACACAAACTATTTGTTTTCCTGAATTTTATGTCACCATTAATAAACATGAGAACTCTGAATATGCAAATGTGTTGTTAATTATTGAAATACAAGAAAAAATATGAAATCTCAAGAGATTCTATATCAAAGGAGTTTGGCTAACAAAATTGTTTGGAAATCTCTGATCTAGATCACAGTCAAATATACAGTTGAGGTCAAAATTATTTGCGGTCAAATTATTTTTCATTTTTATTATTATTATTTATTTTTTACATTTTTCAAATATTTCACAAATGATATTTAACAGAGCAGTTTTTCACAGTATTCATATACATTTTTTTTCTTCTAGAGAAAGTCTTATTTTGTTTACTTTGGCTAAAAAATAAAAGCAGTTTTTAATAAAAAACAAATTAAGGTCAATATTATTAGCGTCCTTAAGCTATATATATTTTTTTAGATTGTCTACAGAACAAACCACTGTTATACAGTTGAAGTCAGAATTATTAGCCCCCCTTTGATTTTTTTTCTTTTCTTTTTTTAAATATTTCCCAAATTATGTTTAACAAAGCAAGGAAATTTTCACAGTATGTCTGATAATATTTTTTCTTCTGGAGAAAGTCTTATTTGTTTTATTTCGGCTAGAATAAAAGCTGTTTTAATTTTTTTTAAAAACCATTTTAAGGTCAAAATTATTAGCCACTTTAAGCTATATATTTTTTCAATAGTCTACAGAACAAACTATCATTATACAATGACTTGCCTAATTACCCTAACCTGCCTAGTTAACCTATTTAACCTAGTTAAGCCTTTAAATATCACTTTAAGCTGTATAGAAGTGTCTTGAAAACTATCTAGTAAAATATTATTTACTGTCATCATGGCAAAGAAGTTATTAGAAATGAGTTATTAAAACTATTATGTTTAGAAATGTGTTGAAAAAAGTGTCTTTCCATTAAACAGAAACTGGGCTAAAAATAAATAGGGGTGAATAATTCTGACTTCAACTGTACAATGACTTGCCTAATAACTTACCTAATTAACCTAGTTAAGCCTTTAAATGTCACTTTAAGCTGAATACTAGCTTGAAAAATATCTAGTAAAATATCATTTTACTGTCATCCTGGCGGATATAAAATAAATCAGTTATTAGAAATTAATTATTAAAACTATGATGTTCAGAAATGTGTCTTCTTGTGAGAAATGTAAGAAGAAAAAAGAAAAAAAATATATAGGGGGGCTAATAATTCAGGGGGCTAATAATTGTGACTTCAACTGTATATATATGATGCATGTTTTAATTTCTACTTTCTGATCTGTAGCCTGTAATGCGATGTAAATGCTGTGCTGCTGAGGTGTGTGTCATCTGAGAATACCAGTGAAACTCGCGTTCACACCTCTACATGGTGTGTGTATTTTCTTTAATGGTGTGAAAAGTGTTTGACGTGCGTCTGCGTTTAATGTTGGCCATCACTGTTCATTCACACTCTCCCACAGAGCAGCTTGACGAAAGAGGAAGTGATGCTGTGACGGCAGGAAGTCAGCTCTGCTCTGTTCCTGTGGTTTTGTTTTGCCATCACAGTGCTTTTTTTTTCTTCTTCACTCTTTCATGCTCTCGCCTCCTCTGTCGTTCATTCTCACCTTCACTCACTTCTTCATGACTGCCACCATGAGATTCGCAAGTGTGAATTACTTCCTGTCTTGGACGGCAGCGCTTCTGATTTCACCCGTCTTATCTAACACTTTCATTAATGCTTCTTCTTTTATTCATATTATACGTTCATATTTAAATGTGACGTCTTGGAGCCTGTGAAAACATCAATATCAGTGCTCGGCAGTATTGATGGATGTATTTTTTGTGTTTTTTTTCTTTGGTTTAAATGTCTTCAGTGTAATGTCTTCAGTGTTTTATATAATAGTACACTACCTGACAAAAGTCTTGTCGTCTACCCAGGTTTTAGGAACAACAAATATTAACTTCCAGTTGATCATTTGGTATCAGAAGTGGCTTATATGAAAGGCAAAGGCCTCTAGATTACGCTTATTTTACCAAAATAAAATATGATCATGCCTTGATTTTTAATTATTTATTAGGACAGTCTGACTTTGCTGAGACAAAAGTCTTGTCACTTAACATAAATAATGTCCAGTATAGAATATAAAGTCATGGTGCAGTGGAAAAATAATTAATATTGTGTATGACTCCCAATGACTCAATAACTTATTAATAAAGTCATCTGGAATGGCAAAGAAAGCGTTCTTGCAGGACTTCCAGAGTTCATCAAGATTCTTAGGATTCATCTTCAATGCCAATAATGCTCAATAATGTTCATGTCTGGTGACTGGGCAGGCCAATCCTGGAGCACCTTGACCTTCTTTGCTTTAAGGAACTTTGATGTGGAGGCTGAAGTATGAGAAGGAGCGCTATCCTGCTGAAGAATTTGCCCTCTCCTGTGGTTTTTAATGTAATGGGCTGCACAAATGTCTTGATACCTCAGGCTGTTGATGTTGCCATCCACTCTGCAGATCTCTTGCACACCCCCATGCTGATTGTAAGCCTAAACCATGATTTTTCCTTTACCAAACTTGACTGATTTCTCTGAGAATCTTAGGCCTCCGAGACTCTTGGGTCCAATAGGTCTTTGATTGGGATGCAGTTCAACTGATGATTCATCAGAAAAATCAACCTTCTGCCACTTTTTCAAATGTTAAACTAGAAGTCAAGTTATTATTTGTTGCTCTTACAACTGGAATCGAAGACTTTTGTCAGGCAGTGCATGTTATGTAATGTTGATCAGTAAGATACCAATGATTCTTCATTTAATTTGTGACTGTCTCTGAATTTCCAAATAAAAAAGTAGTGCTTTCCACTGTATGCCAAGCTTGTTTCGGATTAGCTGATAGCTTTCTTGTGGTTTAGATTTTTTCTTTAGCGTTTCTTTTCTTTAGTTTCCTTCTATTATTGTTTATTAAAAATTGAAGACCCTGATATATTCACAGAAGCATTATTTTCCAGTGTTCATTTAGAGGTAAAATGTAGTTTGAAATAACTGAGTCGTTAGCAGTGCTGTTGGCGAGCAGTACAACACTGCTAGGCCAACGCAATTATTTCTTGTTATCTGTAACTGAAATAATCTTCGTCCGCTCAGTGATACAATAACTTGTTCATTAAACACACTAGTTGTTTTCAAAAATAGTTTTGAAAATTGCTATGTTGCTATATCATTTGTGAAATCTGTTCTTAAATTACTCGAAGTAAGATTTGAGTCAACAAATCACTGATTTAAATGATCCAGTTACAACGAGTCTCTAGTTAACAACTTACTGATTCAAATGATCCAGTCAGTGCGAGTATCTAGTTAATAATTCACTGATTCAAGTGATCCAGTCAGAGCAAGTCTCTAGTTAATAATTCACTGATTCAAGTGATTCAGTCAGAGCGAGTCTCTAGTTAACAACTTACTGATTCAAGTGATCCAGTCAGAGCGAGTCTCTAGTTAACAACTTACTGATTCAAATGATCCAGTCAGAGCGAGTCTCTAGTTAATAATTCACTAATTCAAGTGATCCAGTCAGAGCGAGTCTCTAGTTAATAATTCACTAATTCAAGTGATCCAGTCAGAGCGAGTCTCTAGTTAATAATTCACTGATTCAAATGATGCAGTCAAAACGAGTCTCTAGTTAACAACTTACTGATTAAAATGTTCCCACAATCAAAAAACTTTCTGTGGACATTTTTTTAGTCCTTATGAGAAAAATTGGTCATAAGTGATGGTCTATCCCAGATGCTTCCGAGCCCAGAGAAGTCGACGGTGCTTCAGGACACTATTAACATAGGGTTTTCTTTTGGCACTGTACAGTTTTAACTGGCATTTGTGGATGTAACTACGTATTGTGGTACCATGTGGCCCATGTGGTGATATCGCTTATAGATGAATGATGATTCTTAATGCAGTGCCACCTAAGGGATCGGAGATCATAGTTGTTCACTGTCGCTCTAGGTGAACAGCGATCACGTCGCCCTCAACCCGAAAGTGAACTAGAAAGTGATCTTTTCGCGGATGAAAGTGAGGACCGGGAGGGAGGGGGTGGGTGTTGCGGATGAAAGTGAGGACTGGGGGGTTCACTCACTATTCTGCCACCCAATGCGGCCGACTAGGTCGCCTCTATGGACGCAGCGGCCCTGAACACACGTCGGCCACAACAGGAAAAAATAAATAAATCAGCAATTGCGTTAAATGCGTAAATTTTTTTTAACGCGTTGAATATTTCAAATTAATCACGTGCGTTAATGCGCTAACGCATATATAACGTGTGTATATATATATATATATATATATATATATATTTGCCTTTATGTATGTACTTGTAGTACATTTACATGATGTTCTTGTGAACACTTAATTAAAGCTGGTCTTGCTTGTATTTCAAGTCAAATGCCAAATAGACATTTAGGTAGTATTAAGCCTACAGCCAAAAACAGTAGCATAGTTGTCCAGTTTCACTTGGAAATGTCACTTTATGGAGTTGAATTGGGCTAATAATTCTGTTTCATGTTTATTTACAGTAATAAAGTGTTGTTTAATCAGAGCACTGTTTAATCTGCATGGTTACCTTTAATAACAGCCTCAGTAACACAGCTATGTGTCTGTTTGTTTTGTCTTTTGCAGAATAATAGCGTGTCAGGGTTTGCCGTTGATAAGTGGGCAGAACTGTGATCCGTACGCCACAGTAACACTCGTAGGACCCACCAGGTAAGTTTATTTGAAGTCGTCATATTTACGGTGCCCTAACATCACAAGGCTTACTGTAAAGGAACAGAAGTTTGCGTAAAACATAATGGTTTCTAATGAAGGTACTTACTGAAAACAGTCAACCTGTCAAATTGTGATTTGCTTCTAAAATCAGTCAGTCATAAGTCAGTGTCAGCCTCTGTCTCT
This sequence comes from Danio tinwini, assembly GCA_903798205.1. Classification (NCBI taxonomy): domain Eukaryota; kingdom Metazoa; phylum Chordata; class Actinopteri; order Cypriniformes; family Danionidae; genus Danio; species Danio tinwini. The sequence goes on from CAIGQZ010032997.1 coordinate 11,423,689, forward strand.
GATCTAGTTTGAAATGAGTACATAACATCCGCTCTGATTCAATAATAACATCCTGCTCTGTCTTTTTGTTTCTCTCGCTCTCTCTCTCTCTTGCAGGTCAGACCAGAAAAAAACTAAAGTGAAGAAGAAAACCAGCGACCCTCAGTTTGACGAGACCTTTCATTTTGAGGTACACCCTCATCCATTCATTTATCTTTAAATAATTTTAATGATAGCCTGTTATTGGTTTTGATGGTGTGAGAGTTATACAACACAGTGTGCACAATCCACAATGTTTCTGAAGGTCACAAGGTCAAGCAGTTACAAAGGGAGGTCACAGTTTCATGTAGAGGAGGAGGACATAGAGAAACTGGAGATCAAGTGAGTTCTTTTCATCTCTTGTTTTGTTTTATTTTTATTTGTTTTGTTGCTGTCAAATGATTAATCACGATTAATCGCATCCCAAATAAAAGTTCATGTTTACAAAAAATATTTGCTCGTATTATGTATATTTTTGTGTATAAAAATAAATGCAGTATCATTGTGTAAAATGGCAGCTTAAAGATGACTCTCATTTGGAGAATGAATACACTTGCATTGCTCGGGTGTGATTTATTATTTTTTTCTATTTATTTTTTCTTTTTCTTTTTTTCACCAACTTCAACAAAGTGTGAAAATCTTGATGGTGCTGTGGGTCTCATCTATTAAATGAACTTTATTTTGTATTTTCTACTGGATTTAAGTCAGGTGATTGGCTGAACCATTCTACAGCTTGATTTTCTGTCTCTGAAAGCATTTGAGAGTTTCCTTGGCTGTGTTTTGGATCATTGTCTTGTTGAAAATTCCACTCTGGTTTCATCTTCATCATCCTGGTAATGTAGACTGAAGCAGCTAAGATTATATTACAATGAGGAAGGGCAGAGGGTTGCTGAAGAACTACTGAGAGATTTCAGCTGCTGTCTGGGCTTTCACTGCCTCTCTACACTTCTCTTTCTTCATGTGTTCAATACTTTTTCCCTGTTTCATTTCATTTTATTACACATAACTTCATTTCTAAACCAATTAGTTTTGTTTTTTTGCATATGTGGATTTCTTTGGTTGTTACCAACATCCGGTGAAAATTTCAAGTCAACAGCACCTTTATGCAACAGCATGTGTTTTCTGAGAAAAATGATGACGTGTTGAATACTTATTTCCCCCACTGTATGCACACACATACTATACATAACATACAAAATATGCTAAATAAATATATAAACGTGTGTGCATTTATATACATAAATATATACATCATATATAGAAATATATACATAAATATACACTGTACACACACATACATACATACATACAACACAAACTTTTGTTTTGAATGCGATTAATCATTTGACATAGTTTTAATTTAAATTAATTTCATTTAATATTTTTATTCTCTCTCCAATTTCCAACTGGTGTTTTGTTTTAAGCCTTATATTTTTACTAGCTATGTTTCTATCCAAATATGCAAATTAGCTTTATGCTCAAAACTGGAACATCGCGTAAAACATTAGCGAATAAAGCAATTCAACAATCAAAGAGAAAAAAATCATCTCTTCCTGATAATCTGATGCCAAATATCAAATAGAAAAATGTAATTTGCCGCAATAGAAGAAGCCACTTTGTGCCTTTTTTCTTATAAAATAAATTAGAAGGTGAAATGCACTGAAAGTGTAATGGCTTTTTGAAGCGCAAAATAATTTTTTTTGGGAGCGCAACCACTTGTTACAATCACCAGCAATCTAGCCTGTGCAGATTGCTGGAGAACTACACATATGCCACTTATAACCTACAACTCCTATCATGCACCTTAGACACACCAGTTCCTGATTTCCCCTGATTACACACACAGACAGCTGGAAGCTCATTATGAATTAACCATACACACACACACACACACACACACACACACACACACACACACACACA
>CAIGQZ010032997.1:11460850-11494222 GCA_903798205.1 Danio tinwini
ATTATTATTATTATTATTATTATTATTATTATTATTATTATTATTATCAGGGCTTTACATTAACACCCGCCAATGCGGGTAGATTTTAGTTCTGGCGGGTTGGACAGACACCTCCACTAGCCATTTTGGCTGGTTGGAAATCATTTTTGAATTGTAGTTTTCTTAAAAGCAGGGTTTAAAAATAAGCATGGCCCAATATTCGTGCAAATGTGGTCTTACAATCGAGAAGCAGCACGACTGACAAAATAACTGTGTTTGCGCGAGCAGAAAGCAGGTAAATACCGAATGAGAGGATGATCACTTGCACGCTAAGACGATGTGATGTGCACGCCGTTTACTTGGGTGAAGGAACCTAGAGGAAGCGCAACTGGTGCGATCGGTTCCCGTTGAAATAGACTGGGAAAAGAGCGATGATCGTGCACCCACAGTCCTGCTGCTTTCAAAAGCTCAAGATTTAAAAAAAAAATACACATATTTTTTAGTAAGCAGCAGCGGTCACTGCTTTCATTTGAATTATTATTTAAACAGATTATTAACAGGCCTATATTAAGTGTGTGCGCATGATTATTCTTTCATTATCAAACTTGGTATGTTTCACTTGCTTTCTTTTGCTTACAGTTATTTTTATTAACATGGTTTAATAATATTTTTTACAATAACACTGCTTTGACAGGAGATTACTGCCTGTTTATGTGTAGTTAACTGTTGATCTTGGACTTTTAGCCAGGGCAGATTACATGCATATTTTAGATATGTGACAATAATTCTTTTTTTAATTGTAATGTTTTTTTTAAAAGAAAAGTTTTGTTGAATTAAAAAGTGCATCTATACAGCTATATTTTAAAATCCTTAAATACTTAACTTTGAGCCCTGAAAAGTCCTGTGAAATAAAAACTGATTGCATTGAGACACAACCCATTTGCTCATGCACACTGAGCAAGCTAATACACAATACACACAAGAAGTTAAATGAATGAGAAGGTATGTGGACATAACACAACATCTAAATCAAGTAATTTTAGCATGTCAGTCAAATTTATGCATATAAAATATATTTTTCCAACAAGAAAAGTGTGGCTAGTAAAAATTGCGAGTGGCTAGTGATGTTGGAAATCTACTAGCCACAGTGGCTGGTGATCAAAAAAGTTAATGTAAAGCCCTGCTTGTTATTATTAATGGCAATATTAATAAAAACAATAATGACTGAAGTAATAATTTTATTTGAAAAAACATACAATAAGAAAGCAATTATTTAAAATGTTAATAAATATATATATATATATATTTTTACATTTAATAAATGTTATTGATAAACCTTGATAAACAGAATAATAATAATAATAAAAAATAAAACTGACCCCAAATCTTTGACCGGTAAGTATGTATATACTGTAGTCTCTGTCCTTCAGAATATATTCTTCTGTGCTCAACATAAGAAACGTATAAAGGTTTGAAACAAGTGGAATGTAGTTTTAAAACAAACTATCTAGTTGTAACAAACATGATTACTTCCTGTTGTGTAGTTTGTGACTTTTTAAATTATGCCAGGAAATACCCAATGAGACATTCCAGTCTTTCCGAGAACAACAATATCTGTTTACTCAGAAGATCATTAAATAATAATTAGCAGTAAATGAACTAATGAGCTAGAACTAATAAATATGAGTCAGGAAAATCACCTGTCTTCCATTTTCTCTTCCTCAGGATCCTGAAATATCCCGCACACTCACTCTCATCTCCAAAACCATCCAGTCCTTGGGCAGCTGGGGCAGCCTTTCCAAGAACAAACTGGTATGTCAGATTTTAGTTATAGGAACTAACTATTAAACCGCTTTCCACTGGAATTTCAGCCAAACCAGAATACATTTACATTTGTGCAATTTTTCAGGTCTTGTTGTGACATTTTTTGTTTGTTCCTTTGTTTCCAGTCTAGCTTTAAAGAAACATATATGTGTGATTTCTTCAAGTTATTCCAAGAAGATGAATGTATAGAGAAAGTTAAAAAGGTAAGCATTTGTGAGGAATCATTTTCATAGATGAATGAGAGGAGATCAAGATCATGTATTGACACAATCTGGGCTCTATTTTAACGATTCTGTTGTGCCTATTCTCTTAATGAGTTATGGGTGTGCTTTGAGCATAACGTGCATTAAACACATCTCATCTCCCATTCCCTTTAAGAGTCAGTTGCATCGCACCATGGCGCATTTGCTATTTATATGGTGGACTTTGTAAGTGGAAAAAAAAATGAACGCTTCACTTGCGAGAAAACAGTTAAACAAATCATCTGCAGCACGAAGTTAAAGAACGAGCCTCCTCCATTTGGCCTCTTTACTTTCTCTTTACTTTACTTTTACTTGTTACTCCTTTACTTTCTTAGATAATTAAAGGGTGTTGTATGCACTCCACTGAAGACATCCATTAGCCTACATACAGTATTTAATTGAGTTTGTTAAGCACAAGGATTTGTTTCAAAACTATTTCTAAATTCAGTTCTTATTTCCAGCAAACAAATAAATGAACAATAATAACGAAGTGTGGTTAAAAAAACAAAACACATGTCCTATTCTTATGCCTCATATGGTGACGCATAGGTCTCCAAAACCCAACAGGTGGACAAATCTAAACTTGTTTTAATTCAAGCAAATATAAATATGCATATAATTAATAACGCTGATAATAATAATAGCATTATACACATGCAAATTGTTATGAATACATCAAAAAAATCCCCCAAGGTGAAGAAGGCAATTTAGGTTGTGGTTTTTATATTTATTTAAAAAAAATAATTTTTGTAACATTTTAATTCTTAAATTTTTTTTTATTGTAAAGATACAGTTGAAGTCAGAATTATTAGCCCCCCTTTGAATTTATATTTCTTTTTTAAATGTCTTCCAAATGATGTTTAACAGAGCAAGGAAATTTTTACAGTATGTCTGATAATATTTTTTCTTCCAGAGAAAGTCTTATTTGTTTTATTCCGGCTAGAATAAAAGCAGTTTTAAATTTTTTAAACACCATTTTAAGGACAAAATTATTAGCCCCTTTAGGCAGTTTTTTCCGATAATCTACAGAACAAACCATCATTATACAATAACTTGCCTAATTACCCTAACCTGCCTAGTTAACCTAATTAACCTAGTTAGGCCTTTAAATGTCACTTTAAGCTGTATAGAAGTGTCTTGAAAAATATCTAGTAAATTATTATTTGCTTTCATCATGGCAAAGAAAAAATAAATCAGTGATTAGAGATGAGTTATTAAAACTGTTATGTTTAGAAATGTGTTGAAAAAATCTGCTCTCTCTTAAACAGAAATCTGGGGAAAAAATAAACAGGGGGGCTAATAATTCTGACTTCAACTTCAATTTGTGTATTGCTGTACATCCTGTGTGTATTAAGCAATGTGTAAGTGTTTGAACCTGCACAGGCGCATAACTAACGCTCTGCGCTGGACCAGCTTTCAGTTGGTCAATGGTGCAGTGTACTTCAGCTTGTCAAAATAGCAACGCGCCAACAATGCTCCTTGACACACCTCCTTTATAGACCGGCACACCCATGAGCCACCAAAGTGGACCAAATGGATTTGCTGTTTAAACAACATGGCGCAAAACGTAAAAATTACTGTTGCACTGGTCTAAAAATAGCAACAAATCACGCTAAACACGTCTTGCGCATAATTGCGCCGTGTGTATGATTTAGGGCCCTTTGTTTTGTTCCATTGCAGTTGTTTTACTCTGAAGAGATTTAAACAGTTCTGTAAATGCTTGGTCAACAACATAATGTCCTTTTTTTTTTTTTGATTTTTTTTGTTTATTCAGAAATGCACTGTTATTGTAGTGCAGTTCATAAAAACAGTCACGTGAACTGTTCTATGATCATTGTTTTTTAGTTATGACTAGATTCAGTTTTTTAGGAGAGCATAAGAACACCTGTCCTGATAATATAAAGAGTTTTGTGAAAAAAAACTAAATAGTTTAGGGTTGTTCCTTTAGAAAATTCCATGAGAACTTTCATAACTGTGTCAAGTTCACTGAAGTCTCCTTAAATATCAGGTAGTTTTTCATTTTTACGAGGGAAAGGCTTCTTCATGTTATAAAAATGTCATGTGGTATAACTCCCTAAATATGTTAAGAAATTCACGAAGCGCTGGTTCATAAACATATTTGTAAATAACAGAAATTGCGAAACACTTTTAAATAGAAATAAAACCTGCATGCATACGAACATTTTTGAAAACATATTTAACATTTAAGCCAAACTATTTGGTTACATAATATGCATGTTACACAACGCAGAGTTATTAATTTTGATCACTTCTTGAAAATGCTTGGACAAATACAACTACATTTCATGAATACAAAGTCCTCAAATGTCATTTCTCTGATCATCTCTTCAGTTCTTAGATGAAATCTCCTCTAATGTCAGTAAGGAGTCTTGTGGAGTGGAGGATTCATTTGTGCTGAAGGAAGGGTGAGCGAAAAAGCTTCATTCATTAGTTAACAGTTAGATGTGTGATTTTATTTAATACATTTTTTATTTTACCAGAGAGATACATAAGCGGGCCCAGGGCAAAAAGCGAATAGGAAAGAAGAACTTCAAGAAACGCTGGTTACGAGTGACCAATCACGAGCTGTCCTATCACAAGCAGAAAGGTGAGAGAACATTCTGCTTTGGATTTATTCAGATCAGCTCTTAAAGAGATAGATCACCCAAAAATGAACATTCTGTCATCATTTACTCACCCTTCACTTGTTTCAAACCTTTTTTGAGTTTCTGTTGAACACAAAAGATATTTTGAACAATGTTGGAAACCTGTAACCATTGACTTCCATAGTATTTGTTTTTCCTACTGTGAGTTACAGTTTATTTCAGCTTTCATCATAATATCTTCTTTAGTGTGTAACAGAAGAAAGAAACTTACAAAGGTTTGAATCACTTGAGGGTGAGTAAATAGTGAGTGAATTTTCATTTTTGGTTGAACTATCCCATTAAAAGCAGGGTTTGTAGGCTTGCTGGAAATACTTGAAAATGGTAGATTTTTAATCAAATGAATCAGGTTTAATAAGTGCTTACATTTTGGATGAAGTGCTTGAAAATGTTATTGTGTTGTGGGGATGCAACGATTATAGATTTTGGTTGTACGATTATAGACTGAGGAATAATCACGATTATCACAATTATTACACATTCAAAAAACAAACAATAGTCCATTACTCTTTGAACTTAAGAATAAGTAAAAAAAAGCTTTTGGGCATTTAAGCATAAGTAATAATTTTACACTGTAAACAAATGACAGAACAACGAATAAATAGTTGAATGGTCTAGTTCTATTTCATGTGACTACATTGGAAATAACGAACTTGCGCGCGCAAAAGACATAGTATGTGAACGGCCCTTAGTTAATAGCCTCAGCCATAGTTAAAATCAGCCTTTAATCCAGTGTATGTGTGTATTGTGCACAAGCTCGTAACTTTAATCTAGATCACAGTTGGCATAACTTTGTTTAGTTGCAGCAGTTTTGCTTGGTGCAGAAATGTGGTGTTGAGAAGCCTTTACGATTAATTAAGCGTGACGAATTAAAGTGTGGTTAATAGTAAAACCGGTTAATTACCATGTTGCTCTCATAAAAAATGATGTTACTCAATAGGTAATAATAATGAACTACTTTAATAAAATTTAATAAATTAATTATAACTATAAATCTGGAGGTGATCTTTAGCGTCTTTTTTGTGCTTTTTGCTTAAATAATAGAAGAAGATAAAATGCATAGAGGGCTACCAACAGTATCTCACAGCAATTCGTAACTTTTTGATTTGGTGGCTAATTCATATCAATTTGTACGATATCATTAGTATAATTTAGTATGATTTTCTTATACCCAATGACTGTTGGGTGTAAGGGTGGGGTTTGGTACCAAAAAAAATATTTTTTGTATGAGTGAAATATTAATTTGTACGAATTAGCTACTAAACTGACAAAACGTACCATAGTTACATTTCTTTGTGGGATCAGGCTGGAGATCACAGCTTCATGAGTGAACAGTGCATGACATTAAAATAAATATAAAGTTAAGGTGAAAGATTACACATTTAAAATGTGAGTAAATTATATTTAAGAATGTAGATATCAGTAATTCAATGCTTGAGGCAAACATGCCATCAAAACATTTCCTTAAAGTATTCTATAGTATAGTGCAGAATTCTAACAAAAAGCGTCTGATAAAATCTGATAAATATGTAATTTGCCACACTTGTAAAGTAGTGGAAAAGTTTGAAAATGAACCTGGGAAGGGCTTGAAAAGTGCTTAAATTTGACTGCAAAATGTGTAAGAACTCTGTAAATGCAGCTGTCCAGACGCTTGTTTTTGTTGGCTGCTTTTTTTGGAAATGGACAGTTGAAATAACATGAACATTATCTCTGGATACTTTTAGCTTGTCCTCAGTTAAACATTGTTGTTTGTGGAGCTCCTGTTCATGTAATGCGGTCGGCCAGTTCTGGATGTGAAACTTTCTGCTTCCCCTTATGCAGTCAGCTTTAAGTCATGGCTGTTTATGGGTGTCTGTGAATCTTATGGAGTATTATATTAAGTATTAGTATTATATGATCTAAATATATAATATTGTATTACATTGCATTAGTATTAGTGTTATTAATTTTAGCAATATGTTGAGCTGGGTTAGTGATTTGATATGGCTCATTCTGAGGTCATAGCATATATAATTATTTTTTAATGTATTTTATAGGTGGCATGGTTGCTAAGCGGGAAGCATTGTCCCCTCTGCCTCGTAAAGTTTCCATTTTCTCCTCAAGTCTGCGTGGGATATTTTTTCATTCTTATTTCCTAACGATATTTCTTACTCAAAATATTTGTTGCTTTTTGTTCAAAGTAGTTACTTAAAATGAGCTGAGAAAGCACAATTCTTCTTTTTTTGAGGACAACTTAATTCTTGTATTTTCAATCAACTTAAAATAGTAAAAACGTTAAAGGTGCAGTATGTAAGTTTGACACCCAGTGGTTGAACTAGGTATTGCACTCCTGGTTTAAAACAGATGCAAGCTCAGGTTGCCAGATTGACGACATCAACAGAAGTGTGCCTGACTGTCGAGCCTACTGTAAAGGCTGATTTAACGCTGATTTAAATTGTGTTCTAAATAAAAGCAACGGCACGCAATAGAAGGAATATTTTTCATACTAAAAGGAGTTTTTGTTCTACCAACACCTGAAATTTATATTTTAGAAACGGCTTCTACTTGTTGCAGCTGAACAACAGGATAAACTGACAATGTTTACCTCAGGTACACCTCATGTGCTTTATTCAGTGTTAAATGCTAATACTGTGAGTTTGAATGTCATTTCACGAGACATTTATTGCCATATACTGAAAGCAGCAGCAGATAGTTCACCTCAGATCTGGAAAATAAAATAAACCGTTTGAAGTTGAACTTTAAAACTGTGACTCAGTAATTCAGCATGTACATTTCAGAATCAGAATCAGTTTTATTGCCAAGTGTGCTTCACACACACAAGGAATTAGTTTTGGCTACAGAAGCTTCCATTGTACATAAAGTAACAAGTGACAACATAAAATAAATATGAAAAAAGATGATAAACATTAAACAGAGATGCAGTTAGTCAAAGGATCTGAATGTTCAGTTATATAAAGAACATTTAAATAAATTTAATAATGTTAAAGGGGTTTAATATGTATTAATTTGATTATAAACCTTACTATTTTGTTGGTGTGCAGTAAGTGCACTATTGTGTGCTTCTGAATGGCTGTATTTAAATTTCTGTTGTGTTTGTCTGGTGCAAACAGCCAAATTGCGTATTACTGCAAATCTCGTCATGTAGCGTGTTGTTTGGACACAGGATTACAATGTAACCTGCTCACCTAATGTTTACACTGGTAATATTTATATTATTTGCTAATTAATAACCACCTCATATGGAACTCTAAATCTGGGTCTCATTTCAGAGGCTGCTACTGTCCATTAGATGTCACATTTCAATCACGGATGCACACTTTGAAAGCCTTCCTGACTGAATTAATCAAATATGCTGTTTTCTACCGAGGCAACCTGTGGTTCTGAAATATGATTGGCTAAAGTGACATTGGGGAGGTCAAATTACCAAAACAAAGACAGACGTTTCGGCACGTAACGCACATATTCAAAGCAGAATATCTGACTTCAGCATTGTTTTTCAGATAAACAAGAATGTTCACTTAGCATGTTTCTTAAATATCTGCTAATATATTATGGTATTTTTATGCTTTAGAAGAGTCAAAAGCTTTCATACGACAACATAAAGGGATTGTGTGGAACTCAGCTTTTTTTACAGTGTGATATAACATTTCCCTAAAAAATGCTTTAATGTTTTTAAAAATTTTTTTGATGTTATGATATTAAAACAAACAGGAAAAATATATATTTTAGATCTAATTAAATCTAATTCATAGTAAAAAACTGTGGCAAGGTGCAAATATTTCATCTTTAAAACACTTTGAATGACTGAAAACCTCCACATACCGTATACACTAAAAATGCTGGGTTCTACTAAATTCATTTATGTTGGGACATGAAGGAATTAAGTTATTAGTTTTTGCTAATTAAAGTCGATTGAACATAAAAAAATTAAGTTGTCCCAGAAAAACATCAACAACGGTGTTGTTTCAGCTCAACAAACGTCATTTTTTAGAGTGCATTTTGACTCTGACTGGCCACCATTAGTATTTATTTTCAACTCTGGGTTCACCTTTGGGATGCTCCAGTCAATAGCAAAACAGCAATTGCTTGGAAGGTGGGGATAAAGCTAGTAGGGCTTGATAGTAAAAGATAGTAAGGCTCGTCCGATTGGCCATATTTAGATAAACAACCATTGCATGCTGCACAAATGCTTGGCATATAAAATAAATGTAATTTATCACACATGCATGTGATGCGTATATAGGATGTACTGTTATCACAGTAAAAATAATTTTACAATATATTGTCTGACACAAAATAACACGTCTCCATGCTTTCCAGCATTAATGTTTCTCTGCTTGTCTTCAGTAAATCCTGACAGTTTTAACAGACAAATGGGTTTGCATTGGCGAAAGCTGTTTGTAAATCTGGCTCCTAGTCCTAACACTTCTTTGTGCTTTCAACAAAAATTCTCACATTTCTTTTGAGCAGGCTGTCCTGTGAAACAAAAGCTGTGTTCCCAAGTTCCCAAGATGTATCATGAATTTCAAGGTCACCGATTATTGGTGTCCCTGCATGCTATAGTGGTTCATTGCTGTTGTAATTATCAACATCCTTCATCATGACAAACTCTGGAGCAGCCAGCATGTTGGCCTGACTTTCTTTCTTTCGCCAGACTGTCACCAAAGCTGGACTCCAGCTATTGACATTTTGACTGGAAACCTGAACAAACATACCATTATAATGCAACCTAGTTATTTTTTTACAGCCAGATACAGACTGATTGTTGACTAAACAGCAGGTGGTGTGCTCTGTCCTCATCCAGGAGTTTGGAAGGCAAAACTAGGTCACATTGACATGAACAGTTGTTTTGATGGTTATCTCCTTTGCAGGTTTTCTCCCTCCAGTGATTTTGGATATCCCTCCCTGCGTTTTTTATATAACAGTGTAATTTGTCTTATCGTTTAAGCACTTGTGCTGGGAGTTACTATAAATCTTGTCTCGTTTGTGTTCAAACACATGGCAAGATTTGTAATATTCATTCAGTTGCTGAGTTTATTGTTGGGTTAAGACTTTCTGTAACTCATTTTTTGGCAATGCCAATTTATTTTTCATCAATAAATGATGTGCACTGTTCAAATGTACTAAGCTTTTGTTATGTTCTGGATGAAAACATTCACTGAATTACACTGCTGTAAAAATGCATCAGAGAAACATTTTTTTACATTTTTTTGCATAAATCTGTTAATCAACCTCAGTCCTGATCAAAACTACTAAATGTTTTTAAAAAAATTACAAGATTTCACCTCTTTAATTGCCAAGTTCACAAATGATGTCACTGATTTGGTGAAAAAACACACACAAAATGACATATTTTTAATATAAAAAGTTACTTTGGACTGGATTTTTAAAAGTCTTAGACATGTGAATGATTAGTAACAACATTGGCTTTAATGCATTGTTAGATTTTTTTATTATTTCTCCCTAATTTACTGTTGGTGGCTGTTATTGCCCTATTGACTTGCATTATAACCACATTTGATGGTGCATACAGTGCATCCGGAAAGTATTCAAAGTACTTGACTTTTTCCACCTTTTTTATGTTACAGCCTTATTCCAAAATTGATTAAATTAATTTATTTCCTCGAAATTCTACACACAATACCCCAAAATGACAATGTGAAATTTGTTTTTGAAATTGTTGCAAATTTATAAAAAACAAAACCAAACTGAGAAGTCACATGTACATCAGTATTCACAGCCTTTGCTCAATACTTTGTTGATGCACCTTTGGCAGCAATTACAGCCTCAAGTCTTTTTGAATATGATGCCACAAGCTTGGCACACTTGGGAATTTTTGCCCATACCTCTTTGCAGTACCTCTCAAGCTCTGTCAGGTTGGATGGGAAGCGACGGTGTACAGCCATTTTCAGATCTCTCCAGCGATGTTCAATAGGATTTAGGTCTGGGTTCTGGCTGAACCACTCAAGGACATTCACAGAGTTGTTGTGAAGCCACTCCATTGATATTTTGGCAGTGTGCTTTGGGTCATTGTCCTGCTGGAAGATGAACCATCGCCCCAGTCTGAGCACTGTGAAGCAGGTTTTCATTCAGGATGTCTCTGTACATTGCTGCATTCATCTTTCCCGACTAGACTTCCAGTTCCTGCTGCTGAAAAACATCCCCACAGCATGATGCTGCCACCACCATGCTTCACTGTAAGGATGGTATTAGCCTGGTGATGAGCGGTGCCTGGTTTTCTCCAAGCGTAACGCCTGGCATTTACTCCAAAAAGTTCAATTTTAGTCTCATCAGACCAGAGAATTTTGTTTCTTATGGTCTGAGAGTCCTTCAGATGCCTTTTGGCAAATTCCAGGCGGGGAGTGGCTTTCGTCTGGCCACTCTACCATACAGGCCCGATTGGTGGATTGCTGCACAGATGGTTGTGCTTCTGTAAGGTTCTCCTCTCTCCACAGAAGAACGCTGGAGCTTAGACAGAGTGACCATCGTGTTATTGATCACCTCCCTGCCTAAGGCCCTTCTCCCCCGATCACTCAGCTTAGATAGCCAGCCAGCTCTAGGAAGAGTCCTGGTGGTTCCAAACATCTTCCACTTACGAATGATGGAGGCCACTGTGCTCATGAGAACTTTCAGAGCAGCAGAAATGTTTCTGTAACCTTCCCCAGCCTTGTGCCTCGAGACAATGCTGTTTTGGAGATCTAGAGACAATTCCTTTGTCTTCATGCTTGGTTTGTGCTTTGACATGCACTGTCAACCTTGGGACCTTATATAGACAGGTGTATGCCTTATCAAATCATGTCCAATCAACTGCATTTACCACAGGTGCACTCCAATTAAGCTGCTGAAACATTTCAAGAATGATCAGTGGAAACAGAATGTACCTGAGCTCAATTTAGAGCTCTACGGCAAAGGCTGTAAATACTGATGTACATAAGATTTTCAGGTTTTTTATTTTTAATAAATTTGCAACAATTTCAAAAAATCTTTTTTCACATCGTCATTATGGGGTATTGTGTGTAGAATTTTGAGGAAATAATTTAATCCATTTTGGAATAAGGCTGTAACATAAAAAATGTGGAAAAAGTAAAGCGCTGTGAATACTTTCCGGATGCACTGTAAATACACAGTCTTGTTTTTACTCCACAGTTTTTATTTACTCCTTGTAGTTTTGAGAGCTGAGATGCATATTTTTATTTTCTCAGACACATCAAGGTAAGTGCGTAAAGGTCACTGTCACACTCTCACACAGCTCACACACACACATACATACACTTTAATTTGCTGTTATACTACATATCAAATCCAGAAACTAAGCTTTTATTTGGACAGGCCTATCTAATCGGTTAATGGTGCCAACTGATGATCAGCAGTAAAAATTATTAATTTGACTTCTCCCCAACAGGGAAACCACCAACAATCAACAATGCATGATTAGATGGTGTCATGGTTTTGTAATTTTATAATGGAAGCCAATGAGGCAAAACAGCCACCAACAGTAAATTAGAGAGAAAATTTATCAAAAACAACAAAATTTTATATTGAAAATACTCCATTTTGTCTTTTTTTTTCACCAAATCAGTGACATCATTTATGAATTTGGCTATTAAAGAGTTAAAATATTTTATTTTTTTAAGCAATTTAGTAGTTTTAATCAGGACTGATGTTGATTTAACAGATTTATGCAAAAAAATATTGAAAAAAATATTTATCCGTTGCATTTTTTCAGCAGTTTAATTTAGTGGATGTTTTAGGCCAAACATAGGCTACAGTCTACACATGTCACATGTAGTCAGGCCTTCAGATTGGCGGCAGAAAGTCTGGATAATTTTTTGCAGCTTTTTATTGGCTGAGAACTGACATGTTTAACGACAGTCACAGTTCGATGTGAAGATCTGAAGTCAATGTCCCTATAATAACAGGCCAAAGTGACTCAAGCAAAACTTCTGAACGTCTTTTAAATCGTTTATGCTGTAAACATAAAAAAAGCTTTAAGTAGATTTTGATAAGCACTCAATGACTTTTTTGCCAGGGAGTTTACAAAAAAAGTCATTGAGTGGTTATCAGGATCTACTTAAAGCTATTTTTTATGTTTACAGCATAAACGATTTAAAAGACGTTCAGAAGTTTTGTTTCGACACTGTAAAACATGTTGGGTTGCACACAATTCATTCATGTTGTCCCAACACAAATTGATTAGTTAACTGAATTGTTTTTACACATTTAGGTGGATTGAACGTGAAACAATTTAGAAAAAATATTAAGAATTGTGTTGATTCAGCTCATTTTAAATAAGTAGTTTGAGCAAGCAGCAAACATCATTTTTTGAGTGTAGTTAGACCAGTAAAGAGGATAACACGCACATCTCCCAGAAATGCTATTGAAGTCAGTCAGATAATTTCCAAAACCTTTCCCTTTTTTGTGAACTGTATAGACAGTGCTTTTATCCAACAGAAAAGAACTATTTTGAACACACACTTTCACGTGAATGCATGTGAAAATGCTGCTTTCACCTTGTATGTGTACTGTATAAACATTGACACGTTAAGTCATGTGCTCTGTATTTGCACCTGTAGATTTTACTGTATGTTTATACCGGCATGTCCCTGCTATGTGCTATTCACTTTCACATTTTTTTTAGAACACTGAGCATGGGTACTAAATGATGGACTGTCCTCAATAGATGTGCACTTTTCATTTGTTATAGTCATCCAAATACCACAACTGGGGCAGATCAGGATGTTATGAAATTGCATTGTGCTCCTTATTGGCTAAACTCAGACTGACCCCTTTAAGGATTATAGAAATCTTACTTCAAACACAATCAAGATGCTAAAAGTGTTTTGCCGTCCAACAAACACGCTCAAACTCAGAATCGGTTCATATATGGTAGTCATTCAACTCCACTGATGAATCTTTTTTTTTTTTTTTTTTTACTTTAGTGATATTTTCACAAGTAAGTGGTCATTTTTCAGACCTTTCAAAAATTATTACACTTGTAACACAATTAGTCATTCTTTCAAAATCTGTTCCCATGCTTTCAGCACTTTTTTATCCTAACATAGTCATTGTTTCAAAACAATAGATTATTGTAACTTGAGATCATTTGGTGAATCACCAAAACACTACAGCATGATCTTCTCTCTCTCTCTCTCTCTTGCAATCTTTTTTTCAGCATTAAGCAATGCTAGTACATATTTAAAGTATGTGTTTTTTAAGTTCTTATTACATAATATGTTTTTCCCATATTGTTTGTAATTAAATAAAAATACATTATAGTTGAAATATTATATTAAATTATTAACTGTGCTGTTTTGATCCACTAAAGTTGAACTTTAATTTCATAATTATTTATGTTGTCTTAGACATTTGATTAAAGTGTAGATGCAAAAATGTACCTATAAGCAATTATTGCAAACTAAGTATTAGTTTAGTGTATGTGTATATATATATATATATATATATATATATATATATATTCGTATATCTATTGATTGATTGATTGATTGCACTTACACATTTATTTTTAACTTGATACTAATTTTACTTTAATATACTTAGTTTTTTTGTGCTTAATTACAATAAATTAAACATGCTTATATTTTGTGACAACCCGTTAAGAGATCTACATTACCTGAAAAAAGTCTTGTCATTGATCTGAGTTGTACGAGCAACAAATAATAACTTGACTTCTAGTTGATAATTTGGAAAAGTGGCAGAAGGTAGATTTTTCAGATGAATTATTTGTTGAACTGCATCCTAATCATCACAAACACTGCAGAAGACCTATTGGAACCCGCATGGACCCAAGATTCTCGTAGAAATCTGTCAAGTTTGGTGAAGGAAAAATCATGGTTTGGGGTTAAATTCAGTATTGGGGCGTGCAAGACATCTGCAGAGTGCATGGCAACATCAACAGCCTGAGGTATCAAGACATTTGTGCTGACTATTACATTACAAACCGCAGGAGAGGGCAAATTCTTCAGCAGGATAGCGCTCCTTCTCATACTTCAGCATCCAAATTATAGTTGCTGAAAGCAAAGAAGGTCAAGGTGCTCCAAGATTGGCCAGCCTAGACATCAGACATGAACATTATTAAGCATGTCAGGGGTAAAATGGAGGAGGCATTGAAGATTAATCCAAAGAATCTT
This sequence comes from Danio tinwini, assembly GCA_903798205.1. Taxonomy (NCBI): domain Eukaryota; kingdom Metazoa; phylum Chordata; class Actinopteri; order Cypriniformes; family Danionidae; genus Danio; species Danio tinwini. Next base: position 11,475,707 of record CAIGQZ010032997.1, read on the forward strand.
AATGAACTCTGGGAGTTCTGCAAGAACACTTTCTTTGTCAATCCAGATGACTTTATTAATAAGGTATTTGAGTCATTGCAGAGATGTACGGATGCAGTCCTCCAAGCTCATGGGAGTCATACACCATATTAATTCTTTTTCCACTGCACCATGACTTTATATTCTATACTGTACATTATTTCTGTTAAGTGACAAGACCTTCGTCTAAGCAAAGTCAGACCTTATTGTCCTAATTAAATAAAATGATCATATTTTATTTAGGTAAAATAAGCATAATCAGACACCTTGAGATTATTTACGACTTTGCCTATTCCTGATCCTGGTTGGCAAGATTACAACAAGCCTCAACTTAATTCCTTTCCTTTTATTTTGTTAATTTATAAGAATGAATTTTGTGAAAGTGGTTTAACAGACATACTGCCTCACTCCAGAGTCTCTAGCCTACAGCCATCAATGGACACAGAAAAGAAAAAGCCGCTTGAGCTACTATACTCACAACACGTTGACCACAGTTAAGTTTTTTGCTACTATACATGAGCAACTAAATTTAGACGAATTTGCTGACATCGTGTTAAACCACCATGGTTTGCTCTTTGTCTTTTTATGTTAGGAAGCTAAAAACCATGTGTTTGTGGTGCTGTAGTGGATTACTATATTGAGAACCTGTGAAAATGAGACTGTTAGAAGAAGAAGAAATTGCAACTTATGAAGTAAAAATATCTGCCCATGGAGAACAAAGCAGAAATATGTTCACAGTGTTTCATACTTTCCAGTTAGAAATGTATGTATGTAAATAAAAAATAAAAGTAAGAGAGCTAGGTTGTTGTCAGGCATGCTTCACTGTAGTGTCTTTACAACAATATAAAGCAAGCCTGTTATTGCTGCTTTTAAACATTTACTATGTAGTAAAACCTGATATATTAAAAAAGGAATCGTTAGTATTTTATTCTAGTTCACCTGAATGCAAAAACCCATTTTCTTGCCTTTATATTGTTCCAAACTAGTTTGGTCTTTGTTGTGTGGTGGGGAAAGATATGCTAGAGAATGTCAAATGTTATTTTTTTTCCATTCAATGCTATCAACAGAGTCTAGTTTTATTTGGGGATCAAATTTCCTTTTGACTGTAAACATTTTATTAAACTTTTATTAAATTATATTTGAATATGTTCCAAATTGGGGCTGCACGGTGGTGCAGTGGGTAGCACGTTCGCCTCACAGCAAGGAGGTTGCTGGTTTGAACCTCGGATGGATCAGTTGCTGTGTGGAGTTTACATGTTCTCCACGTGTTCGCGTGGGTTTCCTCCGGGTGCTCCGGTTTCCCCCACAAGTCCAAAGATGTGCGCTATAGGTGAATTGGGTAAGCTAAATTGTCCATTGTGAATGAGTGTGTATGAATGTTTCCCAGTGGTGGGTTGCAGCTGGAAGGGCATCCGCTGCATAAAACATATGCTGGATCAGTTGACGGTTCATTCCGCTGTGGCGACCCCGGATTAATAAAGGGACTAAGCCGAAAAGAAAATGAATGAATGTTCCAAATTGATTACAAGACTTTGGAGTTTACTGTGGATTCAGTTTTAAAGGGCTCAGGCTGGAATTAAAGGTGCAGTAAGTGATCTGCCAAAATGCTATCCCTTAGCATAATAACTTTAAAACAAAGTCCCTCCCCTGCTGTCCAAAGCCATGCCTCCTGAAATCACCAACACGCACCTTAAGATGACAGTAGATAACCCACTAGATCATGTCATTCGCTAGTTAGAAAACGTTATAGTAATACTACAATTCCAAACAAAAAACTGTATTATATCTAGCACGTTTTCAGTTGTGTAGCAAGCAAAACTTATCATGATGTGCAATATTTCATGCATGCAAGGATACGCTTGCATACTATTTCAGACCGAATATTCAAAGTGGCATGGTAAATATAGGGAGCACGTCACAGGTTGTCATTGTTCAAAAATGAACCAATGTGAATATAAAACCAACTTCAGCTCAGCAAAGCAGGTTACGCGGAAAAGCGCTATTTGCTTATGTTTTGTTGGGCGGCATGGTGGCGCAGTGGGTAGCGCTGTCGCCCCACAGCAAGAAGGTCGCTGGTTCGAGCCTCGTCAGGGTCAGTTGGCATTTCTGTGTGGAGTTTGCATGTTCTCCCCGAGTTCGCGTGGGTGCTCCGGTTTCCCCCACAAGTCCAAAGACATGCTCTATAGGTAAATTAAGTAAGCTAAGTTGTCAGTAGTGTATGTGTGTTAATGAGAGTGTATGGGTGTTTCCCAGTGATGGGTTGCAGCTGGAAGGGCATCCACTGCGTAATACATCTGCTGGATAAGTTGGCGGTTCATTCCGCTGTGGCGACCCCTGATTAATAAAGGGACTAAGCCAAAAAATAAAATGAATGAATGAATGACTTTTTAAACTGAATAGAAATCTACATTATCAATGCTGTAAGAGGTCCCTTATGAAATTGAAAATAGTCACATCAATCTTCTGACCAATCAGAGCAGACTGGTCTAAGACTGAATCTTTGAACTAACTGTTTCTGACGCTGTAAGTCTGAAGTGGAAATTATGAAAAAATCAATGTGTTTTTTTGATCTTGAATGGGTGTGTACCTTTTGTAGGAGACCTCCAGAAACAAGTGTACAAACCTTTAAAGGGTCATGAAACCCTAAAACACATTTTTTGAGATGACAGACATATATATGTACCACGTTGCTAAATACATTATTAGGACACATATGCTGTATTTCACTAACAAGTGAAAATTTTGTTAGGTTGTTTTTGCATTTTTAGCACAAATTCCTCCTTCCGGTTTAAAAAAAGACATTTTGAAGCAATGACACGGCGATGAGGTCATTGCGTAAATTCCAGCGTGGCCATCAGTATCGGCCAGTACACAGTGACGTCATTTAGTTTTCAGCATGTCTGTGCATTAATTCACGAGAAGTTCGTTCGAACCAATCAGCACGCTCTATTGTGAATGATATGCAACATTATTGATATGCACGAGATAGCTTCTTCTCCTTTTAGCTGTTCCAGTGTTCAGAGACGCACACTCTAAGGCCCCGTTTACACTAATATGTTTTAGTTTTAAAATGGCGTTTTAGAATGAAAACGATTTGCGTCCACACTGGCGTTTCACCTAGCGTTTCTGAACAACTCCCCATCTACACTATACTGCTGCAAACGCACATCACGTGACCACACACACACACACACTCACTCTGGCATGCTCTGCAACGATGAGAGCTGTGCATGTCAGACTGCTCATCAAGGATGTACCGCTGGATCTAATCTCACTATATATGTTAAATGTGATATTTAATTAATCTTGTTGTCTATATCTAACGACATATTCCCCAACTTTGGTCTTTTAAATCAGTTATTGTTCTCAGGTAATGTGTTTTGGCTGAGCGCAAAGATAAGTTAAAGGTGCAGTATGTAAGTTTGACACCCAGTGGTTGAACTAGGTATTGCACTCCTGGATCAAAATAAACGCACGCGCGGGTTGCCAGATTGAGTACAGGAGTGAGTGATTTAAACTGTGTGCTGAATAAAAGCAACGACATGCGATAGAGGGAATATTTTTCATATTAAAAGGAGTTTTAGTTCTAACCAACACCTCGAATTGATATATTAGAAACAGCTTCTGTTTCTCACAGCTGAACATGTGAAACCTATGACAGTGCACCTCAGGTAAGCCTTGTGTGTTTTATTCAGTGCTAAATGCTAACAATGTGAGTTTGAATGTATTATAAACCTTACCGTTTTGTGAGTGATTCAGCATCTACATATAATGATTTTAAAGAGAGTTAACATGTGTTAAATAGATTCTAAACCTTACTGTTTCATGAGTGAGTGCATTATTCTGTGCTTCTGAATGGCTGTATTTAATTTTCTGTTGTGTTCCGTCTGGTGCAAACAGCCAAACTGCTGTTTGCGTGTTGTTTGGACAAGAGATTACAATGTAACCTGCTCACCTTATGTTTACATTCGTAATATTTATATAATTTGCTAATTAATAACCTCATGTGGAACTAAATCTGTCTCATTTCGACGTCTGATACTGTCCATTTCGGTCACGGGTGCATGCTTTCAGAGCTTTTCTGAATGAATGAATGAAATGCACTGTTTTCCAACAAGGTAACCCTGGGTGCTGAAATATAATTGGCTGAACTGGCATTGTGCAGGTGAAATTTACCTGAATAAAGACAGCATTCCGGCACGGAAAAAACATTTTCAAAGCAGAATATCTGACTTCAGCATTGTTTTTCAGTTAAACAAATATGTTCACTTAGGATGTTTCTTAAATATCTGCAAACTTATTATGGTATTTTTATACTTTAGAAGAGTCAAAAACTTAGATAAAACACCTTTAATATTAATTTATGTAACCACGTGAACTGATTCTGCACATTTGACTGATTGCTTGCATTTATTTCCTATGATGTATAAACTCATTGTATGTTATACTTTTATAATGGCGATTATTGATTATTAAAACTGATATTCAGGCAGTTATGTTACAGGTTCTGTTTTGTTATAAATATGCATACAGTGAAGATGACGGTTATATAAATATGCAGCTACACGACTCCTGAATATTTCTGGTGTCTGAAAATAGGCAGTTACTTATCATGTTTTCATTTTATTGTTAAGATAGTGAACATGGTTTCCGCTACATTCATTCTTCCATGGCGGGGCGCCACACCAAAATTCATCCCACCACAGCTATATTACAGCTTACCATTCAAAACATTAAGTCGTTGTTTTTTTAATAGCAGGTTATAAATCACACCAAAATGTATTAAAAGGTAAGTGAATTATAACAGCGCAAACTTTTCTTTAACCGTAGTAGTGCTGTGCGTTATTTGTTTAACCCTTTACGGTGACATGCTGACTGACTAACAGGACTGCGTGATGCGTGAGGCCAGGAAACACGGCGTAGCTTTCAGTTAAGATGAACACGGTTTCCATAATTATACTGTATAGATAAAGGTCCATGGCTCTGCATACAATGACTTTATCTGGCTGGAGTTTATAGCTGTTTCACTTTACTTCACGACTGTTCAGCTACTTCAGCTGTTTCACTTTACTTCAGGACGCATTAATGCCGCTCTGTAGGTCTATTGGAGACATTCATAAACATTCCTAGCAAATCTAATAAATGTTGGAGATGTATTGAAATGCATGCTGGTATTCAATAAATGAGATCTCGACTTGTACTGCGCTCACAACATGTCATTGAAATAACACCATAGGTAGTTGGTACATCTGTGTAAAAGTCCTGCCGCCACAGCTGGAAAAAATCCTAGAGAAAACACTGGTGAAACAACGTAGCCTGGGTGATGTGAATGAGGTTATAAAGTACACTGTTCCCTTTGAAGATTTACCCGACGTGTCCTCGGGAGTTTGTTTTCTATATCAAACTTGCAAAGTCTGAACTTACAAGGAGAGGATGCAAGACTTTTTGTAAGATTGAGGAAAAAGCCCCAATCAGATAGGTGAATGTCTGCAGAACCGCCTCTGTTTTCAGATGTCTCCATTTTCCCCCATCCACACTGAGACGGAGCAGCGGTGTTTTAAAACAAAAATGACCTCTTCAGCGTTTTGAAAAAGCGAAAACTCTGGGGTAGTGTGAACAGATGGCGTAACCGTAGTAAAACTTATGTGTTTAAAAAACTAAAAGGTATTAGTGTAAACGGGGCCTAAATTGTGCTGGCAACCACAATTAATCCTGATATAAGAAGAAGAAAGATGCAAGCAGTTAGCTTACAGTGGTCTACTAACACAAGGAAATTTAGTTTTTTAAGGAAAATGGTGAAATCTGGATTTGCCACTCTTCTTTTTTTCTTTTCTTTTTTTAAAAGAAGCTGCTCCAGTTCGTGTTGATTGTCATGCCTCTACGAATTTGGCATGTGTGTGTATGTGATTTAATGTTTTTTTTTTTTATGTTTATTCAGATGGCAAAGTTAGTATCATCAACAGTACTCTTTCAGTTTTGAAGATATACCTTATGAATACAAAATGAATAGTCATAATGAATGAAGTTACTAAGTATTATCACTACAATATTCAGATGGCAAAGTTAGATAGCATTCTCATATCCGCTGTAAATGCTGCTCCCTGAATCACTGTCCATCTCCTCTGTTTGTGTTGCTGGCGTGCAGCTGTTGTGCACGTAATGAACTCCTCTTTTTATGCAAACCCTTCCCTCTTTCGCCACTCGACACTCTCACCTAAACATAACTGTACTCACCAACTTTCCTGGCTTTTTCTTTTTTTACTATAGGCGTGAAAACGCCCTGCTGAAGGTCATCCTTTATGCTCCTATAACAGCGGTTCTCCAGCTAGAAAGACAACATTTCAGGCAGCCAGCCAGCTAGTGGCAGTTCACACCCGGTAAATGCTTAGCTCTTGTTTTCAAGCATCTGTGTACTTTGGCTGTCTTGTGGTCAAAGTGGAGATGAAAATAGGAATTTGTCAAATGTGTAGAATGTGCTTGAGAAAACGGCTGGGTGTTTGTGTTGGCGAAGCCCATTGGTTTGCTAACAGCTTCACAAGCCCGGACCCGACCGAACAAAGTCACGGGTCATTACAGGATATAGTGAGATTTAGTGTCCGTGTCTGAACCACAGTCCCCAGATGATTGTTTATGTGTGGATGCAAAAAAATGGATCACTGTAAAAAGGTCTACTCTCTGAATTTGTGTTTATTTCATATTTGTTTAACAATGTGTATTATTTATAAATGTCCCTACACAAGAGATAAAATGGCCAAGTGTGAATTTTGTTCTTTTTTTCCACATGAACAAATCTGATTTTGTGTTTGTGTTCAGGGAAAGAAGCGCTGTGTGTCATTCCTGTGAAAAGCATCCTTGGTATTGAGAAACTGGAAGAAAGTGCCTTTAATCGCAAAAATGTGAGTAGCTCAATTGCATTTGTGTGTGTGTGTGTGTGTGTGTGTGTGTGTGTGTGTGTGTGTGTGTTTGTGTTTGTGTGTTTATTTATGTTTGATTCCCAGGAGGCAAACATACAAATGAAATGTAAAATCTTTAACACTGCTTTAAATTAAAGTAAATGACAAATGCAAATTTATGATATGTTTACTGTTCCAAAGTTTGGAATAATTACGGCTATAATAAGCAGTCTTTTACGCTTATCCAAGCTTGCATGTACTTTGCCAAAAACATTGCAAAAACTTTAATATTGTTGAAACATTATTCTAAACTATAAAGGCTGTTTTATATGTTTTTAAATGAAAGCCATCGGTGCTGAAACATGTTTGCTGCTTAATATTTTTGTTAAAATCATGATGCACTACCCATCAGAAAATTAATACGATGAAAAAAGTAAAGAGAAAGAAATACACAGCCATTCACCTCCTGGTATTTAATTGACTAAAACTAATGCTATTTTGGTTTCTAATAAATGCTGTTTTTGAACTTTGAACTTTTTCTTTTTAGTTTCCAAACACTTGATATTCTAGTGTTTGGAAATAATAATAGTTCTGTCTGGTTCTCAAATCTCAGCTGATAGCCATGCGATATTCTGCAATATCAGAACTCCTACAGCCTTCTCACCCTTCTGTATTACTCCGCCCACATAAAGTGGCAGCAGATCAATAAACTCACTACAGTTTGACAAATATTGCAGCTGTTGGATAACATAATGTACTTTTCAGGCTTTTTTTAGACGAGTATGTAGTTGTTTAGATTGCAACTATGCCGTTTATTTATAAGGATAGTGGCTATATTAAATATTTATAATTTCGGAGATACTGCGTCATCCACAAGATGGCGACAGAGAATGCATAATAAGCCCTTAGAGGAGGAAAACCCCAGAGTAATTTTAAACTACAGCTGATCAAATCATTATAAAACTGGTAAGTGACTTTCTAAGTCGATCTCTCTCTTTTGCATGTTGTAGTGCTGTGTTTATACCATAGTAATTGTAGTGTGTTGAGTGTGAGATACGACTTGCATATTAAATTCTTTATATTATTTCTAAGATATAAATTTCAGGTGTAGGTTAGAGCAAAAACTCTATTTAATATGAAAAATATTCCTTCTGCCTCTTGCTTTTATTTAGAACACGTTTTAAATCAGCCTTTAGGCTTGACAGTCAGGCACACTGCTGTTGATGTCGTCAATCTGGCAACCTGTGCATGTTTTGAACCGGGGGTGCAATACCTAGTTCAACCACTCGGTGTAAAACGTACATATTGCACCTTTAACCCCCAGGGGTCGAAGACCGCGTATACGTGTTTTGAGGTGTCTTCTCCTGATAACGCCGGAAAGAACTTAAATTACACTTTCAGTTTTGATTGTGCAGATAAGACCAATACATCAATCGAATCTGTTATGTGTCTACGTTTTTTGTGTACACTCACAATAAAAACAAAAGTGTGTGCTTTTACAAAATAAGGCTAATAAACAGTGTAGGCATTCTTTCTGTTCTCTCTCCGCGAACTGTTTTTAGAAATGCGTCAGTAAAATGCACTGAAACTCCGCAAAAACCAAACACACAGACATGAGATATCTATATCTATAGAAAGCTTGAAGTGTCTACTGTTAAATGCAGCGAGTGCATGTTGAAAAGAAACATTGTTTGATAAAATAATCAGTGTGAAACCAACATCGTCTCTCAGTCTGAGTTTATTCATTTTAATGCGCCCACGCCCACGAGTCCACGCGCGCCTTGAATACATTAATACATGAGAGAGAGACATACCTGCATAAAGCTTGGAAGGTGAACTTTCCAACTCATTTTGAAAACAAATGTCGCGCTAGGTAATCCATAGAATTCTTTTGGATTCTCTTCCCTTCCGCCATGACGAAAGCTGCACCCACACCCACAAATAAAAACACCATGCTGGCTAAAAAGTACACGCCCCCACAAACAAACACAGCTCGCTAGAAAGGTTGTTTCATTTTTATTTCCAGGCATAAATTGATATTATGACCCATTTAACTTCACAGGATCATCATCGAGTATTTAGGCAAATATATATATATATATATAAGGTCTTAAAATATTTTGATTTAGTAAATGTTTTTCATGTTTAAAATTTTATTCATTATTATGTTTAAAGCTTTTTTATTACGCTACTTCAGTGTCTCAGAGTCATTCAGAAATTATTATTAAATGCTGGATTAATCCACAAGAAAGTTTTTATTACAACAGTTTAGCAAACATGTTTTATACCATTTCAAATATATATTTTTTGTGCATGCTGTGTAAGTGCACATACAGTGCTCAGCATAATTGTGTATAGCCCATTTTGAAAATGAATATTTTCTATTTCTCAGTGAATATAGGCAATGTGTTTTAGTGCATTTAAAGGGCACCTAGGTTACCACTTTTTCCAGATTTATTATAACTCTTTTGTGTCTCCAGAATGTGTCTGTAAAGTTTCATCTCAAAACACCCATCAGATTTTTTATTATACTTGTCATAGGTTTCTCTTTTGTAGCATTTAGCATAAGTTAGCGGTTTTTGTGTACTGCGCCTTTCAGGCTAGTCCTTCACGCCCACTGTTTCCACATGCCTGGCAGCGGCTCCCTCGGCTGCGTCAGACAACAGACAAATATGAAGGAATAAGATCTCACGTAACGTTTGTGAGGAGAAACTACAGTAAGAATCTTACCAATAAGTAGGTGATGCATGTTGTGGAGTTGTAAGGCTGAGTCACACACAATGTAGTTACAAAGTTCACGCACACACACACAAATACACACACACAGCGCTGATAGGCACACATACAGCGCTGACAGGCACACACAGACAGCGCGCGTTTAGCTTAGCACTGTTTTTGCACGCAAATGTGATAGGATGCAGGTTAATCTCCACTGCTGTATGGATATCTGTTATGTTAATGTACAAAATAAACCTGATTTAACGTCCACAAACCGGGATTGAAGCGTCTTTTATAATTGTTCTTACACGCGGCTGTGTTGAAGTAAATCGCTGTAATTCATTACACACATGCACTGTTTTAAAACATTTTAAACTTGTAAAACTCACACTTGATGATGATTGATGATCCTAGCAAACTGAACAGACTTTTATTTACGGTTACTTAGTTTGCGCACGTCCTGGTCCTGTGTCTGGTTGATATAATTATACAGTTACTACGGAGACTGTCAATCAATTAATACGCAGCTGTCAATCAATTAATACGCAGCTGTCAATCAATTCGGTGGGCGGGGGGACCGCACTCCTACGTCAAGTTGCGGTCGGTCTGAAAACCGCTCCAATTGGTCCACCGTTTTTATGTTGTTAAATTGAAAAAAAAGCACTGTGTGTGTTTATATCACCCCAATATGACTGTCTATACACCATACATACACATATGTCTGTCCAAACAGCTTGAAAAGGAGATTTTTCACCATAGGTGCCCTTTAAACAAAATAGATTTCCTATACAGATCTATTTATCAAAATAATATTTTAGTCACCAAACATATTAAGAAATTAAAAGATAATACAATTAAATTCAAGCAAAATATTTCAAAAAAAATTACAACCTACAAAATATTAACAAAATTTGTAATTTTTTTATTCTTGATTTTTCCTCTTTTTAAAATTTGTATTTAATATTTTCTATAACATAGAAATTTGAGTGTACAGGTTTTTGGATCGTTATCATAAGTTATTTGGTTAGATAAGCTCCAGATTTGGCTTAAGTACTGACTAATCTAATGTATATGCACAAATATAATATTGTATAGCTTCCTATTAAAAATATGAATTTGAAAGAGAGATATGCTGAGCACTGTATCTAGCTTGCTTTACAATGCCCTTGATGGGTGAGAGGGGGAATGTCTTTTGTCTCTCAATGTGTGAATTATTCATGACCATTGTCACTCATGCATACAGCTGAGATCACGCAAAACAATCTTAACAAATTGTAATTCATTGTAATGTTTTCTTTGAAAGAGAGAACAGAATAATTTTCACATAATTGGGAAGTAAAAATTCTAGTCTATAAGGTTACTCAAAAGTCTTGTTCAGGCACATTCAGTGTGTTTTTATTTTTACCTTATTTCAGCTACATTTTTTTCTCCAAAACATACTAACCACACATAATATATTTTTTCTAAAAAAATGCAAGCATGTACATCAATATTTCTCACATATTATTGTAGCACAGTTTGTGCTGAATACAAATAAAATACATGTTGGCCAGTACTATGCAATACGTAGCTGAAATGAGCACAAATGTCGGGGCATGTCAAAACATTTCAGAAGCCTCAAAATCCAATAGTATCTGGATGCAGCCTTTATGATGCAAGCTGAGATTGCATCACTCAGCGATGCAATGTCAGACACAATGCACTCAATGGAGTGAGTGACGTCACTGTGAGGGGTAGGGTTAGGGGTGGGGTTAGGTGATCGCATTAAATAGCATTGGATGCAGCTCAGATTGCACTGCACCAAGTCTGCAGGCAGACCCCTCTCCCAAAATCACCTCAGACCCCTGAGGGTTAAGTAAGGTCAACAAATGATATTTTACAGTGTATGTCAAACAATCAGTCTGACTCCAGCAAACATTTGATCTGTAGTGTAAATGTAACATGCTCCTCTACCGCGTGTTGTGTTGCAGATGTTTCAGGTAATCCACTCAGAGAAGCCCCTGTACGTCCAGGCGAGTAACTGTGTAGAGACCAACAGCTGGATTGAGGTGTTGAGTCAGGTCAGCCGGTGTAATCCGGGACGCCTCAGCACATTTCACCCCTCTGCTTACGTCAGTGGATCCTGGTTATGCTGTAAGGAGCCTAATGAAAGTGCTCCAGGCTGCAAACCCTGCACTGCGTAAGAAATCTTATTAATGCATGCACATTTGATTTAGTTTATATACAAAAATGTGCCTGGTGCCATTTTTTTATGTCTGACTTTACATTACAGGACAGTGTTGGCTAATATTCAACTGGACATCGACTGTGACCGGGAAACAGAGCGCATCTTCTCCTTCTTCTCCTCCTACCGCTCTAGACTACAGAAGATGGAGGGTGTGTATAGCCTTATAACAATGACAAACGACCCCATTTACTGTGCATGATTGATTAAAACACACAGTTAGTATTTAGACTTTAATTTCCATATGTTATGCTAACAAATATTTTTTGTATGGTAAAATTAATGCTTGGTTTGTCATGAGGAGGATGATTAAAGCTATGAAACTTGGAGGATGTTTTAACAGCTAATTGGGTTTATCTTGTCATGACCCCCATAAAATGTACTGATTTGTTTGTGCTGGTCTCTGCAGACGTCTGTGCCGGTATGTCAGTGTATCTTGGGCAGCAGGAGGAGTGTTCGGCCTTCACTATACAGGACCCTAAAGAGACCTTCCGCACCATTAAAGAGCTCGGAGAAGTGCTGGACGAGCTGCAGTCTCACCATGACTCAAAGGGGGCACTAACTGATGAACCAGGCACTATGTAAGACACCAAAATGTGGTAAAATTGGCAGGATCTATGTGAGATGAAATCACCCCCTATATCCTTAAATAGTGCTTTATTTAAGGGGGAAGTCAAATATAGAGTTGTCTAAAATGTTAATAAACGTTCTGAAATGAACTCAATTAATCCCACAATGCACTGCAATTTTATTTATTTATTTATTTTTTTAAATAAATTATTAAAGTGTTACATTTAAGTTTCTATACATGACAGAAATAAAAATAGTTTGTTTTATTACTTATAGACCTCTCGCTAAGTGCTAAATATCTATCATAGGGTTTGACCAAAACGTTTATTTTATTTTTATCAACCAGCAAAGCAAAAACAAAACAGCCTTCCTTCTTTTACACTCAGCGCTTAAATTCACTTACTCGTTTTCATTCACTCATTTAAGTGGACTTTATTAGTGGAATTGTATTAGTGTAGGGAATGTAATGTATTTATTAATGTGGTGATTTGGGTTATTGGGTTCAATGCTATAGATTTTCTTGGTTCAGATACTAATTTGCCTTGCCAAAATTTTCACTGACCCCCCCAAAAAAAGTAGTTAAAAGCCATTTCTTAGCCACGTATTTTAAATAATGTGTCAAAAACCAAACATAAGTATATATACACTTTTTAATCAGCCTATATATATATATATATATATATATATATATATGCGAAAATGTGCACTTTAATTTTGACACCCACAGACATCGTCACCAAGTATAAACAGAGAGGTAAGACTTTTTCATAAATAGCCTGATTTCAGTTGTCAAGTTTTGTAAAAGTCTATCTATTAAATTAATCAATCTATTTTTAAAAACTTTGTCTATAATTATGCATTGTAGGCTTAAATTATAGAACTAACAGATGAATCAGTGTTGTGCCAAGAAATGCACCCCTGCCGTAAATTGCACCCCCTCTGAATTGTGCATATATGCATATATTTTCTTAAATTGATTTTAAAAAAATTAATAATATAGTTTGACAACTAATGGCAATGACTGAGGTGAGTTGATTTTCTTAAATGTAGACTGAGAATGCCAATGAAAGTCTAAGAAGGGAGTGCGTACATTTTACAGCAGAGGTGCATTTCTCATCACAACACCGGGACTACAGTCAGATCATGAAGCAGATTAATGTTGACCTTTCTTTTAAGGTGTCAGTGCAGAAATGAACAAAACAATAGGCCTGATACAACATATTAGAATATTAGAATATTAAAGATTAAAATATGATAAAATTATCAGATGGTAATTTCAGTTAATTTTCCTAATGGATAAACAGCGCTCTGTAATATTTCAGCATGCTTTCACTTTCGTATTGGACATAAAACGCACATTTACTGGTAGGAATGACATCCCGCCCGACTCATAATTCTTTCTTCATATAGCCGTATATACAGCTATTACACAACCATAATACACTGTGATATAGCCTGGTTCGTTAGTACGTTAAATAGTTTTGTTTTCTCATTACAATCGATCCGCTTAATAGAGCCGAGACCACCTCATTCAGGCGATTTGGGGCCGTTTGATTTGGTTGCAGACCGAAGCATAATTGCTGGAGTCACATATGCCAGACGAACCACACTTACTGGTCAAACAAGACGGGTTCTGAAACAAACGTCTGGAAGCACCCTGTATTTACACTCAATTGACAAACAGTTGCAGCCAAATTAAACTTTAGTGACAAGGCAGCACTGGCCTGAACGGGCCAGTTATCATGCTGTAAACTGTCTAGAGCGTCTTGCACGCTGCCCCGTAACAGATATGTGAAACAAAATAGTAATTTACTAAACTAAGAAATAAAAATATATGAATTTAGAATGTGAATTAACCAAATCAAACTAAACCCAAACCCACTAAACTAATTAACCAATAAAAATGTAGAACCAAGACCTTATTCTTCAGTGTTTGTGATGCTTAAGTAAACTACGCAAACTATCAAAACAGAATTACAAGGGTGGCAACTACTTCGTAAACTAACTAACACAAAAAACACAATTTTAATCAGAATTACTAGAGTTCTTGTAAAGTACACAATGTTAGCAGTCAGCAAAACAACAACTTATCTAATAATTCAATTCTCATAAAGAGCATTCAACTTCCTAATAATCAGGTAAAGTAAGCTGCGAAAGCTTAGCTTAACAACAAAGCACTTAAACGTGAGACAAACGAAAAAACTAAACCACAAAGAATTCAAACACTGAAGAGCAGGCTTGTTGAAGCTTGTGAGGAGTTTGGTGCTGATCTGGTGCTCCTCCTGAACATAGCAAGTATATGCCTTTTAAATGTGGCGGACCAGGTCTTGATTGGTGCGCCGAGCAATGTCACAATGATAAGTGACAGTCTTTTTGACCAATGGTCACACCCCTAGGGCAGGACAGAATACACAGCAGGGAAAACGGAGAGAGAATGCAAAAGAAAACAAAACACCACAAAGCATACATAGAACGTAACAAGAAGATTCATTGTTTTAATGGAAACTGGTCCTTGGCTGTTCATAAAATCCCTAGTCAACAACTATCAGCAATTTGAGAATCAAACAAAACAATTGAAATTGAATAACCGTGGCTCCTGACCATACATCGAGCTCTTATGAAGTGAAACAATTAAAATCTTTGCAAGATATGAGCATTATTAACCCTAACGTCAAACACAATTTGACCATTTTTACTTCATAAGAACTTAAGAGGATAAAAATCTGTCATCATTTACTCATCCTCCACTTGTTCAAAACCTGTTTGAGTTTCTTTCTTCTCTTGAACACATTAGAAGTTCAGGGTATCTGCAGATCCGTAAAGTCTAAATTCCATAGTATAAAGATAAAGCCTTAATAATTTTTAAAATGGTTTAAATCTGCATATCAAAAGTCTTAAAATGCAATCGAACCGACCCCATAAAATTTTGTTTCTGTTTTGAAATCTATGTCTATTTGTCACCCAGACCAAAGAGTCGCAACCCAATAAAATAAAGGCTTGTGGAGATTTTGCTTACAGATCAACTTACATCAACTCTTACATCCCAACTCTATTTTTGTACTCCTTCCCCTTGGCCCTTGAAACAGAGTGTGAAGGGGAAGGGCTTCAAAATTACACTACAACACATGCACACGTCATTATATGTCATCGCGATCTCTTGCTTTTTATGAGATCGACAATTGTGACTGCTGTAGTTATTCCAGTTGTGTTATTTTTTGGTATTTATCTTCAGGAAATCACTGAAGGCATATGTTATGTTATCATAACGATCTAATGTGGCAATAAGATCGTAGCTATACTGCGCATTTACACAGTGGCCATATTCATCGATGTAAAAACACAAAAACAACATTAACATTATAGCAGACACTGTAAAAACGTCATTCTCAGCCACTAGACTTTTCTGACAGGGTGTTCGAGTGTCATCGAGTGTCAGAATGTTGTAGGACTGCTGTGCGGGAGTTATTTTTATGGATAATAGATGGCCAAATTTAGCGTTTTATTTTTTTAAGCATGACGGTAAAACAAACGCGGTTATGAATATATTAAAACATGTGCTTGTTTGTTGTAAAAATTCATAATAATGACAAAAATACTAATTTGTGCATCTCCTGACTTCCGTGTACAACTACGCTGCCGCTGTGGCTGGTCGATTCTGGGAAATTTTCTTACCCCTTGGTTTCGAGTGTGGTCCTGAACAATCTCTGTTTAAAGGGCTATCTACCCCTTCCCCTTAGCCCTACGCCTTCAAGCTAAAGAGATTTGGGACACAGGAGTAAGGGGGCCTTAGAGATGCACCGATCATCTGGCCAGGGACTGAAATCTGACCGGCCTAACTGGTGAACGGTGCTTCTGCTGCATCCCAGTTATTATTAATTTTAGTTATTATTAGTCAGTTCAAAGAGTAATATTCTATATATAATAAAGAGTGTTAAGGACAGTAATTAATATTGTTTTCTCTTTTTTTGCAAATTTGGTACTATAAAATGATACTATACAATTGGTCTTAAATTTATTTTGTGTGGTATTAAAAAGGTCTTAAAAAGTTTTATATATGACACTTCGAAACCTGCAGATACCCTGAAGTTGTTGGAGAATGTTGGGGAAAAAACAGCAATTGAATGGATGTCAGTGGCTTTTTTTTTCAGCATTATTCAAAATATTTGTGTTCCACAGAAGAAAGACAACCACTTGAGTGTGAAATAATTCATTTTTGAGTAAACTATCGCTTTAATATATTGTTGAAAGTCACAGATATTCTTGGGTGATCTAAGGGTGAGCAGATTAACATAAAACATTTATTTTTGTGTGAGCAATAACTTTTATTCCACCCTAAAGCTATCTTACAGCAAAGCTATTTTAAATGTTTACTCTTATTTTTACTCTTGTTTGTAGAGAGAATCCTATAGTTGGAAAGACGGCGTAACATTGCAATCGTGGGACCAGGCGGTGCTGATACATCCACACCAGCAGAGGGCGCCATGTTTGTTGATATACAGGATCGAGTCAGCGCTCTGAAAATGCTTTGAATATCGCTGCCATTCCACACAAGACTGAGTCTAACCTCTCCAGCAGTTGCCTGATGTGGAGTTACAGTGTACATGGAAGAATTCGGCCAGTCAAGAGTCCAGTGGCATGTCTGTGAGTTGCTAATTATTGGGAAAAAAAAAGAAAATCGAAAATCTTTTCTCTGTGTGCCTGTCCGATCTCAGTCTTGTATCGGTTTTTAAGATTTATCAGTAACCTCAACTGCCAGTCCGCACATTAAGAAAAGATTCAGTCACTTCTTATCTATCCCTAAACAGGCTGTGAAAGTCCAGACACCAAGAGTAAGTCTGAGAAATTATAGCTGCTAAAATAGTCTATGAAAGTAATCAAACCTTCACGTTTCCTTTTCTTCGTAAACCATCGGTTTCTTCAGACTACTGCCCGTCTGATGTTTCGACAAGTAAAATAACGATGTCAAAGGGAATTCTCGTCGTTCTTTTAATCTTGTAGTATCATCCCTTTTGGCCCATCATTTTTAAGCGTGTTCATGGTTTTCTATCTGTAGAGGATATAATTAATCTGCCTTATAAATTCAGTGGAGGTACTTACAATCCCACACTTGTGTATGAATTAGGGACTAATGCAGAAGCACTTTAGATATTTGGAAATATTCCAGATGAGATTGTTTTAGATACGTGGTATCAACCTTTTTGTTTTTGTTTTGTTTTTTCCCAATATCGATCAGTTACATGATCAACTCTTGTGTAATGTTCTGTAGATAACATTCATATCCTGTAGATTTTTACTAGCTATTTTTCTTACGCCAAAGATGTTGTTTTGTAGGTTTTCATGACTTGAAAATGGTATACCTGTAGTTTTTCAATTACAGATCTTTAAAAACAAAAAGGAAAATATCTATCTTTCACGGTCGTACGTTTTGGGAGCGTAATTCATTTTGATAAACATGGAGGAAAATTCTATTCAATCGTTTTTTTTTGGATGAAACGTTGACAACAATTTGTACTGTTTAATGACAAAAGGTTAGATATTTTGTAATATGCCGTCAGAAGCTCTATTCCAAAACCTAGTGGGCTGCCTACAATTATATTTTTTTTAAATTAAAATGGTACAAAAATGCTCACAATTCAGAACAGAAATTAAGTCAGAGAAGGGCTGTCTTAGAAGGGAATGCCTTCCCATAATGTATTGCGATAAACTGCAATTTTGAAAATGATCCAAAAAGCGAAATAATGATTGTAAATCTACTTTTCAATCAAATACCAAAAGTATTGATCAAATATTTCTCAATATCAGCATGTTTT
Source organism: Danio tinwini (assembly GCA_903798205.1). NCBI lineage: Eukaryota > Metazoa > Chordata > Actinopteri > Cypriniformes > Danionidae > Danio > Danio tinwini. The sequence continues at coordinate 11,493,940 of CAIGQZ010032997.1, forward strand.
ATGTGTATGTTGCTCAAGTGTTAGCTTAGCAACATGCTAACAGCAGATTGTGTTGACAATTGTTTGGAATTAAGAGTTCCTTGTCAACAAGGCAGCTCACTAGGGTTTTAAGAGAGCCATAAATGTAGATTGTTTGGTATAAATTTAGCTTGACAAGTAAAAATCATCTGCATCGTGTCTGTGGTTTCGCAGTTATGTTCTAATTTTGTTGTGGGTTTGATGTCTAATTTCCTGATAACTTCCCCCTAATGATTATTATTGGTCTACACATTCATATATAAGA
>CAIGQZ010032997.1:11504222-11528336 GCA_903798205.1 Danio tinwini
ATGTGTAGCCTATATATAATTTTTTTTTTTTACAAAAATTATGTTTATTTACGAAGGTGCATTTACACTATACCTGTCAACATTGGGATGTGAATATAAGAGATATGTCCATATTATTATTATTATTATCAATTATAAAGGATATAGTAGTATACATTAGAAAAAGCTGCAAATAAATTAGCAAACTGTTTAGCCTATTAAAATGTATAGCTATTTTAAAGAGATTAAATCAAGCTATCAAATCTCATTAATCTTTTCTTCACTGTATAACTTGAACATTCTGATTAAAGAGCAATGCATGAATAACTCATTTGATTACATTAAATAACACAAGTAAAAATACACACATCTAAATCTTAATGAAAGCATTCTTAAGCTTTTCTAACTTTTTATGCTAATTTAGGACAAAATTGTGTTTGAAAGAAAACCCACCAAGATCAACATCTTAAAATGTTATTATTATTATTATTATTATTATTATTATTATGTGTATATGTCTGTTCAAACACGCACACAAAACCCAGACTTTCACTCCGCTTCAAATCTTGTCTACAGAATCCGTTTGGCATACAGCTTCTATTTATCACTATGGAGCGCATCAGCTGACAGCTACGCACTGCTATACTACTGTTTTGAGGATTGCATAGAAGGGGCAACGGCGCCTGTAATGGAAAGAAAGGGAATCCCTTTGTTTTTATATTTATTTCAAAATGTTTTCATGCCGAAATAAAGTGAAAGCATGGAACAGAACTGTAAGTTATCACAGTTTTATATATAATGTAATAAGATTAGAATTTTAGAAATATGGAAAAATACTTATTTCTTAAATGCTAACTTATGATCATCCACCATAAAAACAAACAAACAAAAAATTGGGAATCTGTTAAACTTGTTTAAAATGGAAAAACTTCAGCCTATAGGCAAATAACAAACTGGCCAGCTCATTTCCTTAGTCAGATTTTGTCTATTTAATTAATAAAAGCCTTGTTTAATTGGCTATTTTATTGGTTAATCTTCTCGAAGCCTTCTTCTATTGGTTATTTTCACAATTTACGATGGCATACTGTCAAAAAAGTGACAAATGAACTCATATAAGCTGTCAGAGGGGGGTGGGTCTTTTGAACCACCCGAACCCCTCCTGGCTAAGGGCCTGGTCTAATTTTAGCCTTGAAGTTGTTTTGCTGTAGGCCTACATGGCAGCATTAATTAGTTTCTTATTCCTATTCCTGTAAGATGTAGTCTACCTGATTAATTTTGCATCATAAAAGTATAGCAGAATGATTAATAAAGGTGGCTTGTGGCATTTATTAATCAAATGTGTTAATTTATTTACTTATTTTTGTGAATTTATTTTGTGATTTGTTTGTATTTTTTGTAATTATTTTTCCTCCTCGTAATTTTTATTTCTTTTTTTAACTATTTACCAAACGATGATCAAGGAATTTTTCACAGTATTTCCTATAATATATTTTTTTAAATATTAACTCATTTGTTTTATTTCGGCTAGAATAAAAGTAGTTTTTAATAAAAAAAAAACAACAACAACATTTTAAGGTCAACATTATTAGCCCCCTTAAGCAATATTGGTTTTTCAATTGTCTACAGAAAATATGTTACCTATGTTAAATGTGTTGGAAAAAAAAAATCTGCTTTCCGTTTAACAGAAATTGGGGGAAAAATATACAGGGGGGCTAATAATTCTGACTTAAATTGTATGTGCCAAGTAGGTATGGGTCGATATAAGATTTTGATGGTATGATAACCTTAGATAAAGACTAACCTTAGATACTACTTAAATATAAGTTGTTTTTAAATGTCCGAATAAAAAGCAACAACTTTTTACCCCATTGAACACAAAATATTTTATTTTAAGAAACATTTAAAATATTTTGGGCTTGTAGCTTTTGATGTAGAGGTTCCTTTTCTACTGAAGATAGCGTTGCCCTAAAAAAACGAAATAAAATAGTTGTGAAAAACATGTTAAAAAAAAAAAAGCGTACACATACTTTAGGAACGGTAACTTTGGAGGTTTTAAAACCTTGACTATTCCAAATAACAATAAACCTTGAAACCGGTTATCATCCCATGCCTAGTGCTAAGTTAATAAAACTCAAACTAAATAGATTGTGAAAATATTAAAGGAATCCTTGTTTCTCAAATAATGCTTCTTTGTTTAGCCTGCTAAATGTAAATTAACTGTTGGTGAAGAAATTGAACAAAATGTCTACATTTCAAATTAAGAAGAAACTATCAAACCTCCTCATTGAGAATAATAGCACAACTAGCTGTCTAATCATACAAAGAATGACTTTTATTTGCATTTAAAGAAAGCACATGTGTGACCTTGGCACGTTTGAAGAAATTGCAACAACCGCTATCACAAAACTGTCGTCAGTTTCGCCCAGAAACTTGTAAAATATGAACTGTGGCAATTGTCTTTACAATGCACGTGGTGCTTGCGTGTGGATTTAACTGGAACACGTAGATGAGCTTTCTACTTATTTCCAGATTTTGTACAAAAAAAAAATATACAAATATCATGTCCAACTCTCTCCTGTGGCCTTCAGTCTATAAGGAAACTCTGTGTTGAGTTTTCCTGCTTCTCCTCGCATGAACTGTGATTAGCTGAATATTATCAAAGACTGGGAATCACTCCAGTGCAAATGAAAACATACAGTGGAGGATTGTTTGTACATGCACATACAAAGCATTTCATCTCAAACACTTGCTGTCAACAGTAATATAAGTGATATCGGTCGTATTCAAACACTGCCTAGGACAAATTGAAAGTCCCATTGATTGTGAACCCACATGGTTTCACTTTATTAGTGAGAGAATCGCTGCTGTAAATCAAGTAGGTTTAAATGAACACATTTATAATCTCCATATACTTTTATCTCTAGGTAAAAACACCAACATAAATCGTATCTCGATTCTCAATGTGTCGTGACCTTTTGTTGATCGTATCCTTCAAATACATTTGGACAATGTCATTATTTTGGCATAAACTCTTAAAATAAATAGATAAATCACTGTAATAATTCCATAATTTCATGTGATGTCTAATTTAAATATATATATATATATTTTAAATATTTATTGCAGAATTACAAAATAATTATTTAGTTTATTGTATAAATTATTATGATAAATAAATATATATAATTTCTGGTCACACTTTACAATAAGATTCCATTAGTTTAAATTTTTTTACTAATTCATTATTAAATTCAATTATTATCAATTATAAATTATTGATATCAATAGATGGCTTTATTTTCATTAACTAAAATTAACGAAGATTAATAAATATTAGAGGTTGGCACAAGTTAATTGTGATTAAAATAAAATTGCATGCAAAATAAAAGTTTGTTTACACATAATTTAAGTCTGTGTACTGTGTATATATTTATTATGAATATGTAAATACATACAGGAATGCTGTATATTTGAGAAAAAGTTTATTTTTGTACTTAAAATATGTGTATTTGTTCCCAGAGATGGGTTGCGGCTGGAAGGGCATCCGCTGCGTAAAATCGTGCTGATAAGTTGGAGGTTCATTCCGCTGTCGTGACCCCAGATTAATAAAGGGACTAAGCCGACAAGAAAATGAATGAATATGTGTATTTGATACAAATTATATATTAATTTAAATTTCAGTGTAGAAAAATTTTGTATATTTTAGTTTCTGCTGTATGTACATTACCTGACAAAAGTCTTGTCGTCGATCCCAGTTGTAAGAGCAACAAATAATAACCTGACTTCTAGCTGATCATTTGAAAAAAGCTAAGAAGATCAAGGTGCTCCAGGTATGGCCAGCCCAGTCACCAGACATGAACATTATTGAGCATGTCTGGAGTAATTTGAAGGAGGAGGCATTGTATTTTGTGTGTGTAATTTACATTCTATACTGTACATTATTTCTGTTAAGTGACAAGACTTTTGTCTAAGCAAAGTTAGATCTTACTGTCCTAACTAAATAATTAAAAATCAAAGCAAGATCCTATTTCATTTTGGTAAAATAAGCTTAATCTAGAGGCCTTTGCCTATCATATAAGCCACTTCTGATACTAAATGATCAGCTAGAAGTCAAGTTATTATTTGTTGTTCCTAAAACTTGGATAGGTGACAAGACTTTTGACTTTTGTCAGGTATGTATGTGTATCACATGTATTTAATAATTATAAAATAAATATATATATTATGTCAAAACAAACTTTTTTTTAGATGCAATTAATCGCAATTAACTTATCTTATTAAAGGTTTCGATTTTTAACACAGATCAAAGGTTTTTAACATAAATGCCACATTAAATAACTCACATATTTATTTAGCTTTTTGGGGGCCTTTATTAGAGTTTCTATATTGACATGTACTTTGTATATTGACATTAACTGTCTGCCAAAGTTAAACCAACACAACTTTTAATTCATTTTCCAAAACAGTACAGTTTTATGGTTGAGTAAAGTCATAAATTATGGCTTTTCATCTTCAAACCGCAGCATGTTTATCCAAACAACTCATTAGGATTACTTCATGTTTTTACATCCTCTGACCTTTAAATGCCAATCACACCTTTTAATGAAAACCAGAGAATGCCAACAACAATACTGCTGCTCTGTCAGAGTTACTGCCATTTTAGTACAGAGAAACACGAAATGTGGTTTAAGAAACTGCACATACTGTTCAACAAATTCCTATAGTGAGCTTTAGATGATAAACAAGACAGGAGGAAATGTAAGCAATAGAGAAACAATGAATGTTTGTGTTTAACTAATTATTATACAGTGAGGTGATGTAATATATATATAAGCATATATATATATATATAAAGGCTGATGACAAACATATTTCTAAATGACTGAGTTATAACTGGCTATTGGCTGATGAGTGGCTGAAAACTAATAAAAAAATAAATAAAGTTGGTTTTTTACTCGCATGCTTTGCGTTTAGATGTCAAGTAATTTGAGATGCAGACCTGTCAGCATTTGAGCCCATACTTGGACTGGGTGCGAACAGCTCTAATGATCCTCAGAGAAACATGTGAAGTCTGGGTTGCTTGGAAGCAAGGGGGCCAAGAGGGTCCCGAATATTAGTTCGCTGAAATAAGAAAACTTTAAAAAAAATTATAATTTAACTTGTTACAACTAAAATAATATTTTAAACTTAAAGCAACACAAAAAAATGCACTGTCAACAATTTTTGTAAATGACAGTATTTTTTACTGTAATATGAGCTGTATTTTACTGTAGGACAGTGATGCAGTATTTTACTGTATTTTAAAGTTGCATTGTGAAGATTACTGTATATGTTACTGTAAAAATATACAGTACTGTCAATACATTTACAGCAGGAAAAATGGAGCTGTAAATACAAATTTTTTTCTGTAATTGATTTACAGTAATTCCTGTAGATTCTACAGGAAATTGTAAACAGTGTAGTCTCATTTTACAACTCCCCAATAGTTAAACTGTTGAGATTTACCATTTTTAAATCCATTCAGCCAATCTCTGGGTCTACCAGAGCACTTTTAGCTTAGCTTAGCATAAATCATTGAATCTGATTAGACCATTAGCATCTTGCTAAAAAAATGTTTTGGTAAGATTCCTATTTAAAATTTAACTCTTCTGTTATTACATTGTGTAATGAGACTGAAGGAAAACGAACGGTGCTATTTTCTAGGCTAATATGGCTTGCAACTATCCTCATTCCAACATAATAATCAAGGCACTTTTTCTGCTGTACTGTGGCTGCAGCAGGTGCAATGACATTAAGCAACACTTCTAACTAGTTATCTAGCAAAGGGCTATTTTTAGGCGCTGTGCAATATCATCAAGTCTCATGAATTTTGCTGTCCATGGAGGATGAGGGAGCTCTCATATTTCATCGAAATATCTTAATTTGTGTTTCAAAGATGAAAAAAAATGTCTCAGGAGTTTAGAAGGATATGAGGGTGAGTAATTAATTACATAATTTAAATTTTTTGGGTGAACGAAACCTTTATAATAATAAAACCTGAAAATATATTGATCTTGTGTTAACTGATATTTTTGTTTTTAATAACTTTATAACACTTCATTCATAACTGCAGAACTATTTAGGACTGGTTAATTTTACACTGACAGCACTATCTATAATGTAGAAGACACTCAACCAGTTTTCATAACATTACGTACATTAGTTGTTAATCATCATTATTACACTGGTGTTTGGAATAGACTTTCACTCTGATTGGTCAGTCATGACATTCCAAGGAATGTTATTCCCAGATAACATCCACTGAATAACACAAGCTCATCTGGATATTTTAAGTCTTTCAGTGAATACGTTCACATCTATATTTATATACTTGTCTGTCATGCTGCTGTTTTTGACTGAATAATATGTAGGTTAGTATATGCTCCATTCAGGCATTTTCCGTTTCGGTCAGCCTTGCATTTTTTAAAAAAGATTTAATAAACTATAAGGGCTCAGAACAAATTTTTTTATAATTTTATAAATTGTTTATAATTTTTATGTTTTGTGGCTAGTAGCCATGTATTAAGCGGGAAGAAGTACATCCAGGTGGTTGTTTTCACAAAATAAAGCCCTTTAGTCCTATACAACAGTGCTCCACTTTGCCACCGGTCAGCATATAGGATTGAATCTGTGATAACAACCACAAAAAAAAAAAAAAAAAAATCTGTCTTATTTCTAAAACCACAACATGGCACCCTTAAACTAGTGTGTTACTGACTAAATTTGTGGTCAGATGTTTTGGCTTTAATTAAATTTTTTTGTTTATTGTACAGTCAGACAATCTGTCAAAAAATCATCATATAGGCACATATTAAAGGTGCTTCTAAAGCATAAAAATACCATAATAAGTTTGAAGATGTTAAAGAAACATGCTAAGTGAGCAACGTTGTTTATCTGAAAAACAATGCTAAAGTCAGATATTTTGCTTTGAAAATGTGTGTTACATGCCGAAACGTCTGTCTTTCTTTTGCTCACTTTAACCCGCCAAATGCCAGTTTAGCCAATTATATTCCAGAACCCCAGGTTGCCTTGCAGGAAGGAAGGCTCTCAGGAAGGCTCTCAAAGTACGCATCCGTGACTGAAATGCAACCTCCGGTGGACAGTAACAGACTCCGAAATGAGATGCAGTTTCAGAGTTCCACATGAAGTGGTTATTAATTAGCAAATAATAGAAATATTAAGAATGTAAACATTAGGTGAGCAGGTTAGACTGTACCCTGTGTCCTAACACCATGCTACGTGATGAGATTTGCAGTGATAAGCAATTTGGCTGTTTGCAACAGACGAAACACGACAGAAATTTAAATGCAGCCTTTCAGAAGCACACAGTAGTGCACTTACTGCACACCAACGAAATGGTAAGGTTTATAATTTAATTAATACATATTAAACCTCTGAGGTGAGCTATCTGCTGCTGCTTTCAGTAATATGGCGTTAAATGTCATGTAAACTGGCGTTCAAATTCGCATTATTAGCATTTTATCACATTAATAACACTGAATAAAGTGCATGAGGTGTACCTGAGGTGATCATTTTCAGTTTTCAGAAAAAAAAAAAACTGAAATCTTTTATTTTCTTAAAAGATTCCTCCAATTTTTTTTCTTCAGTATAGACTCTAATGATCTCATACAATATTTTTAAATATGCATTACCAAAATTAAAAGAGTAAGAGTGCTGATTGAAATGGATAACACAATCAGATTCAACGGGATAATCAAAACATATGTAAAAATCATTTAGTCTTTTCACCCATCAGCTAGTGATGAAACTGCTTTCTCATGCAAGCCAAATCTCAGACTATAAGTGCTGTTTCTCTTGGCATGAATGCCATAATTACTATATATGTAATTTTAAAATTCATATTTGGCCTGGTCTTTTTCATTCATCAGCCAGAACGATATAAACGTCTTTGTATTCCCAAGCCAAATGTCCTAATATCCGACTCATGTTTCATGTTTCCCTCCTAGTCCATTTTCTCTCATTCACTCCTTAATTTTTCCACCCACAATTCCTCAATGATCTTTGCTCTAGACATCGGTGTTATGTCTGTTTCCTGATTTCTAAAGGCCTTTTCTCTTCATCCGCCAATGAGCTGCTGCATTAAATCTCTCTGAAGTAAAAAAAATAAAAACTGCTGACAATGAAAATGATGGCGTGTGGCTCAGATTAACAGTGTTTGGAGAGACGCCGACACAATCAGAGGTAGAATCTTCCTATATATCCACACATAAACATCATCCAAACAAAAAAACACACACACATGCACTTCCTATCAAGCTAAAGGCAGTGCTGAAACATATGCTGCAGACCAAGCGAGTCGCTGATTTTTGATTTGGTATATTTATTGGAGTTGGCTGGTATGTCATCACACATTTCGAACAAATACGCACTGCCAAGACGGGTTACTGTAGTTTATTAAAGCTCTGTTTCATGTTTCCATTCAGGAGTGTCTCTGTTACTCGTTTCCTGACTCGAGATCAATAAATCTGCCGTACCTGACGGCAACCACCACAGCAGGAAACTTGAGTTCTGCCGTATGAAGTTTCAGAGTTAACAAGGTACTGTGGTTTGTGGTGGTTGCTTGGGATTTAATGTATTTTTTCTATTTTTATGCACTAAATTACATTTTACTTGACAATTATGACATTCTTGCATGCGTTGAAGATAAGAGATGTTTTGTTTAATGTTAAAGCTGCACTTTTGCATTTAACATACAGTGACTCAATGAGCTCAGAAAAAGCACCTTACATGCAGCCTACAAGTGTCAATATCGCAAATGCCTAAAGGGATAGTACCACTGATCTATAATATAAAATTGTTCTCATTATTATTAAAAGAATTAGTAAAATTACTGAAAGAATTGCTACCTGTTATAGGAGAACCTCTCCTTAACGTTATCAACTCTTCTTTAGCTTTAGGCCATGTTCTAAATCCTTACAAGCTAGCTGTTATTAAACCTATTATTAAGAAACCACAACTGGACCCCAGCAACTTAGCTAATTATAGGCCTATTTCAAATCTTCTGTTTATGTCTAAAATACTAGAAAAAGTTGTTTCTACCCAATTATGCTCCTTTCTGCAGACAAACAATATTTTTGAAGTGTTTCAGTCAGGTTTTAGGCCTCATCACAGCACAGAAACCGCATTAGTGAAAATAACCAACGATTTACTCTTAGCTGCTGACCTGGGGTGCATCTCACTATTAGTTCTACTAGATCTTAGTGCCGCATTTGACACAATTGACCACAATATTCTCATAGACCGCTTATATTCTACAGGTGTCCAAGAACAGGCTCTTCAATGGATTAGGTCATACTTAGCTGATCGTTACCAGTTTGTGAATATTAATGGACAACTTTTACAAGTAAAGTACGGGGTCCCTCAAGTATTTAGGCCCTTTGCTGTTTATAATATACATGCTTCCCCTGGGGGACATTATTAGAAAACACAGGATCAGTTTTCACTGCTATGCAGACGATACTAAATTATACATTTCAACTAAACCTGATGAGCTGTCTGAACTGTCTAAGCTAACTGAGTGTATTAAAGATGTTAAAGACTGGATGACCAACAATTTTCTTCTCTTAAACTCAGACAAAACAGAATTATTACTTATTGGGCCTAAATCCTGCACACAGCAGTTCTCACAACTCGACCTGCAACTAGAGGGATACAAAGTTAGAGTTAGCTCTACTATAAAAGATCTGGGTGTCATATTAGACAGCAATTTAACATTATATATATCCCATGCTTTCATAACTTTTTGGCTAGACTACTGTAATGCTCGGTTCTCTGGCTGCCCAGCATCCTCTATTAACAAACTTCAGCTAGTACAAAATGCAGCTGCCATGAGTTCTTATCAGGTCTAGAAAATATGATCATATCACCCCAATGTTATCCTCCTTACACTGGCTGCCTGTTAAGTTTCGTTTTGAATTTAAAATATTGCTTCTTACCTATAAAGCCTTAAATAGTCTAGCTCATGTTTATCTAACCAACCTTTTGTCTCGCTACAATCCAACCCGCTCTTTAAGATCTCAAAACTCAGGGCTTCTTGTAGTACCTAGAATAGCAAAATCGAGTAAAGGAGGTCGAGCCTTCTCATTTATGGCCACTAAACTCTGGAATAGCCTTCCTGATAATGTCCGAGGCTCAGACACACTCTCGCATTTCAAAACTAGATTAAAGACCTATCTTTTTAGCAAAGCATACACTCAGTGTATTACATAGCGGTATGACGCATGATGTGCCCCACACACGATTTTGCTTCTTGTTTATATACACTATGAACAGCAGCTACGCTAATTATTCTCCTTATTCTGTATTTCCACCTGGGGGTACTCATCTCGAGACCCTCAGACTATGCAGTGCCACTGATGCGATCCAAGACCAGCGACGAGACGATCCCAAGGTTTCTGGACCAGGCCCTATCGTGAGCTGCTGCTGTGGTGGTCATGATGGAGACCATGAGACTGATTCCTGTGATGCTCCAAGGACAGACGTGTCTTCGCTGAGGTCCAGCTACTGTGCCTAGACTGCAGCTCTGCACAAGACATTTGGCCATAGGAGGAATGGTCGTGCCCAACTGAGCCTGCTTTCTCTCGAGGTTTTTTAAATTCTTCACTTTCGCCAATTGGTGAAGTTTTTTCCTCGCCGCTGATGCCACTGGCTTGCATGGTTCGGGATCTGTAGAGCTGCGCATCAATGGATTTGCTCTTCAGTGTTTGGACTCTCAGTAGTGATTATTAAACCACACTGACCTGAGCTAAACTGAACTGACTTAAACTCTGAAAACTGAACTGACACTGTTTCAGTTTACTATAATCTTCTATGTGAAGCTGCTTTGACACAATCTACATTGTATAAGTGCCATACAAATAAAGATGAATATTATTCTCAGTAAATATAAACATTCTCATTAAATTCATTCTATCATTAGTCAATTTATATAGATCAGTGGATAGTACACCCAAAACTGAGTTTCTTTTCTCTGTTGAACACAAAATAAGTTATTTTGAATCATAATACTCACTAGACTTCCATGTTTGTTTTTCTAGTATAGAAGTCAATTTTTAACATTCTTCAAAATACCTTCTTTTGTGTTAAACGAAGCAAAGAAACACCTAAGGTTTGGAACCACTTGAGGGTCAGTAAATCGTGAGTAAATTTAAATTTTTTGGTGAACCAACCCTTTAAATGAGGTCCTATTCAAATGACTTGTAATGTTCATGCACTTTTAGAATGAGAGATGGAATGGTTACAGTAAGATTTATGTAAGACTGAGATTTTTCAGAAGTTGCTGTGACCTGGATAGTGATCGGTGTTAAAGGAACTCCATGCTCCACTTGAAAAAATAGGCTCCTTTAACACCCCTAGAGAAAGTTGAGTTTTATAATTTCTGAATCCATTCAGCCAAACTATTTAGGTAGCGCTTTTAGATTAGCTTAGCATAGATCATTAAATCGGATTTGACCATTAGCATCTCACTCAAAAATGTCTAAAAAGTTTCTAGAATTTTCCTAATTAAAACTGCTCTCTTCTGACATTTAATTGTGTTCTAAGGCCAACGAAAAATAAAAGTTAATATTTACTACTCTGTTGTAGATAGGAACTATACTTTTATTCCAATGTAATAATCAAGGAACCATGCTTCTATACCATGGCTGCAGCACGCACAATGATATTACGTGTACGGCAGCAAAGTTCCTTCATTATTACACTTAATAGAAGTGGCTACATGTTATTATACTTGTATATTGACTATTTCATACTGACACTTGAAAAGATGAAATATCACTTAAAAGGCTGTATTTTTGTCTTCCATTCTGCATTGCATTGTTGTAGTTTGCACTTGATAGTGATCTTCAACACAGGCTTATTGTGAATACGTAGCCCCGCATACATTTCTGGAGATCGCAAATTTTGTAGAGCTACGCATGGCTGCATTTCATCTTTAAAACGAATGCTACAGGGCAGTGGCAAACTGGTAACAGTTTGAGACGCAGAGAGGAGTTGACCACGACTACGGGGTTCGAGTCTTGGCGAAGAACAGTTCCAGAAAGCAGGTAAAACAAAAGTCAAAATATAAAATAAACAAGTAAATAACAGTGTGACAACATGGTAGGATCTGAAAATGTGGTAAAAATCAGGCTGCAGTGAGGGCTTTTCTTTTTCTGGATTGCTTTTGAAAACACTATCAGTTTATGGAAGAGGGTGGCTGAGGATATCGGTCGTTTAGTCAGTCGACTAGTGGATTTACGTGAGAACAGCAGGCGTGAATGGCACTTGCCAGAGAAATTTAAGATCTGAAAAAGCGTACACAGCAGCTCCTTGATGGATTTACGAAAACAAAAACTGCAACAAAAAAAAAACATACCTCCTGGGACGTATTTCACGCTCTCCAAAAATATATAGAGGGGTATGTATCAACAATAAGCCTGGGTTGGATGTCTATGATCTTTGCCATTGGATTTTTTTACTACCCCCTTTAACCAAACATTTGCATGTCTGGCTTACGATTTACTTTGTAATTTATTTTACAAATGATTCAATATGATGAAACAAAAATTTTTCATTCTTAGGCTGTTTTAACTTTTACTCAAGAATATTCTTGGCCAGATGCTTTTCCTGTAGTTTAATAAAACTTTCTCTCAGTAACAGTAGAAAACTGTTTAGTTTTTTTGGTAAACAGCTTTAGGCACACAGCAGTTTTAAGTAGATTGTGTGATTGTATTGACTGATGAATTTGAACATAAAAAGTAGATTTAAACATAATAAAAAAACACCCGACATGTCAATGTTGTTATTTTACTCTATTTATTCACCCTTAACCCATCTAGGATGTAGGTAACTTATATCCACGAATGAAATGAATAGTTCACCCAAAAATAAAAATGTACTCACCTTTTATTCACACCCAAGTGGTTCCAAACCTATATGAATTTCATTCTTCTGTTGAACGCAAAAGGGGACATTTTAAAGCCAGTAGCCACTGACATCCATACATGTGGACTAGTACTGTAGGGGGAAAAATGAAAGTCAATGGGCACGTCATGCAACCCAGGCTCATTCTGATAACGCACCCTTTTATATATTTTTGGAGAGCGCCAAATACAACCCAGGAGCTATGTTTTTCCAACGTACGTGGCGAGCCACTGGACAAACTGGTAACAGTGAAAAACTCGTGCACATGGAGGTAATCGTAAAAAAAATCCGGCGTCATACCGCCATGTAGCGTTTGTTTTAAAAGATGAAATGCAGCCATATGTTCCTGTGGCTAGATAACTTGTGATCTCCAGAAATGTATATAGGGCTACGTTTTCAGAATGAGCTCATGTTGCATGATTTTGCCAAGTACGATGTGATCCTGGATTAACATTTATGTTGATCCTGGAACACCTTTTTTTTTTTTTGACAATGTAATCCATACCTATTCCCTACCCCTAAACCCAACCCTAACTGTTGTAGGGGTAATTTACGGTTTTAACCAAAATAATTATCAGTCTGTCAGATGAAGAAGAGCCGGAGTCAGAGATTCAAATAAATAAATAAAGTTTACTGAAAATAGTTTGCAGTTTCATCAGCTGAAGCCAGCTTCAACACTCGCAATGAGTTCCTAGGCCGCTCTGACTTAAGCCTGGTTTATACTTCTGCGTCAAGTGATCTCTGTAACCCACGGCGTATGCCTTGCGCGTAGCTGTGCATTTATACTTCTGCGCGCTGTTTCTGTTTTTTCTGCAATACACTTCTGAAACGCTGGCTCCCAGTAGGTGTTTATGTTTCTCTGTGTCGAGTTTCTTCGCTGGTGTTCTGTTTTTTCTGAACACTTCTTTAATGTACAGGTGGCTCAAATTTGCTCATTTTGAGGCGGGAACCGGCGGACGGTCAACAACTTTAATCATAAGGTAAACACAAAACAAAACAACAGTCTCCATCCAGAGCTCCTTCACGGGACTCCACACTTGTAAACACTCGCTGCATCGGACGCAGCTCTCACCTCCACCCACACTCGTCAGCGCTACCAAGCCGACCAATCACAGAGCTTGCGCTATGCGTACGCGTAACATTTTTGGAGAGGTGCGCGTCAACGTCGCCGACAGTTACAGAGAGGGGCTATGTGTCCACACGTAGGCTGTACTATAGCATATGCGTGCGCTTGACGCAGAAGTATAAATCGGCCTTTACAGTACAACAATGCAGCAATTATACTCTTTACACAAGTCCAGAAAAGGTGGGATCCAGGTAAACAGTACTCATTGGTTACAGCAAAAATAGACAATTCAAAATGTGTGCGTCAAGGAAGGATTGTATCTAACTCCAGATATGGATGGCGGCATAGTTCTTGGGGGTCAGGCCGATTCTAAACTATTAAGAGCTGATCTCCGACCTGTAAAAAGCTGAACCATGGAGGCATACATATATGCAAGAGACAATCTGTTATGGAAACTCAAGGTTTGTTTCTTGTACTTTCAGCTGACGTATCAAACTAGTTCAAACCTGGTGTAATCAACAATCGGCTACAATATTCTCACTACACTAAAAGTCTATCTAGCATTGAAAAGAATTACTTTAAGAAGAATTAACAATAAAAATAGTTCAACTACTGTAGACAATATCATGACAATAGAACAGTGGTCTCCCCCCTCCTTAGCCTTAGTAATTCCGCTCAAAAGAGAGAGAGAGAGGGAGAAAGAGGTCTTCATGACCTATATGACCTGGTTCTGTGTGTCTCCTGGAAACAAAGTTAAAATAGACAGACAAAGAAAGGAGCAAGGACACTGAACATTCTTACATTAAGCAGTGTGTTAGCTTATTCATTAGCTTAAATACACATTCAAATAATCAATTAATTATATTTAATGAAAATAATGAGAAATTGGATGATGAGAAAAGGATAAAAAGTTGATCCATGCTGAGATGAACTGGAAGGTATAAATCCGAATCCTTCACTGTAAGTTATTCCTAAAATAAGAGGGGAAAAATAGTATAACAATCATGTAGAAGTGCATAAACCAAACCATAAGCCTGAAGTTAACATAAATGGTAAAGTATCCTTTAATTCTGGTTGGCTGGTTGGAATGTTGTTCCAGGATCAACATAGATGTTAATCCAGAAACATGTTATACTTGGTGAAACCAGGTTGGCGGGTCAATGGCTACCAGTTTCCAACATCCATCTTCTTTTTTGTTCAAACTCAAACAGGTTTTGAACAAGTAAAGGCTCAGTAAATGCTGATTTCTTAGTTCACATATCTGTTAACAATTTGGCTTTGTTACACAGTAACAAATTGATAAATTGATAACTACATGTTGAGGCAGAGAAGCTAGGCTCATGAAAAAGCTGACATTACTGGAAATTACATTTTGATTAAAGCAGATAATGCTTTAAAAACACATGACATCAGCTAATGAGGCTCAATTGTGGAGTACAGTGAACAGAACACTGACCTGCTGTAAACCGCTGACTGAACAACTGCTCTGCTTTCTGTCTCTGAACTCTCGCATAATGTCAGATATTCCAAATTTAGTTACTGTAAGTCACTTGTTGTTTATCTTCCATCCCGTTTGATTAGACTTTTACTAGGCAACTGAAGTCAGATAATTGGCTTCTGATAGACAGTGGAGTTTCAGTGTAAATACAGCACAGTGGGTTTCAATCGTGTGTTATAGTTTAGGGCTCTAACGGTGAACTTTTCATTGGGTATGAATGTGCAGTGAACAAAAACAGTGTTTTATCCACTGTATGGGTGGGACTCAACTCGAGGGCTGTTTACACAATGTTTGTCAGTCAAAAACGACACATTTTTTTTGTGTTTTGCTTGTTTGTTTATTTGATAATGGTGTTTTTGTGACTCAGAAAACGAGTTACAAAGTTGAAATCTGCAAGAAATCTGCAATTGTGTCCATGTAAACATACTAAAATGACATCTTTGAAAATGATGACGTCATGCACGTGCATACATATTAAGGGGGTGTAGATTAAAGGCAAGCGCAAACAAACAACAATTGCGGAGTGCTTGGTAGTGTTGTTGCTAAAGTGTTTGCTAATGCTTTATCTGCAAAGTATGGAGTTACTTTGCATTACAACTAACAGCGAAGACACATCATATACACACAGCAAGTTCTACATACTAATAAGGTGATAGAAAAATGACATGGAAATGGCCATACCGTGAGCCTCAGACACCATTGTTTCCTCATTCTCATGTAATTTAGCTGAGTGTAAAATTTTGGTGAATAGAAGGCCAATCAGAACACAATACAGACTGTTGCGTGGCTCACACCCTCAAGATTTGCATGTACTTTAGGTCATGATCTACTTATCCAGACCTGATGATCCGCACTTGACTAAACTAACAAAACATAAAACAGTTGCATTTCCTTGTGAGATCACGCTGGCTGTGTGTGTATATGTGAGAAAGAGAGACAGAAAGCACTGAGATAATATTCACGAACATTCCAAATATGGTCAATGAGGACCTTCTGATTCTAGGGGTATTTTATGAGGTATTAAATAAGCATATAAAACCATTTCTGAATAATTTTTTAACTTACCTAAGCCACATATCTACTATGTAGATATCAAAGAATGTTTAAACTTCTTATTGAATCATTGCAGTTTATGGCACCTTTAAGTCAACTACATGAGTGTTCATAGTAAGCTGCATTTACATTAATCTTGTGGCATAAAAGATAACATGTTCACTTAAATTACATGACTTTTTCAATGGGCTGTATCTGAAATCAGCGCCTGTATTGTTAAAAAGTGCACTTTTTGAGGGAGCAGCCATTTGTAGCAGTGTCCAAAACATATTAAATCATCTGTGTGTGCACTCAATCAAGCCCATAATACATCATAATAACAAGTGTACACCGATGTACTAGAGAATGGCTAGAGAATAGCTAGAGAATACCCATAATGCACTGTGAGTTTGTATGCCAAATGAATTTCCGCATCTAACCACAAGATGGCATCCGCAGCAGAATTCCATCCGTGTACATTTCTAAACAAATGATTTAATTGTTAAATTAAAGTGTTTCATTACTAATACTACAAGACCACTTAATAGACATAGACCAGGGCTATTCAATTAGTTTGTCATGTGGGCCAGTTCATGAAAAGCATCTCAAACGAAGGGCCAGAGAGATATGACCTGCAACATAAGTGATGACCATAGACTGTAAAAGATATGGACGTAGTATCCGTGACGTCACCCATAGGTTTCTGAACACTGCAAAAGAAGCTACAAGTAGGCGCGGCCAACCGTCGCCATTTTGTTGTCGCGTCATCCCACTAATCAGGGGATACCAAACAAGGGCAAAGAGGCGGAGAGTGAGCGAAGCTACAGACGCATGCTGGATTCTCTGCATTTTGCTTAGACCTGGCATAGACAGACTTTTTACTTTGGGAGAACGCTTAATACTTCATTACCTGTGACTCGATTGTGTCCTGACCTCATGTGTTTGGTTGTACACTATATCAATAAAGTGTTTAGACTTTTAAAAACACTGTTGTAACACATTGAGCCACTAAACATTGGTCTTGTGACGTTTTTCCACAGGAGGAAAATGCGACTTACTTCCAAACACTTCAGATGTAGTCTGTTAGTCAATGCAAGGCTATTTATAAAAATCCAGCACTAACACTGTATGACAACGCTTCAGATGACTGTTTTATAGCCTACTCAATCAATCAATCGAATTAATCTGTCAGATTCTGGAGTGCATTACAGGTCTAAAGAACATTATAAATGATAAATGATCTTAAATAAAACAAATACATTCATAGAGATTGTATATAAGTATATAATTTCACTCACCTGGGAAATGGAGGCAACTTGAATGGTTTGTAAGCACAATTAAGTCCACACAGCATGCTACGGTATATGATAATTGCAGGAAATAATTTCAAAAAGCGAATGACCGTGTGAAGAATCATTAACTAAAACAAAAATACAATGTATATGCCGAGCTCAGCGGCTAATTAGCCAGAATCAGCTGAGGTGACGAGCGATCGAGCGGCTAGACCTAGCTGTCACTCAAATGGCCACACCCTTAATTATGCAGACTTAATATAACTTAATAAAAACGAAACAGATGAGTTATAAAAAAATTCACCCCCCTCACAGTTGTCATGAAGGGTAATCATGGCTATATGCACCAAAGGCATCTTTTGAATCAGGCTGCAAACATGTTTTATCAGTCAGAAAGCACTTGGATTTCCTGGAGCCAGCCCCCGAAGGCGAGTCGATGAATTGCAGTTTTAGTTACTTCCGTATTGGCTTCCCAAGGGAGAGCGGGAGGTTGCCGCTTGGTGATGACACAACTGCATTTAAGAGCCCATATGCTGTATTTTTGCTCCTTGAGACACCCACATTGTTGTTTTTTTCTACATTAAAACGTTAATATATTGTCTTTTGAAACTACATTATATCACTGCATTGTACAATGTGGCTTTTTTACAAACATTTAAATGTTGTATTTCAGAGCACAACAAAACTTGAGTTTCTTCTACATTCAGACACATTCATATGTTGTGTTTGAAACTGCATAACAATATGGATGCAACAATTTTAGAGTTTGGTTGTACGATTATATAGTCTGAAGAATAATCATGGTTTAACGGTTATCACTTCTAATGTAAATTTAAGCTTTATAGCTAGATTTAGATCTGAACATCCCTACCTAATACTAAACATTTAAAAGGCATTTTCATTAGTTTTTATGCTGTAGGTTTTTCACACAATTATGTTCGTGTTTATAAAGAGGAAGAGAGAAAATAATAATATTATAAAAGTTGTTATGAAGGTCGGCGCCAATATTTAGATTAACTGTTGTTATCATCTGCGTTCGTACATACATAATCATTTTAATAATAATTCGTCTAACATATCTTTTGTTTACATTGCACTGAAAGGCATGCACAACTCAGATGTTTTCTACTGCGTGTGCTCGGAAAGCCTATTGGCATCTACCCTTACATTAGAAATAACAAACTTGCACGCGGTAAAGACGAGATATGAGAACGGCCCACTGCAGCTGCTATAGTTAATCCGGTGTGCGTGCTATTAGCCTGGGTGTACAAGCTCGGAACTTTCAAAGCTATAGCGCACAGTTGGCAACTTGGCATAGCTTTGTTCAATTGCAGCAGTTTCACTCCGTGCAACAGAAATGCCAGCCTGATCTCACGAGGAAACATAAGTATTTTACGTTTTGTCAGTTTAGTGGCTAATTTGTACGAATTCGTAAAAGTTCAGTCATACGAAAATGTTAAATTTTTAAAAAGAGACGTGGCACCTAACCCCACCCCTAACCCCAACCATCATTGGGTGATGAGCAAATCGTACCTATTTGTACAAATTAGATTGTACGAATTCATACGAATTAGCCACTAAATCAAAAAGTTACGAATTGCAGTGAGATTGCGTTGGAAATGCGGCTTAAAGAAGCCTTTAGGATTAATTAATAGTTGCATCCCTAATAGTTAGGCTAATAGTTGCATCCCTAATAACGATAACAGTGCATTGTACAAAAGGGAAAAGGTCTTTTCTACAAACATATTCATATGTTTTCGGTTGCTCTCGCTACTGGCTTAATGTCAGGTGACTCACGCTCTGCGCAGCTCGTGCTGTATTGAACAGATGCACGTCACTTCATAACTACAGCGGCCATTTTTCAACTGAACTAAATTTATTTTTGATGTCTTGGTTACACTATTTGGAGGGCCGGAACAAACTGCCTCGGGGGCTGGGTTCAGCCTGCGGGCCGCCAATTGAATAGGCCTGACATAGACTAATAGACAGATTAATTGACCTATGGAAAAACAGCAATAAAACATAGCAAAAATTGTCATATTCTGGCAAGTCGTTAAGGGTTCTTGTATTTATTGACAGTACCCTATTTTCAATAACGATAAAAAAAAATTCAGCATGAAGTTTCGTTATAATGGTTTTATTAAAATGTGGCTGCTGAATGCATGCCTTGGAAGGAAAAGCTTAGGGTTATATTCAATCAAGGCGTACAACTTGCACACGCAATTAGTGAGCGACGTCCACATGGTGTGCAAGCATGCGCACGTGATGTGCTTGCTTTTTCCAGGCGCACCAAGTTAAAAACATCTCAACTTTCCAGAATGTCACGAGCACACCACGATTGATGTAAGTAGAACTAACCAATCTGCTTCACACTTTCTATTGAATATACACCAGTGCTTCCAACATGTTTAAAATATACTTGCGGTGGTGGCCGGATTAAAACACACCATTTACCCACGTCACATAAATAGTTAACTATATGCAACAAACCAAACATAATTTAATTTTAATTAATAATTGTATTTATTATGACACTGTTTTTTTCAATAGATTAAAGCAAAAAAAGACTGTAAAAAAGACTGAAATAAAAAGGAAATACTTTTTTGCTATTCAGGAGCATGTGCACCCACTGACAGGTACAATCTGCTTCTCTCTCTCTCTTTCAAGTTCAAAGCTAGTTTGAATGCCAGAGCGTTTTAGATATGTATATAATATAGTTTATGTAATATATGAACATCATCAACTGAAAATAATCAGCAAATGAGAAATAAATGACAGAAAATGCAATAAAAACAGACAATATCTCTAAAAATGATCATAATTGCAAGATTTAAAGTATTCGATTTTTTTAAATAAGGCAAATGCGTTTATTAACCATTACTAATAATGTACATATATTTTGCAGCCAGTTAAGATATCATTTTGTCCTCTCCGAGTATATAGTAAAGTTTTTCTGAGTCATTTAGATTGATGAATCTATTATTTACTTTTTCTCTCTGTGTTGCGACTGTGTGTGCGCTGTCAACTGTGAAACCAGGTGGAAAGTAATCTTTAATTAAAGAGTAGTGCAAAAACGCATACGAGCTTTAGAAAGCAAAAGCAAAAGTTGAATTCTGGACATTTTAGGAGATTTAGAAACAAATGTTTTAAGTCCCAAATATGCGCGTCTCTGTGGGTCTAAAGAGCACATGAAACTGTCTGCACGATTGTGACAGGTCTCGTGGGCACAGAACGAAACTGGTAAACGTAAAGATTTTCCACTGGTTAATTGATCACGGATGTTTGGTTATATTGAGCTTATACAAAAAAGTGCTAAAGGATGTTAATAATAGTAAAAAAAATGTGCCACTAAATGTCCTTGGGCGGCCGTTAATATATCTGTGTGGCCCGCCCAAGTAAAGTCTGTGTGTGGGAAGGACTGTACACATTTGGGTAATAACGGCAGACTAAGTACCTCAGGCAAACACAGAGCACCCAAACATTGCAGCGCTTTTAATTAACTTCATAAATAAAAACGTAATATGTAAACATACTCCAGAATAAAAAGGGCAGAATAAAAACAAGCGTGAAAACAAGTGCCGCGACCAGCAGCAGTGAGGAGACGAAATAAAAAAGGATGTCGCCAGAGGGGCTTTTTGGTTTCTTTTCTTGTGCATCCCAGCCACTAGATCCCCATCTGAAAGAGTTTTAGCATAGGGGTAATGTAGTCATTCAACTTCACAATTTGTAATGTTGCATTATGTATTTGAATAATGGTGAATGATGGTTAGTTCCTTTACTTGAAAACTCCCTTTATTTTAATTCGTGTTATTAAAAGAGTTTTGTTGTCAGTTGTTTTACAGAGATTTACTGTATCATTTTTTAGTTTTTGACTATTAAAACTATTTGCCTTAGTAATGTTGGCAAATTAAAATAAAGTGGTTAAAAAATCCTAATATTCCTAAATGGATTGTAAAAACATATTCAATAATTATCGATATCGAATGATATTAAACATGTTATATATATTTTTTTGCTGTATTGCCCAGTCCTAGGTTCTTAGATCACCAAAAAAAAAAAAAGAATTCAACATTTAGTTTTGTTTTTTCTTCTTAAAAAAAATTGTCAATCAATAAATTGTTTTATTCTGCTTATGAGAAGTTTGGTCACTTACAATAGACATGTTGAGATTTCCCACATTATCATGTCCTTTATTATAAACTTAAACATTTATTATTGAGGGACATTATTAAGATGCAATACTTTGGCAACTATTACAACTGTGAAAATTCAAGACAATTTTCGGCAGTCTGACAGTTGTTTATAACAAAGAAAGTGGTCGGTCTGAGGGCCTACCAAGACCTTCAGTCTACTTAGACAAAATTATTCTTAAACAAGCAAGGAAAATGATTCTGGACCCTTCTAGTGTGCTCTATCCAGAATCTGAACTACTTCCATGTGCTTGACATTTTTGCTCTCCCTAAAGTTGACACAATCAATATAAAAACTCCTTTTTTCCGCTGGCAATATTTAGTGTTATCTTCAAATGTTTTCATTTAAGTCTTTTTATTCTGTGCTTTAAACTACAGGTAACTCAAGACATTAGCTTGAAAGGTTAGTTTACCCAAAATTGAAATGTATTATTAATTTCACCCTCATGACATCCCAAACCATGTAGACCTTAGTTTGTCTTTAGAACGCAAATTAAGATCCTCCATAGACAGCAAGGCTTCCGACTCATTTAAAGTTCTGATAAATACACACACAGTGAAAACACACACAAAAAACTCATTTAATTAAAATGTTTTTTTTTGGGTGAACTAACTGCTCTTTTACTCCTGTAATTTCAAATAGGACTCAGCAGTGACCTTGACATTTCAGAAAACGTAGGTTGTTCTCTAATTTGGATGTCCATTGTATGTGGCTGCATCAGTCAAACGTGTTTCTATACATATTTTTTATTTTCAGTCTTAAAATATAGCAATAGTTTTAATTTTACATCACCTTTTGTATATCATCTTTGGTATAAAATATGAACTTAAAAACAGGCGAAATGCCCTGTGTTGAACAAAAACATAGTTAAAATTAAGTATAAAAGACACAATACACAGAAACAATACTTCTTTTTTTTTTTTTTTACAAGAAACATTCACACGTCATATTCAAACATTACGTTTTCACATGCGTTCCTTTAAAAAAAAAGTGCTTCAGGAAATCCTTAAGTTCGCAAGCTGATGAAATAAATGACCTTGATTTTAAAGTACGGCAGAATGATTAGAAGAATTGGATAGGTAAAATCAAGCCACCACCATACGTCTGATTGTAATTAATCCTTAGTGTTGTTTTTAGATGTACATCAGAATTGTAGAATATTCACTGTATATTCTATATAGCTACTGCTTAAAGGGATAGTTCACTCAACAATAAAAAAACCCAACTCATTTAAATACACTCAAGTGGGTTTAAACATTTTTTAAGCCATTGACATCTATAGTAGAAACAAACAAAAATACTAAGGAGGTCAATGGCTGTTTTCCCCCAACATTCTTCAGTATATCTTCTTTAGTGTTCAACAGAAGAAAGAAACTCACACAGGTTTGGAACAAATAAAGAATGAGGAATGACAACAGAAATTTCATTTGTTTTGGGTCGAACTAGGGCTGCACGATATTGGAACAATGTAACATTGTGATATTTTTTTATTTTGCAATATATATTGTGATATGGGCTGCACAGTGGCGCAGTGGGTAGCATAATCACCTCACAACAAGGAGGTCGCTGGTTCAAGCCTCATGTTGGCGTTTCTGTGTGGAGTGTGCATGTTCTCCCCGTGTTCGCATGTTTCCTCCGGGTGCTCCGGTTTCCTCCACAGTCCAATGATAAAACATATTCTGGGTAAGTTGGCGGTTCATTCCACTGTGGTGACCCCAGATTAATAAGGGACTAAGCCGAAAAGAAAATGAATAAATATATATTGCAATATGGGCTGCACAGTGGCGCAGTGAGGTGAGGCACGATCACCTCACAGCAAGAAGGTCGCTGGTTTGAACCTCGTGTTAATATTTCTGTGTGGAGTTTGCATGTTCTGCTCGTGTTCACGTGTTTCCTCCGGGTGCTCCGGTTTCCCCCAAAGTCCAAAGATAAAACATATGCTGGATAAGTTGCCGGTTCATTCCACTGTGGTGACCCCAGATTAATAAAGGGACTAAGCCGAAAAGAAAATGAATGAATATATATTGCAATATGGGCTGCACAGCAGCGCAGTGGGTAGCACGATCGCCTCACAGCAAGAAGGTCACTGGTTT
>CAIGQZ010032997.1:11531508-11580005 GCA_903798205.1 Danio tinwini
ATATATATATATATATATATAGGTGAGCGTAGGTAAATTTTTAAAATCTAAATTAATCTACATTAAAATAGATCATTTGAATTTTGCAGAAAGCATTCAGAATATGTGTGCTACCCAAATAATGACTAAAAGTGAGTCTTTGAGAACAGGTCACCCAAAATTACAGGAAACTATTACATGAAAGCACTTCATGTAAACACTTTACTTATATTATTGTCTATTAAGGCAAATAAGTAGATTACAGATGTCCATGTAGTCCTGCTGAATTGATTCAGAAGGGAAATTTTTTGTCAGACGGCTCACCGGTCTGACTTTCATTCAGAGTCATTCATTTTAAAAAGCACCCAGTCCATTTTATTTGTATGTTTTACTCGAACGCATAAACTCTGCAGGTGCCTGATCGTAGATGTGGAGCTAACAATTAATCAGATTCACTCTAGTGAACTGCATCCATGTTAGCACATCACGTTTGATGTGGTTATTTTACAATAGGAATACACACAAGTTAAAAGACTCGTTCTGGCCACCTACAGTGTAATTCGGCCAGGTATACGTCTGCACTAAAATATAAAGGTGAAAGTCATTATAACTTGCATAGAATAGACCCAGCTCCCAACCCAACTTTGAGAATAGATTAACAACAATATTTTTTAAGAGTCGGTATAACGCAGCACGTTAACGCCAATAACGGCCCACCACTAATATATATATGCTGTGTAGCGGTCAAATTTCAAAATAGTTCAGCTTTTGCCACTGAATGGATTAATACTAAATGTGTGTCTTTGTTTTTACTTATGGTTAAAAATAGAGCAATATGCTGGTGTTAAACTGCATTACTTTACTGCACTGCTGCATTGGGCTCACATATATACTCTGCATGCACTCTGGCTTTCTCCTGCACTGAACACAGTCGACCAATCGCAACAGACTGGGTCATCGAGTCAATCAGCGCAGATTAGCATTGCTTTAAGGAGGACTGCAAAACTTGTCGCACGAGCTTGGTTTCCGCATTCCGCTGCCACATTAGCATGCATGAATGGAAGTCTATGGGGTAAAATTACAGTGTGACCGTGGCTTTAGTCTCAATTTCAGAGATTCCCATATCAGCATATGTTTTATGCAGCAGATCCTCTTCCAGCCGCAACCCAGTATTGGGAAACACCCATACACTCTCATACACTACAGACTATTTAGTTTATTCAATTCACCTATAGCGCATGTCTTTGGACTGTGGGGAAAACCGAAGCACCCGGAGGAAACCCACGCGAACAACATGCACATAACACACAGAAACGCCAACTGACCTTGCCAAGGCTTGAATCAGCGATCTTCTTGCTATAAGGCGATCGTGCTACCCACTGCTTCACCGTGCAGCCCTTTGCATGAGTTTCTTTTGTATAATGAAAAATGTATGTTTGAAGAAAGTGTAGTCCCCAAATGGTCCCACTTTATATTGTGTCCCTTATACCTGGGAACGTACATAGTAACGAGATGAGTTAGAGTTTTCAACGAGATGACTAGAGTTTTTAAATCAGACTTGAACCCCTTCATCGCAGTCAACTCATCTCTGCGTCTCAAGTACGCTGACATACATGACGAGCTACTGGGCAAATTGGTAACAGCGGAAATGCCGTCCACACAGTGGTAAGTTGTCACCTGGTAGCGCGAAAAGAAACAGAAGCCAGTGTCATACCGCCCAGTAATGTTCATTTTAAAAATGAAATGCAGCTCTGGCTACATAATTTGCGATCTCCAGAAAAGTATATGGGGGTACGTTTTCACAATGAGCCTGTGTTGCAATATATCAACTGGTCTGGATGAACAAACAAAGCAATAATGAGTACATAATAAAAACTATTTCTTAAATGTGTGTGTGGTGCAAAATTACTGATCCATCATAGTTCAATAGCTCAATGTCAATCTTAGCCCAAATGCACAGTGTCTTGTTGCCTTTGGAACATCATTATTGTTTGGTTCCTGCATTTTCCTCTTTTTATTTACCTGCATATACAAAGATGTGAGCGGAGCTAAACAGTGAACGATGTAGAAACAGGTACTGATCATCTTCTGTGGAGACAGAGTTTAGCCACACTATTACACTATTAAAGTGACACATTCCAGAACTTGTGATTTTGGCAACTGGCTTCAATATATTCTGTTTTTAGACTGAGAATGTTCTAAAACGGACTGGAGGTTTTTAGATTACATTGAATTGGATTTCTCAGTTCATAACCCCTATAAAGATTATCCACAAACCACCAAAGGCAAGGGTTTCCACAGTGATTTTTTTATTTGACCTTATTAAGCCATATTATACTATTTATCTAAGCTTATTTGTTGTGTTTGTGATGAACATGGGCAAATATCTGATGCTTCGCGATTTGTGTTTAATTTGGCCAGAGGAGCGTTAGCGGTGGTGCGTCCAAAAGCAACTCCAGATCACTCAACAGGGGTGAAGGTGCTGGGAGATAATCTGGGATTGGTTGGTCTTTTGGCTAGTTTTCTCTGCAGGGCAGGGGTGTGATCAGGACAAACCCCAAAGATCAGTGTACTTAAGCAAACATTTTATAATGGAATGCTGTGGGATTTTGGACTAGGGTCAGTCTGTAGGAATTCACCACATCCTCAGGAGATTTGATTTTTCACAGTGATTTCATGGTACACAAAAGGAACTCATCGCCATTGCATTCTACCATAAAAGACCATTGCTGGTTTGACTTTCATAAAAGACCTTTGGAAATTTGACTTTCATATTATCCTATGAGGGTTAAGTGTCTAAGATTTCTTTGATGTCACATATATAAATTTTCCACACAGTCAAAATGTCCAGATAAGCTTGGTTGATCTGTGCTGATAGCAGTTCTAGGTACAGTATTTTCAATACTATTTTGCAATACAATGCAAACAGCAGCATACAGAACATAGGCCTCTTAACAGAACATCTTCATGCACCTGCGCTTCCAACAGCATAGACAAAAATAAATAAATAAATAAATAGGTCTGCCAAATATAATTTTCACTTAAATTACAAATTTAGATTAAAACAAAAGTACTGATTGAATCCTTTTTAAGAACCAGCATACATGCTGGAAAACATGAAGAATTGGAAAAATCATGTTTTTTTTCTGTCTTTTTCGTTCTCTTTCTTTTCAGGCTTAAAGAACCCCTATTATGGGTTTTGGGAATGACCTTCCATGTAGTGTGAAACACAGCTCTAAGTGAAGTGAAATATCTAGCTAAGGCTTAAATCTGAAAGTGTGCCGTGTTTTGAACTATTGATTCATCTATAAAAGAGTCGACTCATAGTGGTGCGAATAAATCATCGTGATAACAAATCTTTAGCCGCTTTGGTGTGACATGGATACGAACCATAAGCCCCGCCCATTTGTTACGCGCGCAAACCCGGGAAAATTAAACCTGAGGTTCCGCCCACTAACACAGTAGCAAAGAAGCAGTAGCAAAGAAGAGGAAGATTAACAGATCCCAGTTGAACCAAGTCATAAAGATGTGCTTAGCTCGATATTATTGGAAGTGTGATTGAAAGTTATTTTCTCTACCCAAAGATGAAACTGTGAAGAGTCAATGGTTGAGGTTTATATTTTGCAAAAATAGCTCAGCAATATAGCTCAGCTTTGTGCTGTTTGTGTGCTTCTGGAATCTACACACTTACAACGGAGCATTCGTCGGCCGTTTGTTAAAGGAAGGATCAGAAAAGACTATTGATGTAAGGGACTTTGTCAGTACATGGATCAGTGGATCAAGGATCAGTTTCTTCCTCCATTTCACAAGTGTAAGTAAGTGCATTACCATGGTTGCCTACTTGTTTTCTCTAGCTTGCAAATTATCTATTTAATTCTGTTTTGTTACTTGTAAACGTGTGTACTGTATCAGGTTAACTCTTTATATTCTCATATTGCGTCTAATGCCACGTTGAAAACGTGACGCGTACCGCTTTGTTTACAGATTTAAATGCGTTTGTGAGCTCACATTCCACTGTTGTTTGTCGTTGCTATGGCCACCGTCAGCTGTTCTTACACACGTGCAGCAGTCAAGGTTCAAAACAGGGTGATGTGTCTGAATAACACTCAGGGCCGGAGCAAACTGAATGGCGCTTTAGGCGAATGGCGATCACGCCGCCCTCAACCCGAAAGTGAAAAAGAAAGTGACCAGTTCGCTGATAAAAGTTAGGACCGGGGGGTTTGCGGACGCCGCCCTAACTATTCTGCCACCCAAGGCAGCCGCCTACGTCACCTCTATGGTCGCGCCGGCCCTGATAGCACTGTTGAGAACCGGGTACTGTGTACTATGGTGTTAATAACTACTATGAAGTGTGTTTTAGGCGGCCGATGCGATCAGCATTTTAATCTGTCTTGTGCTGAACGCTGTTGACCAGACCAATCATAACATGCTGTAATCGGTCCAATCAGCGCAGATTAGCTTTGCGCTAAAGAGGGGTTTGGGAACAAATGAATCGCTGAACGATTCATATGGGATTCGCTGAGATAATTAGGTAAAAATAAAGACATATTTATAAGACCATGAAAGTGTTTGTTGGAGACCCTTAAAACCAAAATATGACCCTTTTTTAATGTATAATAGGGGCTCTTTAAATGCCATGAATTCATTTTTAAGTTAATTCTTTCATTTCAGGGTGTTAGTAGAACTAATCGAGGAACAAATTATTGATTTCATAATTAATTATTAAAGTATAACATTAATTAAAACAAGGATATGCATTAATAAGATGTGGTCGTGGAAGCGAACTTGTAATTCGATTTATGCTCAGAGCTCCAGTTTAAAATAGGCTAACAGTCAGTTAAACAATAGTATAAGATTACACACACAGCTGTCTAAATAAATATGCTATAAAATACACAGTTGATCACTCAGTCCTATTCAAATATTATTTAAAAAACTGTACTGAAAGAAAAAAAGCACAAGAAAGAATGTTGCTTTGAAACAGAAATTTATTTTATCAACGTGCTTTAATTTTAGGCAGTTATTTAAGATTTTTTAGTTACAAAAAAATTGAGTTAGCCTACTATAGAAATTTTATGTCGGCGCAAATCTGAGCTGTATTGGTTTACCGGCAAGCGTGAGTGAAATGTTACGGAGTGCTTGCTTTGGGCGTTTCGTAAGACCATGGAGGAATGCTTTATCAAGCGTTACACCTTTCTGTTTCTGCTTTCATGCCTCTGGCTGCTACAGTATATCAGTTCAGTATGTTCACTATGTTACATAACTACCCCCTGCTGGTCATATCTAGGCCCACACCGATTCTGTGCGCGCAGAATTCTGCATATTTTCCGCAGAATTTTAGCCCATCATTAATTCTGTTTATTTACTTGAGTAAATGTTTGTAAATCTGAATTCATTAAGTTTTTAAATTACACATATTTCACATATTAAGGTTTTAGGTATGAGACTCCCAAAATAATTCTGGAGATTTTTTTACCAAAATTCTCAGCAGAAATTGCAAAAAACGTCCACAGATTCCATCTGACCCTAGTCATGTCTTTCTTGTGTTAGACCATGTTGTGCTTTGCCGCGCATTACCGCAGTGAGGTGCGACACCACTTTAGATCACTTGACAATTCTCAGTAGCCATATCTGCAACCAGTGCTTAACAGAGAGATCATAAGGGGGTTTCCACCGCTGTATCAACATTTTCTTTGTAGCAGTTGAAGCTGCTAACCAAAATTTATGAAACTTTGCATTTAAGGAAATTGAGAGTTATCATTAAATAATAACAATATAGAGGAAACACATTTTTCTAACTTTTTCTAAAATGTCCAGCATAGAATCCCAAAGTGTTCGCACCTCCGGACATATCCACATTATATGTAAAAAGAGAACTTACAGAACTTACAATAAGGATGTGGAGATAAACCTATGATATGTCATATACGTGTAGTTAAATATGATCTGTGAATAGTTTCGAAGTGAATAAACTGGTGATTAGAGTTTGTGGAAGTGTGGAATGAATTATCCCACACTGTTTCCCAATCAATAGTTGTATTGGGCAGATCTTTTTTGAGAAAGTATGTATATTAATATTAGAAAGACAGCAATAGAGATAGGAGACAGTTCCTTTTCTTGGAGTATTATATATCCATTTCACAATCAAATGGGTATGAAGATCCATACCCCATGGTGTCTTATGAGTAGGCTCACACGGAATCTGTGCGTGCAGAATTCCGTAGATTTTTAGCCCATCATTAATTCTGTTTATTTACTTGAGTAAATGTGTGTAAATCTAAATTTATTCAGTTTTTTTATTAATTACAGTAATATTATTGACTAATATAAAAATGTTCATCTGATTTATGTACAATGCAGTTTGTACAGTAATATTTTCTGTCTTTTAGTAGATATATTATATGAGAGACTTGCTTTGTTTACCAAATAAAGTGCATCTGATTGGATTTGCATTTTAAAAATTAAATAAAAGTTAAAAAGGTATTATTTTTTATTTCACATATTAAGGTTTTAGTTATGAGACTCCCAAAATAATTCTCTGCAGAAATTGCAAAATACATTTGCAGATTTCGTCTGGCACTAATTATAAGCCTTTAGTGCTGCCCTTTATTTTAAAATATATAAATACTGTGTTAGGGGGCGCATCTGCCATGTTTGTTGTCTGTTTACACTTTTTACCCACTTTTTATACTTGGCCATGGCTCTTGCCTTGTGCGTAGCCATGCATTTATACTTCTGCGTGCGGTTTGTGTTGCTCTGCAATAACACTTTCGAAACGCTAGATGGCAGTAGTTTATGTTATGTTCCTCTGTATCAAGTTTCTTCACGGGTGTTTTGTTTTTTCTGAACGCTACTTTAATGTACAAGCAGCTAAAGCTCGCTCATTCAGAGGTAAACACAAACAAAAGTTTTCATCTGGAGCTTTACGGGACTCGACACTGCAGGGCTCTCAGCACTGCACACGTTCATCACAGCTACCAAGCTGACCAATCACAGAGCTTGTGCTACGCATCGCTGCAACCTGTAGTTACATTTTTTGAGAGGTGCACGTCAGCATCGGCAAGGGCTATGCGACCAGGCGAAGGCTGCGCCAAAGCATATGCGTGTGCTTGACGCAGAAGTATAAATCAGCCTTTAGTGGTTAGAATATGGATGGTTCTACACTGAAATAGTAGACCATCTGGGAACCTTTGGCATACTCTCTTCAACATACTATGGTTTGGGACACACTAATTCTAGTTTTGAATAATATTTAGGACAGATAGTTTGCGAATTTGGAAGCAGAACATGAGTGGGATCTGTATGTGCGTGATGTACTGACCGGATAGAGCTGGTGTCCTGCTTGCAAATTTGGGTCTGTTAGCAGGGGTGCAGTGGGGGATGAACAGTGGGCTCCATCAAAGGAGAACAGAGATGAACCTCCCCATTGGGACACATTGAGACCAATCACTCCTCTCCTCTGGTGAGAAAAAAAAAAGAATGATCATATGGCTTGCAGACACCTTGATGTAAAAAAAACATCAAAAATGCAGATCGATTTTATGTCAAACTCAGACATCTACAGTTGAGGTCACAATTATTCACCCTCCTGCAAATTTTATTTATTTTTTCTCTTTTTAAATATTCTCTACTCAAATCTCAAACAATGTTTAACAGAGCAAGGCCTTTTTCATTATATAATATTTTACATATATTATATAATATATTTATTACTATTTATAATATATTATATTTTCTATGATATTTTTTTCTTATGGAGAAAGTTGTATATGTTTTATTTCAGCTAGTATACAAGTTTTAAAACCATTTTAGGGTTACACCAAAATAGGCACATTTTATTATACAAAAGGTATAATAATATAAGAAAAGTTGGTCACACTTCATTTTAATGTACAATTCACGTTATTACCGCACTGTAAAAAATGTAATGACAAAAAGTCAAGACAACAAATATGTTTATGTTGTTTTAACTTATTTTAATAAGTTAATCAGGTCTCAACTACATTTTTCAAGTTATACAATGTCAAACTTTTTTCAAGATTTGTTTCAAAACTAATTCAAAATTCAGTTCTAATTTCAAACAAACGAATAAATGAACAATAATCATGAAGGGTGGTCAAAAAACCAGTTATACCCAAACACGTCCTATTCTTATACCCCATATGGTGATGCATACATCTCCCAAACCCAACAAGTGGACAAATCTAAACTTGTATTTATTAAAACAAATATAAATATGCATATAATGCATAATACTGTTAATAATAACATTATACAAATGCAAATTGTCATGAATAAACTGGAAAAAAGCATTTGGACCCACACAGGCGAATAAATAACGTGCTCTGCACTGGACTTTAGACCAGCTTTTAGCTGGTCAGTGGCACGGCCTATTTCAGTTTCTCAAAATGCAACGCACCAACAATGTGCCTTAACACTCCTCCTTTTTAAGAGCAGCACACCCATGAGTCCACAAAATGGCGCAAATAGATTGGCTATTTAAACAATGTGGCACAATATGTGAAAATTACTGTTGCCCTGGTCTTAAAATAGCAACAAATCATGCCATACACACCTTGCACCTTATTGCGCTTGGATGTATGATAGGGCACTATGACTTTTAGCTCAATAAACTAGTAATTACGTGCTTATTAATAATTAGTAAAAGTTTGGTTTATTGGAAGGAATTAGGGATGTAAAATAAGCTCATACTTTATAAGTGCTAATAAAGTGTTACTGAAAAGCTTTAATTGCAAATGACAAATTTACACTGGATTTTGTATCCCTAAAATGCATGTAAACTACCTCGATATCAAAACAACATCAAATTGACATCCAACATTGGTGTCACAAAACTGAACTGTCCTGCAAACAATTATTAACTAGCTTTTTTGCCAATGTTAGTTGTCAATTTGTTATAGTTGCAATAAACTAATATTTATTTTACACATATTATTGACAACATTTCCTATTTTTTTACAGTTGTAAAATAAGGCCATTCTGCTGTCATTTTATCTTTTGTAAATCCACGTTCTTGCTTTTAAGCATTATATATGGGATATATTTAACCAGAATCTCTGTCTTGGGATACGATCATTGAGCAGTGGCTAAACTGGCACAGACTGCGGAGGCATATTTCCTGAAATTCATACCACATTAAACAAAACCATAAATACAAAGCCAAAACCATCCAATCAATATAGCAAACCTCAGAGCTTTGAGACAAAATTAGGCACTGTGTTCAAAACTGTTCAATCAAGTTCAACAAAAACGTCAAATACACCAAATAAAATTAAGTTTGATCTTTAAAGATCTGCTTTAAGTTATGTAGTCACTATGATATTAGCGTACAGATATAAAACTGTAAGTACACACAGTTGAAGTCAGTATTATTAGCCCTCCTGAATTATTAGCCCCCCTGTATCTTTTATAATATGTTACTAGATATTTAAAGGGCACCTATTTTACCCCTTTTTCAAGATTTAAGATAAGTCTTTTGTGTCTACAGAATGTGTCTGTAAAGTTTCAGCTCAAAATACCCATCAGAGTCTTTATTATACCTTTCAGAATACTGAAATTTTCTGCTCAGAACACAATGAGTAATGAGTAATATGATTAAGACAATACTTTGATTAAGAGTCAACCATGTAAACTGTGATTTTTTTATTAATTTAATCCGATAAAGGTTATAATGGAACTAAACAGAAATCGGATTAAGTCATGTGGAGTATGCCGATTTTAGTTACATTATTTAAAGGTGCAGTATGTAAGTTTTTGACTCTTCTAAAGTATAAAAATACCATAATATGTGTGCAGATATTTAAGAAACATCCCAAGTGAACATACTTGTTTAACTGAAAAACAATGCTGAAGTCAGATATTCTACTTTGAAAATGTTTTTGCGTGCCGGAACGCTGTCTTTGTTTAGGTAAATTTCACCTGCACAATGCCAGTTTAGCCAATTATATTTCAGCACTCCGGGTTGCCTTGCAGGAAAACAGCATATTTCATTCATTCATTCAGAAATGCTCTGAAAGCATGCGTCCGTGACCGAAAATGCGACCTCTGGTGGACAGTATCAGATGTTGAAATGAGACAGATTCAGTTCCACACCAAAACACATTGTTTGAGCTGTTGACAGTCATATATGTGTCCCACGCTGCTATAAACACTATTATAGTGCGATCTGTCGGACGTAGCACAGTGCTCATTCAGTAAAGGCACAGCTAAACAGATGTGTTTTCAGTCTGGATTTGAATGTGCCTAATGTTGGAGCACATCTGATCATTTCTGGAAGCTGATTCCAGCAGCGAGGGGCATAGTAGTTGAAAGCCGATTCACCCTGCTTTGACTGAACTCTGGAAATTTCTAGTTTATATGATCCTAGAGATCGGAGTGATCTGTTAGGTTTGTATTCAGTCAGCATATCTGTAATGTATTGAGGTCCTAGGCCATTTAGTGATTGATAGACAAGTAGTAATACTTTAAAATCTATTCTGAATGTAACTGGGAGCCAGTGTAGGGACCTGAGGACAGGTGTGATGTGCTCTGATTTCCTGGTTCTAGTCAGAACTATTGAAACTCAAATCTGACTCCAGAGTCACACCAAGATTCTTGACCTTATTTTTTGTTGTTTGACCCTTAGTGCCAAGGTACGCATTCACCTTGAGAACCTCATCTCTGCTCCCAAATGCAATGACTTCAGTTTTCTCTTTGTTTAACTGAAGAAAGTTTTGGCACATCCAATTGTTCATTTCATCAATGCATTGGCAGAGGGTTTCAACTGGGCTGTAGTCATTAGGCAGTAAGGCTATGTAGATGCTGAATCACTCATATGTGTTAAGTGTTAAGTTCAATTTCAAACGGTTTTTGTATTTTCAAGATCTGAGGTGAACTATCTGCTGCTGCTTTCAGTATATGGCAATAAATGTCCTGTATAATGGCATTCAAACTTACATTGTTAGCATTTAGCACTGAATAAAGCACACAAGGTTTACCTGAAGTGATCACTGTCACAGCTTTAGTGTCGTGCGCGCACAGATTTGATTCGTGCAAGTGTTTAAAAACTCCTGTGCCGTTTCCTCACTCGAAGCAACCGTGCCTGGAAATGAAACTAGTGCGATGCTCGTGCACCCAGAGTTGCCAACTTAGCGACTTTGTTGCTATATTTACCGACTTTTCAGACTCCCCTAGCGAAATTTTTTCAAAAAAGCGACTAGCGACAAATCTAGCA
Source organism: Danio tinwini (assembly GCA_903798205.1). NCBI lineage: Eukaryota > Metazoa > Chordata > Actinopteri > Cypriniformes > Danionidae > Danio > Danio tinwini. The sequence continues at coordinate 11,542,721 of CAIGQZ010032997.1, forward strand.
ACTTTTTTGTGTGTTACTGGAGATATTTATAGACTGTCATGTATCCATTCTGTACCGTCCCTACTCTTCTCACGACAGGCGGCCCAGTCAGACCTTAGTCTCTCCCACCTGCAACCTGAGAGCAGATCACTCCTCTGCGTACCGACGGCAAATGATTTTGCACAGGGAGTGTGAGGTATTTCCATTGTACAGTCAAACCGATCTGCTTCTCTTTTATTTTAACTATTTCATTTGACCGTTTATTCTTTTGTTCACAATCACAGATGTTTTAGTGACAGTTTTGAAACTTGTCCGGGTATAATAGGTCTAAGAGCTTACTGCAAATTCACTACACATCTATATTGATAAACTGTATTCAAACAACAATTTAGTTAAATTGACATGCTTACATAAAGCAAAGTGCAAATATAAATGCCCCTTTATTAGCTGCTAAACAAACGAAACGGTAGAACGTAATGACATCAGTAATATGCTAATTGACGTATGACGTAATCTAGCGACTTTTCGGGAAGAGCTTAGAGCTTTTTCATTGAAAATAGTTGGCAATAGTGCGTGCACCCACAGTCCTTCACGGGCTCGAGATTCTTTGTAAGCAGCAGCAGGTTGTTGTCGCTTTCGCTTTAACCATTCTTTGAACAGATTATTAATTGGCCTAACATTAACCGTGTGTGCTGCATCATCCTTTCATTATCGCGCACAGAATGTTTTTACCCGCTTTCCTTTGCTTGCTGTTATTTTTTTTATATAGTTTAATAATCATCCTTTACAATAATATTGCTTTAATATGTTGTTGTATGCATAGTTAACTGGTGATCTGGAATCTTGAGCCAGAACAGACCACTGTGCATACTTTTAGATGTGTGAGAATATATATTTTTAATTGTCAGCTGTTTTGTTGAATAAAAAGTGTATGTATACAGCAGTATCTTGCTTGTTTTGACACATTATTTAAAATTTGTGGCAAGGAAATTCAAGCCCTGTACTACGGAGACATGTTAATGCATGGATGTCAATCAATTTGGTGGGAGGGGAAAAACGCACTCCTACGTCACGTTGTGGTGGGCCTCAAAATGGGAGGGATTTGGATCCTATTTTAACGTCAGGAAATTAAAAAAAAGAAAATTGTGATATGACTGTGGACACATTATACCTACACACAGTTCTGTCCAAACTGCTTACAAAAGATGATTTTCTTAAAAGGTCTCCTTTAAGGGCTAACTAGGTTAATTAGGCAAGTTGTTGTATAACAATGGTTTGTTCTGTAGACAATTGAAAACAATATAGCTTAAGGGGGTTAATAATATTGACCTCAAAATGTTTTGTAAAAAGTTAAAAACTGCTTTTATTCTTGCCGAAATAAAACAATTAAGACTTTCTTTGGAAGAAAAAATATTATAGGAAATACTGTGAAAAATTCCTTGGTAAACATAGTTTGGGAAATATTAAAAAAGCTAAATAAATAAAAGGAGGGCTAATAATTCTGATTTCAACTGTATGTTTTGTGTTGGCTATTGGGAAAACACAATCAAGAATTTCATTATGTAGAAATGAAGTTTAAGGATAGACTGGTCAAAAACGGTTCAGACAGATAAATCTGACACAGTGCCAGAGATATTCAGTCGAATCAGCAGAAACAGTTCATTTATAATGTCTTTAACACTTCACGGATTTACCTTCAGGATAAGTCATGTAAAAAAAAACCCCTGATGTTTCTCTTCATTTTGCTCTGCTGACAGATTTCAAAAGCCCTTCCAGCAGCCTGACGGATATCAAGTGATTAATGGAGTACATGGTCTAATTTTGTCCCACTCATGATCTTCAAAGCAGCACTATATTTTGACCCTTGTAAAAAATTTGACTAAGGTAACTGTTTCCAGAGGAACATCTGTGTCGTCGGCACTACTCTGATAAGATTAGCTTTCTAAACAATGTCTGTCATCAGACATTTTGTGTACAGATTTAAGAAGGATTGGGATGTCTGTGGTTTTTACAAGTGTGGAAATCTATTGACATAATCAATTAACATTTTGTGGGTAATGTGTAAAAACAAATATCACAAAACCAATTGATGTAATGTAGGTAAGAGGTAAAAAAAATCTATTGTCAAAATGTTGGTAATATGTAAAAAAGTAATTACAAAACCTATTGACATAATGTGGGTAATATGTAAAAACAATTCACAAAAACTATTGAAATACTCTTGGTACTGTCCAAATATAAATCACAAAACCTATTGACCATATGTGTCAAAAAAATAATTCTGGAAACCATTTGTATACAAAGAAAAAAACTGAATTCGTTTTTCCTAAACAACAACATGAACAACAACAACAAAAACAATAGCTACAGTTTTCAACATGCTTCAAAATATCTTCTTTTTTGTTAAACGGAATAAAAAATGACACAAGCCCCCCTAAAATAGTGACGTCCATGCCTGAACCCATCGAAGAAGAAAAGTTAAATTGGTAAGTAGATAATTAAGTGCTTATATACATTTTTCTAAATTGATATACATACAGTGGTGACACGGTGGCACAGTGGGTAGCACTGTCACCTCACAGCTAGAAGGTAGCTGGTTCGAGTTCCTGCTGGGTCAGTTGGCATTTCTGTGTAGAGTTTGCATGTCCTCCCCGTATTCCTGTGGGTTTCCTCCGGGTGTTCCGGTTTTCCCCACAAGTCCGAAGACATGTGCTATACTGTAGGTGAATTGGGTAAGCTAAATTGTCTATAGTGTATGTATGTATGTCAAGGTCCTCCAGGTTGGGGGTTGAGTGTTGGGCTAACGACCCACCTTGTAAAAATTTGATGTCACAAAACATCAACATGGTGTGGCTAAATATCAACATCGATATAAATGGCTCTGGGAGTAATTTAATAATATAGAAGCTGAAAAATGTTGCCTTTTTAAGTTATCTGTACTTAAAAATTTAAGTTATCTGTACTTAGATATTTAAGATAATTCAATAAAGAGACCACATTTGGTTAACTCAATTAATTGAGTTGTCCATTTCCCATTACTCAAACGAACTGAGGGAATCACTTTCCTGAAATCATTTGAGTAGTCTCAACGTATTAGGGTTTACAGTGTATATATATTTTTTATTTCACATTCTTCTGAAAAATAAACACACAAACACTTCAGCTAAACACTTTTTAGCCGGAAAAAGCTAAAAATCCTAAAATTTCTAAATCAAGAAGCATTTTCTAGATGAAAAATTTATTAGTTTTGAGAACCAATGAGTCAACATTAAGTGAGTTTTTCATTAATGCATTTAGCAGATGATTTTATCCAAGTTTGAGGTTCGGTGCCTTGCACCGAAGGGAATCACCTCAGCCATGGTATTGATGTAGATATTCCCACACTGTAAAAAAAAATCCTGGTTGCCTTAAATTTTAAGCTAAATCAAATTAACCTTATGAGTCAATTGAACTTATAATGTTTAACTAACTTAAAATAGCTTAAAAATTAAGTTAGATCATGATTAATTAATTTTTAATAAGTTACAATAAACTAAAACATATGTTGTTATGACTAATTGATCATATATATTTTTTGTAGTGCACCAACAATCCCTGCTCCTACTGGGACTCAAACAAGTCCAACTCTCCAACCATTAGGCCCCGGACTGACAAAATAATCTGCCAATGCGGGCTAAGTAAAATATTCTTATTTAAAACCTAAAAGATTATTTTACTCATCCTATTTGGGAAATTATTTAGCTTGTTTTAAGGAAAAAATCATTTAATTTTGACTTCTAATCTCTGAAATAAGCTACAACTTTTTTCTGCAAAAGATTTAAGTTAAACCGTAGCTAGATTTTTTTATGAATTTGCTTAATTGTTAGTTTAAAGAGCCACGAAACCCCCCTGTCTCAGCAGGGTGTTTTCACACCTCTAGTTTGAAAAAAGTCAGGAAAGTGGGCGTGTCCAGCTCTGGGAGTATGGGAGTGTCGGGGGAGGGAAAGAGGGAAGGATTTGCAAAGAAGGGAGTTTCCATTTGGGCACGCGCTGATCACAGGCAAAACAAACACACAGACGCAGGGGAGAAAGATAGTGACTGTTTACCTGGACATCAGTAATCCAATTATTTGCCAAATTATTAATTAATCGACTTTGACTGCAGTTTGGCACTTTAACTTTTTATTCAGGAATATTTCCTGCATGTCGCCCGTGACAAACGAGATGATGAAAGCGAGGAACTGCTGGAGAGTGGAGTTTTAATTATATGTTTGATACCGCACGGCGAATAGGAGAAAAGAATCCTCCGCATTTCTCTGTAACTTATGCACGCGGTAGGTAGCGTCAGAAAGCCGTGTGTGTATAGACTATCCTGTCACAAAATGTGGTGAAAATCCTGCATGATGGGAATAGTTTGATTGTGTTAACATGTTTACACTCGGAGAGCAGCATTTACAGCAGATCTTTCAGTCTATAATATTGTACTATAATATTGCAGTGATATTAACATACTGTAAACTTAGTAACTAAATCATTTGACTGAGGCATGTCTTTAAAAACTGAAAGAGCACGGCTGACGATACAAACTAACTTTGCCATCTGAATGAACAAACAAAGGGCACTGGTCACACACACACTTACCAAATCTCTAGACACAGGACAATTAAACTGTCTTTTTTTAAAGGATACGAGTGGCAAATCCGGATTTCATCATTTCCAGATGTGAAAAGCTCTCGGGTAAAAAAATGTTAAATGTAAAATGCATTCTGTCGCGTGTACTGTAATCCACACATGAGTCTAGCAGCGCTGTCATAGAGGGAAAATAAAAACAAAACCTTTGTTGCAGCACATTAATAAATGCAACACTGACGACCCATGTCTCCAAATTCTAGTTCTTTCACTTGTTTTGGCAACACAACGTGGCGTCTCTCTGTCATCTGAACACTGTAAACAGGTAAATCTCCGGAGCTATCATGCATATTAATGAAGTTGCACGTCATACACAATAGAGCGCGCTGATTGGTTTGAACAAAGTCTTTCTCATCAATTAATGTCGCACACTCAGATACGTCACTATGTTCTCGCTGGGACAGACAGCCACTCTACACTCTGGATTTACACGCAAGTATTTCATGACCGTGATGCAGCTTCAAAAATTCATTTCAAACCGGAAGGACGAATTTGCTCAAATAACGCAAAAACAACCAATTTTCACTTTTTAGTGCAATATATGTGTCCTAATAGTGTTTATAGCAGCGTGGGACACATATATGACTGTCAACAGCTCAAACAATGTGTTTTGGTGTTTCATGACCCTTTAAATTAAAAAAGCTAGAAAAATGTAAAGGATTTTTTTGCAAATCATATATACAGTATTATTATGTTCAGATAACAAACCCATTTCATATATTAGAATCCAATTTAAGGTGGAAAATTTTCAGCAAAACATATCCAAGTGTAAGTTAGTACAAAGAGTTTTACAAGATACAAATAATAATAATGACAATATTAATAATTTCTATTAGAAATGTGGGGCAATGCGGTGGTGCAGTAGGTAGTGCTGTCACCTCACAGCAAGAAGATTGCTGGTTCGAGCCACGGTCGGGTCAGTTGGCGTTTCTGTGTGAAGTTTGCATGTTCTCTCCGTGTTCGCATGGGTTTCCTCTGGGTGCTCCAGTTTCCCCCACAAGTCCAAAGACGTGGTATAGGTGAATTGGGTAAGCTAAAAAAATTGTCTGTAGTGTGTGTGTGAATGAGTGTGTGAGGATGTTTCCCAGTGATGGGTTGCAGCTGGAAGGGCATCTGCTGCGTAAAAACCTATGCTGGATAAGTTGACGGTTTATTCCGCTGTGGCTACCCCAGATTAATAAAGGGACTAAGCCGAAAAAAAATAAATGAATTAATTAGAAATGTGTCCTTTTTACACTAAAGGTGTTAAAGATAAAATCAGAACAGACATATTTACAGACTATGATCAAAATGTAAATTATCATGGATACTATGAATTTTGTTTATGCAGGCACTGTATTTATTAGAGTGTGAGAAAAACATTGTACGTCTTTAACATTTCATATTTTAAAAGCTATCCCTTGGGTTACAAAATCACTACATTTGTGCAATTAAATATCATATTTCCTTTTTTGTTTTAACAGCGAAGTGAAGTTTTATAAACTAATATTGAGAGGAGCAAGTGATATGATTGAGCACAACAAGCTGCTCATCTGTAATCAGTAATAGTCCAATCAGAGATATCCAAGTTTGCTATAAATGGATCTTTTTTCCCTACTGCTCTATCTTCGTTTTGGAAGAATCCCCCCTTCCACCCCATCTCCTCCTTTCTTCCCTTTTCTAAGGGGGAGCTCTCGAGACCTACCTGATCTCGGATCCCCTGATATGCTTATTGACCGGGGCGGGAGCCTTGGGCTCAAGTATCTCCGAGCTCAGGGTTCTTTCCCGGGATAGCATGCCAAACCTGCTATAAATGCTAAGCATATCTAAGTGGGAACTCTTGAAACACTATTGGTGAAAAAATAAAAAAAGCCTCCAACGTTAGCACCATCAGTCAAACTCGACGATAGCAAAAATATGTTCTGGTTTCTATTTGTCAGAGAATTTAGAGAACTTGTTTGCATCGAGGACAATAAGGACAAAGACAAATACACAAACATCCTTGAGCACAATCTGCGTCGGTCAGCCAAACATCTGCATCTGTAGCCAAGATTTACTTTCATACAGGAAAGAGCAATTCATAAATAAGATGATTTTTCAACACTGGAGGATTACTGGAAACTAAATGCAAATATTTGCAGCTGTTTGTCTGCTTTAATCAATAAACAAAAGCAGAAATAAAAGTATCCGACCCCAAGTGAACACACACACACACACGCTTTCACTTTCTTTCTTATTTAAAAAATGTCACGTTCAATTAAACAAATGCCAGATACAGAGGATGTTGGCATGTGATGTGAAAGCGTTTTTGTAATTTAAAGAGTGTGATTCTGAGAAAATGATGGATCAAATAAAGATTTGTTGGTTTCTGACTGAAAAAACTGCGCTGTTAAAAAACTTTCTAAATTCCATCAGTAACACAATGCTTTTAATTAAAACTGCAATGTATTATAGAAAGCAATTCATTTTGGGAAATATCTATGGTATCTATGGTGCTCCGGTCTCCCCCACAGTCCAAAGACATGCGGGTATAGGTGAACTGAATAAACTAAATTGGTCATAGTGTATAAATGTGAATGAGAGTGTATGGGTGTTTCCCCAGTACTGGGTTGTAGCCGGAAGTTTGCGGTTCATTCCACTGTGGCGACCCCAGATTACAGTTTTTCTCAGTGGCTTTGGTGCATTTCTCGCAACACTACTTACATTTGCACAACAGTTAATGCATTTCTCAAAACAATTAGTCATTTGTGCACATCATAGTAGCAGTTTCTCATTCCTTCCAACAAATTGCAAATACTTTTGGACATGCATCAGTTCATACAACTCCCTACTGTTTTATAACATTATCACTTGCTCAAGTCATGTCAGTCAAAATGAACTAAACTTGTGAATGCTGAACAATCATTCCATATAAAACTAATAGTCCTCATTTCATTACTGGAGTTATTACTTACAAAAAAATTTTAAACCTTTTATTTTCCTGAAAATGTCTTCTAAATTGAACAATGTGTAGGTTCAATAACTATGTTGTAGGTTCAGTTCCAATATCTACTGCATTATTGTTTACAGTTGTGCACAGTAATGGGATTTTATGTTTGTTGTAAATAAGGGTGTGTTTGTTATTTTGCACAATGCTGTGAATAAATTAGAATTGCAAAGAGCAAATGCAGTAAAAATGTGAAACATACATATTCAGTGTCTTGTACTCAGATACCTCACTAAATACATTAATGTCTAACTTTACTGTAGTTTTCAAATGGCTGTGCAAACAGTATATAGTGCTGTCTTGAGCATTTTCAGGAAGTGTCACCAAAATCCGACTTTTTTTGCATTGGAAAAATTGTACAGAGTAAAGTGTCATAATGAAAACATGACAAAGCCATTTCACTATCTTGTTCATAAACAATGGTGTCAGGACTTTTCATCTTGATGAAAAAAGCGATTGAGAAGAACTGTAATAAAGGGACTAAGCAGACAGAAAAGTAATGAATGAGAACATTGCCAACTACAGTACACTGTAAATTAACAACATTTAGATTCAAAACTGTCCTTGTTACAGTGCAATTAATTATGTAACTACTGGGTAATATTTACTAACTAGATGCAGGGCGCGAATTACAGGGTGGTGGTGGTGGTGGGGGGTGGGGGGGTTAGAGGGGATTGACCCCCCTAATTAATGCTGTGATTAAAATAGTAGATAATATAAATATATATTTGACCACCTCTATAACAGCTCATACCATTGTAACTGCATACTTGTCGCAACTAGTCAATGCCAGGGATTCTCAACCAGTGGGCCACGGCCCACTAGTGGGGCTCAGCGATCTTAAATTGAACTTAAATATCATACTATAATTATTTGATTTCATTATTAAATATGTTATATTTAAATTATCAAAGTAATGGAATTTCCAGTTTTCTGTGATTGATTACTTTTGCCTTTGTGCAAAACAGCCTCACTGTTGAATACAGACTTAACTGTGGCATTATGTAGCATGTCAGACTGCACAAACATGGCTCTCATGTCACACTGTATGATCTCAGCCGTCATAAAGTCAGACTGAACGACAATGAAGATGCACCAAACACAGAAGAAAACGCTCCCGGAGTTTGACGTCATCCACCTACGACACTTTCACTATCTGAAATGATTCCTCACAGCAAATGTAAACAAACTGTAGCAGCAATTTTGTGCACAGCATGTCTCAATAATAAAACCACAAAGAAAAAAACAGTTTTGACATTTCCCTGCGGTCATTTGAATTGACGCATGAATCGCGTTATCAAATTTGGAGCTCCTATTGGTTCTTGGATTGACGCTCAACCCAGCTGTTGCCACACTGCAGCAAAGTGTCTGAAGTCATCTGACACTGCCAAAACTTCATCGGAGAGACGGGCACAAAGCGGCTGTCTGTGAACATGTCAAACCAACAATCAAAGATCACCGATTTTAGCCTAGGATTTCAGAAATCTTTTAGGATTTCCCACATTTGTGTCAGATGACAAAATCACTGCTAAAATCTCAGAGTGTGAGCAGGGCTTAAGACTACATTCCCCCCCCCCCCCCCCCCCCCCACTTACTGTTGTTACACCTGTCAAGCTTTCGTGCCTGGCACGTCTATTACAATTTGTATGCGCTACTGTCAGACATTCCCAGGGATATAATTAGTCATTTTTGGAAAGCCAGACAAAAAAGCACTATAGTATGCATTAACGGTGTATATTCACAACATAATAGGCAACCGATTAGAAAATAATTTAATCAAAATTGAAGCTAGGTTAGCCTAGCCACCTCATATGCTGACCATTCAACAGCTTAGTTCATGAACAGCAGGATAGGTGAAATTTAATAATAATCTAATTATAACTAATTAAACCATGATTTCCCTTTTTTGCCAAAAAGGCTGATAGACTAACTGTTGTGCAATGAAATATAGTAACGGACGAGAAACATGCATGGACAGTGCTTCTAATTCATTCATAAAAAGAAAAGGCCAGAAAGGGGAAATTGATGGACTTGTGCCAAATATTAGCATTATTGACCCATGACAATCTATAGTACCTATACCTGTCAGTATGTTTGTGTGCTCTTTATCCAGTTTCTATTCTAATGTGCAGTTAAGTGGAAGAAATAAATAACTTGAAATGCAAATTAAAGTATAAATAGCAAAAGTGAACAGATTTTCCCTAAATTTTAATCCGACACCAAATATAAAAGCAAACACTCACCCGCTATAATGTCGTGACCAATGATTAAATCTTTAAAAAACGGACAAAAACATCAGTGAATTGTAGCTCTGACATGGACATGAGGGATATAAATGACTGAAAAAACAGCTGCGGGTGAAGTATATTAATTGATCGCAAGTGCTCAGATTGTGATCACATCTTGGTTTTGTTCTGTTGATATGTAATTTCAAATATTCGTAGCTTGAAACAGATGGAAATATGATTGCTATTAGTATGACTACTATTGCAAGGGCTTCAACGGAGCAGTGCTCATTATATTGAGTAAAAAAAAGAAAAAGACAGCTGGGAAACATAACCTGCTTTGTAATTTTTTAGGAAACACAGTTTAGATCTTTTTTGGGTAAGAGGTGTGTTAGTTATTGGCGTCTATCACTGAATGTGTCATGAATATCGAAAACAAAACCAACTTACCTCCGCTCTTTTAGCGCCCCTCACGCTGATCCATGCTGGCATTTCTCACATTGGGTTTTAGGTTTTGGAAAGGGAAAAAATTCCACCACCCCGTTCAAACTTTTAGGATACCGGCTATCAGATTTGCACAATCCATATGCACAAAGCTGTAGCTTGCTTCCCTCACTTAAAAGATTGAAAGACCACCTGTGCTTAGTTACGGTTGCTAAGCCATGATTGGATTGTGGTGGTTTTCGGGTGTGGCTTAGCGAAGGGTAACATGAAAAAATGTAAAAGTAACGATGATTAAAGTTATAATAACCAGCTCTCTTTGTGTGAACACTTTAAAATATCTGCACAGTTGTCCAAATGAATGTTCTTTGAGTGTTTCATAATGGACGCGCATCCGTACAAGAGGATCTAGTGACACTCTGTGCTGTTTCAGTAGTAAACAGCTGTTTACTGTTCCTGTCAGCGAACTATGTATACTATAATGTATACTATATTTAATATATAATTATATATAATGTATCATTTTATTAAATGCTGTAGAAATATGAGAATAATAGTAGAAGGCAAAATAAATGTTTCTTTAATAAATAAAGATTTAAAATAAGCATTTTCTCTAGACAGTCAGTTTAACAGAAAATGTCAGAAAGGTGGGCCTTCAAATATTTTCGCAGGAGGAGGTGAGCCTCGAAGTGAAAAAGGTCAAGAACCTCTGGTCTATGCAACAGTCTGAAACCGGCAGGTCTAGAGCACCGATGGACACTATAAGTCTTTACGTGACACTTTTTTTTTTTGCAAATATCTACATATAGTCTGAAAGTAAAGTACAATCAATATATTTGTATAGTTTGACTTACAGTAATTCCTGAAATAGATAATCAGTGGTTACCGTAGGTCATAATTAGAGCTGCACGATTCTGGCTAAAATGAGAATCGCTATTTTTTTTGCTTAAAAAAAAAATGAGGTTCTCACAATTCTGTAGATACAAAATAAAGCTTAATATGAGTGGGCTATTATTGTTATTTCTCAAACATATGGTAAAACAACAACAATAATATTATGTGTACAGGTAGGTCTACTGTTGGTTAAAATGCTAAATTTTGTATAGACTTTGAATGGTGGACTTGAACATACTTTAAATATGTTTTGGTCATTAATACACAGTAAAGTGATGACATCAGAATACAACTATTCATAATTCTGATGTTGAATTATTATGTTTAAGACTTGTGCTTGCAATCTGTCATTGACAACATTTTTAGACCATTTTTTCCACTGGTAAAATTAGACATTTGTCATTATCAGATTCAGTTATACTGACACTGTTAAACATTTATTCTCATGCACAACACTCTGTGTTCGCTATGAAAGGAAAACATATGAAGCTTGAAGCTTCAAGCTTAAAGCTTGTCGCAATCATAACAATGCGATATGATTATTTAAATGATGTGCGTGCTTTCGGTTTCATTTTCACTGCTAAGTGTGGTTCATACTTCCCGCGTGGGTGGCTCCCAAACGATCACTCTGTGCCACAAACTGAATGTTATTTACAACTGTATTACCTGTTATTTGCAGCCTATGCAGGTTCTGTTCACTAAAAAGACTTCATTCACAGTCGCACGCGCGCCCGCCCTCTCTGGTAACAGCTCACGGTCAGCTCATGTCACCGTGTTATTTCGTGGATGCAAATACATCATTACATGAAGACAGAAATTACATTTTTGGGTGAATTATACCTTATAAATACAGTATGTGACTCTTTCAACACCATTTAAAGGTGTCCACGTTGCTGAACAACGTATGTAAAACAATGAAGACTTGTGCGGCCACCTTGGCTTCTCTCCTGACCTTGAAAATATAATTGGCAGAATTGTAGAAATGCTGGATTAAGATCGTCTAGGGCAGGGGTGTCCAAACTTGGTCCAGGAGGGCTGATGTCCTGCAGATTTTAGCTCCAACTTGCCTCAACACACATGCAAGGATGTTTCTAGAAAGCCTAGTAAGAGCTTGATTACCTAACCCAGGTGTGTCTGATTAGGTACCAAAAAGCGAACCGTACCGTACCACTTTTTGGGTACCCTTTTAAAAGGGTACCTAGCATGATAAAAGTGTATCAAAAGGCAGAGCAAGACACGCAACTGAAAGCTATTAGTTTACAGAGAAACATCACTAGCTCGTGCACAAGCCAGGAAAATAAAAACAAAGGAAGCGCCATTTTTAAATACACAGCAGAGACATTACACCGTAATAATATATACATATAATAATAATAAGCCACAGTCGACCCAAGCTTAAACAAACCTTGTCGACTTCTTGATGAACAGCCACAGAGACAAAAAGAACCTGTTTTTGTTTTACGAGGCCATTTAAAAGTGCATGGCCATTTCTAGAGAGCTTGCGTGCACTTGCCGCGTGCCTATATTTAAAAAAACGATGATAATGATTTTAATTATGTGTGTGTGATTATTGAAGTGCTTCTGACATCCAATCCTTTCATGATGCGAGAATGACATGTGAAAAAACAATTAGAAGCCGGAAAACTTCTCAGCAACCTAAAACATGAACAAACTGCCATGTTAAACTATTATCGCATTTTAGACTATTATGAACTTGGAATGACGGAATTACTTTCTAACAGAGGTTAAATGTGCTGGTGAGGATTACAGATACAGATGAGAGGTTTGCACAGACCGTGGGCTATATGTTGCAGGTTTTTGAAGCCAAGTAAGGACTAAGTATGCAGTGTGTAGTTTTTCCGTAATTGGTAACATATCGGAGACTGCAAGGGTCTGTATGCGTTTATATATGTTGCATTTATTTATTTATTTTATATAATTGCAGATGTTACAGTAAGCTATTTCGCACTATATTCTAATCAAATCATGTTTATAAAAAGGTTAGTAACAAACATTTATGCACAAGTATTTATGTGTATAAAGCATTTGTTTTGTGAGAGGAGCTTTTCATACGATATGTGAATGACCTGTACAGCTTTACTTTGACATTTCCTCAAGCGAGAATGACATTGACTGAAACTTTCTGTCAAACACCATTGTACCATTGGTACCCTTTTTACAGTGTAAACGCAAGCCTGATAAAGGTGACCCGTACCGACCCGTACTGTACCATACCACTCAATGGAAACGGGCCATAAAGCAAGTGTTACACAATCGTCAATGTATAATTAACACCCTGACTACATGTACAGTACATATTGTGGTTAGGGTTGGGAGGAAAAATTATGCACAGTTAATTGTAATTAATATATGGTAAGTACATAAAATGTCTAACAATGAAACCCTAAAATAAAGTGTAGCCAAAAAATCCACTCAATAATATATACAAATTAATTCAGTGACTGATGAACAACTGCTGTAAACAAGCAGAATCCTAATTAGGACCTGAAAATGATTAAGTATTGTTTATATCAGGGCTTTTCAGTCAGTTTGTTCCATTAGTCAGACTATTTGGTTGCATGTAAACAATAAAAACAAAGCCACTGAAACACAGAACAAAGAAAAAAAGGAAACAGAAGCAAAACAGCTGATTTACATGAGCATTAATGGATTTGAAATGCACCAAGCAGAGACCACCGCATGAGAACTGCCTGAAATCTGCAGCACAATATTTGACCAAATTTTGATCAGTTATGACAGGTTAGATCCACCCACTTTGAATCAGCCACAGGCAGACACAGAGAGACAGAACTTGTGGTCGGACTGCAATTTTGGCCCAATAACTTCTATTCATATGCATGCAAATTCACCAGACAAGAAATGCAAGCTTGTGTGGCAAATTTTGCATGCTGCAGCTTTCCAAAGTTAACTCTGAGCTGCAAATTGGTTTCCAATAGAGGAGCAAAACGTGACCTCTCTGTACAGAAATGTAAAATATGGAGCAATCGCTCATTTTATCAGTAACATCATGTTTTATCCCTGTCCTTTTTGCTGTCCTATGGAATTCTGCTTACTCAAACTCTAGTGAGACCATGGTTAGAGAGAGAGAGGGAAAATGTGCGCAAGAGAGAAAGAGAGAACATGTGTGTGCATGCAACTGGCATGGGCATATTTAATAGCTCATAGAAACGTGTTAGCTACCTCTTCGCAAATATTTTTCAGCATATTGTCCAGTTGGTTGATCAGCATCTATCAGCTCCCTGGTGAAGTACATGTTAGTGAAATTACACAAGGGAAGGCTCTAGCAACTGTCACTCAGTTATTATGGTTACTACAAATGTTTGATGGTAGCACATTTATTTATTTATCTTTTTCAAGATTTAAGATAAGTCTTTTGTGTCTCCAGAATGTGTCTATAAAATTTCAGCTCAAAACACCCATCAGATTATTTATTAGACTTTTCAGAACATTGGTATTTTATACTTTGAAAACTATGTAAATGTTTTTGTTGCCTGTGCCTTTAATGCTAGTTCTCCCCGCTCACTGTTCCCACGTGTCTCTCAGAATATGCCTCAATTTCCGGCTGCGTCAGATAAACAGCACAGTGACAGACATAACGGAAGCAGATCTCACGTAACTTAACATTTGTGAGAAATACTACAGTACAAAACTTTCCTAATGGTTATTTGATGTATTTGTTGTGAAGTTAATTCAAGCCTTTCTGCAATGATGAGTCACACACAATGTCATTACAAAGTTCATGCGCACACAGACACATACACACACAGCATGCGCATTTAACTTTGCACTGTATTTGCACGCAAATGTGACAGGATACATGTTAATATCTACTGCTGTATGGATATGTTAATATACAAAATAAACCTGATTTAACGTTTACAAACCGGGATTGAAGCGGCTTCTTTTATAATTATACTGACAATATGCGGCTGTGGTGATAAAGTAAACATGGTAAATCTCTGTAATTCGTTACAAACATGCACTGTTTTAAAAACGTTTTAAACTTGTAAAACTCATTCTTGATTACGTTTGATGATGATTGATGATCACAGAGAGCTGAACAGATCTTTTAATCCCAGTTGCTTTGCGCACGCCTTTCTTGTTGATATGATTATACACGTTACTACAGAGACATGTTAATACAAGGCTGTCAATCAATTCGGTGGGTAGGGAAAAATGCACTCCTATGTCACGTTGTGGTGGGCCTCAAAATGGGAGGGATTTGGATCCTATTTTAACATCAGGAAATTTAAAAAAGATTAATGTTTTTATATCACTCCAATATGACTATACCTCCACACTGTCCAAACTGCTTACAAAAGATAATTTTTTATTTAAAACTGTAATCAATACTGACTGGAACTACCCGTGCATTAAGCTATTTTATTATTATATTTTTACCATGGAATAATTTGAAATTAAATCCAGTAAAAATCACAAGGTCTCAGCAGAAAACGATAAAATAACTCCCAAAACAGCATCACCTGCTTTGCTTTTTACAAACCTTCATCAAAATTTCAGTTGGTCACAAAGGTAAGTCACCATTATGGTGAGTAATACTTGAGTATGCCAGGCTCTTCAATGTAAGAAGCGTAGCTCATTTACGAACTTGTGGCTACTTTACAAGACCAACTATAATCCTTTTCCACCATTATGCAAAATTTCATGATGCAACAAAAGCAGCACAGGTTTATTGGGAATATATCCCCAGGGCTACATTTTTGCGAAACCACAAATACATGCCTAGGCATACCTTTGCCTGCAGTTTCTGGGTAAAACGAACGCTATGGGGCGGTATAATGACAACTTTTGTTCCTTTTACCACTACTGACATTCACAGGGACATATTATCAGTGGATAAAGGAGTGCTTTTGTGCGGTTATATTGCTCAAAATAAATAAATAGCACAAAAACAACTTAAATGTGTTTGTGACCCATAATTGAACACGTTCCCCTCATTCTCAGTCATATGAATAGCTTTTCTGGAGCGGTCAGTTTGCTCGGTAGCTCATCTTGTAAGGTGTCATACCTGGGATGTGAAGCGAACCTAGAAACCTAGAATCATGGTAAAACATAGCCCAGAAACATATTTGAGATTCACAAATATGTAGACAGGGGCCAGTAGTGGATTTGACAACACAAGTTGCAAGAAATTTCGACAGAGCAACGTGTTTCACGGTTCGCAAAAACCTGTCCCTGAGCACATATTTCCAATAACTGTGGGTCGGTCAAACGTGACCAAACATCAAGTTGTATTTGCAATATTCAAATAAATAATTCTAATTTTTCATCATTCACTCACCCTCAAATTGTTCCAACTATGTTTGAAGACTAAACAAATATGGTAAGGCTATCAATTATTTGGTTAGCCAAATTCCTCAAAATTATTTTTGTTCAGCAGATCCATAGTGCATAGTCAATCCACAGTGCTTTGGAACAACATGAGAATGATAAATAATGGTAAAGAATGTCATTTTTGGACAATCCCTATAAATAAATTCAAAATGATGGAACTGAAATGAAGTGTAAGTATTCACTCATTCATTCACTCATCAGACTCACCATGTCTTTGATACTGCCCAGTACAGCAGTGGTCATGATCCCAAGCACGAAGGCCAGCAGGTTGAGAGCAGTTAAAACCCAGAGGAGAACATACAGAGAGAGCACCTCCTGACAGCTCTGCACACCCACAAACTCATAGTAATTATTCAGATATCCTCCACTGAAAAAGAAAGCAAGTAGACAAATCAGTTACAGATTTACATGACTATTACTTGTGCTATTTCATATTTATTAAAATAGGATTTTAAAAAAGTGTATGTGGGCATGTGATGTGCAAAATATGGTGTGAAATGGGCAATCTACTAATTTTATTCTTTTATCTGCTTAAATTATCTGCGTGAGACTTTACTTCATGTTGTCCTTGACTTAAAAAAAAAGACATTTGTTCGTTCAAACTACGTAAAATTTAAAATGAACCAAAACAATACAATTGTTGAGTTTTTTGGGGACATTTAAATTTGTTTATGTTTAATCTACTTAAATTTGTAAGAATTGATAACTTAACTCAATTACTTTATGTCTTTAACACAAACTGAACCTAGCATTTTTTACAGTGTTGCAATCAGAACTTCAACTCTTTAAACATAGTAATAATGATATATAATTTAACAAAAAACAGAGGAGAAATTAAGGGAACTTCTTTGTTAGGTTGGCATATCTTATTGCATTATTGTTGAATGTTTCTTTAAAATACTGTATCACAATGTGTCGTCACAATTATGTTCATTACTTACTTGGCACAATCATACAAATCGCAACAGTAACACGTTCCACTGCGAACTTTCATATTACAGGACTCTGTCAGTCCTTGACAGGGAACCTACAAAACAATTGGTCATCTTTTAGAAATAGGACAAGAATTTTCACATTACTGTAACTACTATTTTAATAACAATTTATGATCCCAAATAACTCTTAAATAAGTCTAAAATAAGGATTTCTTGCTCTTACCAAAATTGTTTTTAAAAACGACTAAACCTTTATTCATAAATATAGTTAGAAATACAAACATTTGTTGTCAAAAAAAGTGCACTTTGGCATAATAAAAAAAGACCATTTATTTAGAGAATAATACAACTTGTATTATTAAGAAGAGTACAAACTGAGTATATTTTGTACACTTTAGAATTTTTTATGTCATTTATAATTGGCTGTAATTTCTGTGAAAATGTAGTATAGTTTAAATGTATGTTAAATGTAATTAAATAAACATCAGAGTACGTTTTTAACCTGCCAAACCCAGAGATAATGTATAATGAGTAAAATGAGAATTAAAAAAAAACTTAAGAGGTCCTTGAAGGTACTTCAATCCTCCGCCGGTCAGCCGGACTCCATTTCCCATAACCATTTGCACCTCCACAGCTGATGCTCTTTACCTGACTATGTCCTTGATTACTACTGCACGTTTTTACAATTATGTTTTGTTTGATATTGAGTATGTTTACATGGACATCATTAATCCGATTAATACGATTAAGACAGTACTCTAATTAAGAGTTGACCATGTAAACAGCGATTTTTGGAATTTAATCCAATTAAGGTAATAATCAAACTAAACAGAAATCAAATTAAGTGTGGAGTATGCCGATTTTAGTCGGATTATTGAAGTACAGCACAGACATGTAAACACAGCAATCAAACTATTACTACAAATTATTCTATCGTGTAGAATTTTCGCTACATTTTGTGACAGGATAGTCTATACACATGGCTGTTTGACACTATTCTCTGCACCTACTGCACCACAGACACCTGCATCGCAAAATACAGAGGTTTTTTTTCCCCCATACGGCATGTGATATCAAATTCCATTACACCAACACTCTTCCAGCAGTTCATACGTGCATCCAATATCTCGTTTGTCACGGGGGCATGCAGGAAATGTTCCTGAATGAAAGTGAAAGTGCCACCAAACTACAGTTAAAGACGACAAATTAAAAATTAAACACCCGAAGTTACAAAAAAACTCAAAATCAAATTGTGCTATACTGTGTTAAACGGGATCATGAAAGGAATATTAAAAAGACAACTCATGTAAACTCCTTAATTATATTATTGTCTTAATCAGATTAAGGCAAATAATTCAATTCATGATGTCCATGTAAACATAGTCATTGTTTGACTAACCTCTAATAAATGCTGCATTTTGGATCCATATCACTGTCTTCCTGCTTCATGACCATAACACTATGGTAGGTGAGTGTAAAAGATAACTAAAACAAATATTTACTGTAAAATGTACTAAAAAGAGTGTAAGTTTTAAAAGTATACACAAATATCTTCATTAAACATAGTTATCTGCCTTCAAATACACTTATGATCGACCTTACATTTATTAATTATTATTTTATCTGCATGTATTTTATATTGTTTTATTTTATTTTGAGATTTGAGAAGTACAATACAAGTGCACATTTATTACAATGGACTGCATATTTTTTCACACAGGATATTTAGCACATCATCAATTATCTTTGACTCACTGTAGTGTAGTAGTTTTCATAGATGTAACTGTTTCCACTGGTGTAGAACTGACATCTTCCTGCTTTCATGGGACGCATATCCTGTTGGCAGATTGTAAGAAATATCTTTAGATTGTCACTTTTTCAATAACAAGATACAGTAGGGCGACGCAAGGGCGCAGTAGGTAGTGCTGTCTCCTCACAGCAAGAAGGTCGCTGGTGTGGTGTTTGTTATGCAGAGAAAGTGCATTATTTTTGTTCATTATGCTGAATGCTACTGTTGTTGTAGTTATTTTTCAAGTTCAGCTGAAATTGTCTGTGTTCTGTACAAATGCCTGTGATTGATTGTATACAGGGGGCGCTGCTGGGTTATATGAGAGTGAGATAAGAAAAAGCAGGAGAAGAAACTTCTGAAGCATTGTAGAGCGTTATCAGTACCATGCTGCTGTAAAACCACCAAAGAATAATAAAATCCTTTTTGCTTTGTTCAATACGTTCTAGTGGCGTGTTTCAGTAAAGATCCAACGTATTTCCACTACCGGACAAAACATCTGGTTCGAGCCTCGGCTGTGTCAGTTGGTGTTTCTGTGTGGAGTTTGCATGTTCTCCCTGCGTTCGCGTGGGTTTCCTCCGGGTGCTCCGGTTTCCCCCACAGTCCAAAGACATGCAGTACAGGTGAATTGGGTAGGCTAAATTGTCCGTAGTAAATAAGTGTGTATGGATGTTTGTCAGAGATGGGTTAGAGCTGGAAGGGCATCCGCTGCGTAAAACATGTGCTGGATAAGTTGGCGGTTCATACCGCTGTGGCGACCCCGGATTAATAAAGGGACTAAGCCGAAAAAGAAAATGAAAAAATGAATGAAGATACAGTAGAAGGCTGCTTGTCTGGAGATGTTCATAGCAGACATTTCTCATCACCACAACTACAGCATTCCCTCAACGTCTTCTCTTTATCGGCTGCATCTGTGGTGCTAGACAGATCTTTTTACAAAAACACTAAAGATCGCCAACATCAACAGGACCTTTTCATTCCTCCAAATGAAGCCGTTGGATGTATTTTAACACAATGAAAATTTAATTAAAGTATTGAATGCCCAATTTATTGCCATTCAAAGGACAATTGTTATTGTTTCCATCATTTAATTATGAATTTGGATGTGGATATGTAACTTGTGATATTTTGTTTGTGAGATAACTTTAATGTGCTGCCGTCTTGGCCAGGTCTTACTTAAAAAAGGCATAGTAATATCTCAAAGTGTCTTCCTGGCTAAATGAAGGAATAATAAAAAAAAAATTGGTAGTGTAGCTACTTTGAAAGGTTTCTTGTACTCACAATGTTGAGCAGGATGAAAACACCATCGATCAGAAGACACAGAAAGCTGGAAATGATACCAAAACTCAGGAACACGATGGATGCAACTAACTGGACAGAAGAAAGAAGAAATGATTACAGATCAGAACGTCTCAGGGGTTTACAACCTCAAATCAGAAGAAAGTAATTTCCATATTTACTTGACCAGTATTTCATTGCGAGCAAATATTAATTTAATTTGTATATATAAATAATTTCCTGTCATTCAGACCTGTAATGCCGCAGTCACACTAGAGTTTGTTTGTGCGAAATTCTGTCGTACTGCACTGCGAAAAGGGGCATGAATAAACAATATGGTTGGACATTTTAAAAAGTGAGCGATTCGTCCATAGTTAAAATGTCTGTCTAGAGAGGTCATGTTTTGATCCTTGATTGGTCTCATGCAGTCAGCAACCTGCAAAACTTGACGCACGACCTTGCGTTTCCGGTCTGACGCATTCGCGTGCGTATGAATGAAAGTCTAAGAGGAGAAAAGTGCACTGTGACCGTAGCTTTACACATTACAAAAAAAGTTGGGACAGGAGCAATTTAGGGCTGGTAATCTGGTAAATTGATTAAATAATGATGTGATTTGAAACAGGTGATCTCAACATGTGATTGTAATTATGACTTGGTACAAAAGCAGCATCCAAAAAAAGGTCTAGTCTTTTAGGAGCAAAGATGGGCAGAGAATCACCAGTTTGCCAACAAATACATGAGAATATTATTGAAATGTAAAAATAAATTATGTGCAACAGTGCATAACATAGTTAAAAGATTTGAGGAATCTTTAGGGATTTCAGTGCGCAAAGGACAAGTTGAACAACCTGTAGCAAGAATCCTCATTCATCTATAAGCGACATCACCACATAGGCTCAGGACTACTTTGGTAAACCTTTGTCAAGTACCAAAATATGTAGTTACATCCACAAATGCCAGTGAAATCTGTACTGTGCCAAAAGGAAGCCCTATGTTAACAGTGTCCAAAAGCGCAGTTGACTTCTGTGGGTTCAGAGGAATCTGGAATGGATCATCACACAGTAGAAATGTGTACTGTGGTCAGATGAATCCGTATTTCAGGTATTTTTTGGAAGAAATGGCACCGTGGGCTCTGGACCAAAGAAGAAAAGGATTATCCAGACTGTTACCAGCAAGTGCAAAATCCAGGGTCTCTCATAGTATGGGGATGTGTCATTGCCCTTGGCAGAGGAAGAGGATACAAGTATTTGACTGGCCTGTCTGCAGTACCGACCTGTCAGCAATTAAGAATGTGTGGTGCAGTTTGAAGCACAAAATGCAACAATGAAGTACTGTTGCCCACCTCAGACTTGTTTGCAGGTAGAATGGGACAAAATTACACCTAAAACACTTCACTACTTGCTGTTCTCAGTCTCTAAACATCTTTTAAGTGTTGTGAAAAGGAATGGCAACATTACAAAGTGGTAAATGCTTTACTCGCCCAACTTTTTGAAAATGTGTGGCAACTTTGTGAAATGTGTTGCAAGAACCAAAAACTGGAATGCGTGTTTATTTTGGTTTTTGATTTTTATTTATCCAATAAAAATAATGAGGAACACATTAAATATTGTGCTGTTGTATTGCCAAGTCAAAGTAAATTTAGAAATCACTACTTTCCTTTTGTATTGGCATTTTCAAATAGTCCCCACTTTTTCTTATCTAAGGTTGTAGAACGACATGAGGGTGAATAATTACTAACAGAATTTAACTTTTTTTGGGTTAGCTAACCCTTTAATTCACAATAGCACTGCAAACATTACATTCACAACTAAATATCTCTGCTAAAAGTGCACATATTTAAAAAAATATCCACAAACACAGAGACGTTGCTTTATCCAAAGCCTATAATATTTTAATGTGATTCCTGGGAAAACTACTGCGGCTTTAAAACCAGCAATGAATTACATTTAACTGACAGCAATGGCTCAATCAATCAAATGTCATCGTTTATTTATTTGAACATGCAAGATGATATCCAGAGGGACAAATCTCCTGTCAGCTGATCAGAGACAGACTGCTGCCAACAGAAGCTTAGGCCACAGACAGAGAGACAGATGCACGTCAAGAGAGGACAGAGGAAATCAGCAGAGACAGTAAAAGAGTCTGTAAAAGGTCAATAGAGTAGTAGAGATAAGAGCAACGGCAAGGAAGATAAAAGGACTAAGGTTCACGATGTTAATGATTTCCTGTAGAGTAACATACAGAAGTTTCCCAGTAACTTACTGTAAATCAATTACAACAAAAATACAATATTAACAGCACTATTTATCTTGCTGTACATGCATTTGCAGAATTGTTTGTACATTTTTTATGTAAAAAATACAGTAATATTCACATTGCAACTTTAAAATACAGTAACATACGGCATAACTGTTCTACAGTAAAATACAGTTCATATTACAGATAAATATGTGTCTAGGTCTTAAATCATTTTAAACAGGTCTTAATTTTGCTTTTTCCAAGTAAAGCTACTTAGTCGGGCCGACATACATCCAATCACCAACAATACATCTCAATAAAACCTTTAAGTTTTATATTTAAGTTTTTGTTACTAAAAGATACAATTCACAAAAGCTGTTAGACATGTTACAGCAGATTCCCCATTCAATTGCTTAATCAGGGAAAGACAACTTAAAACAAAGACACGATTCCTCACACTGTGACCTTTGTGTATTTAAGATGCTGTGAAATCTTTGATCAACTCCAGAGAGAAAATGCCACTAAATTAGAACGAAATACCAACGTAAATAAAGGCATCATAAAGGATTTTGAAGACATTGAAGAACTTGGTCTTGACTGCATGTACAGTCAAGTCCGAAATTATTAATTTTGTCTTAATTGGCAAATTCTGACACATAATTTTTTACATATTTTGACCAGAAATGACACAAGCTTTTCTTTAAAATATATTAAGATGATGTACAAGAGGCATTAATATATATATATTAGGGCTGTCAATTGATTAAAAAAATTAACTAATTAATCACACTTTTTTGTGTGATTAATCATGATTAATCACGAAAAAAAATCCTAAATACAGGCATTGGAAATATAGAAATTGAAAAATTATAATAATAAAGTATTGAATACAAACAATTGTATTCAGTGTAAAGTTGTATTGCGAGTTGAGAACATTAATTATAAAGTAGAAACAATTTAGCTTTGTCCTCCTTAACATTTCGTCACCTTGGAATTATAAGGTTCTGTCTGCGTTCTGAATGATTTTGAGATATTGAGCTTCAAAGTTTTTGCATTCCATAGCAAACAGCAAGTGTGTAACATTTGTTTTTGTTTTTATAAAAGGTCTTAAAATGTAAACAAGTCTGCAGATGTAGGACCAAATGATAATAATAAAAATTATGTTGTTATTAATATTGCTGATAATAATATTAATAATAATAATAGTAATAATAGGCGATGCAGTAGGTAGTGCTGTCGCCTCACAGCAAGAAGGTCACTGGTCCAAAGACATGTGGTACAGGTAAATTGGGTAGGCCAAATTGTCCGTAGTGTATGAGTGTGCATGGATGTTTCCCAGTGATGGGTTGTGGCTGGAAGGGCATCTGCTGTGTAAAACAAATGTTGGATAAGTTGGCGGTTCATTCCGCTGTGGCGACCCCAGATTAATAAAGGGACTAAGCCGAAAAAAAGAATAAATAATAATAATATAAAATTTATATAAATAATTCCAGTATTAAAAGAAATGTTATTAATACTGATATTAACCCTATTTATGATCATATAAGTCATAGCACTTTCAAAGCATGGTTCTTTATGGCATGGTTCTTTAAAGCATGCCCGCTTTGAATGTTGGCATTATTAGTGGTTATCATCAGCTAATAGATATTAGCCAGGAGGGGTCTTCTGTGCCTACTGGTAGGCTCAGAAGACGGTTATCATCCATTCACATGGTTAATCAGCTATACTAATAGAGAAGACTCCAGATCCAGATATGTTTTTACATTACTGTGACGGCTGGGTTTAGGGTTGGGGTAGATGTTAATAAAATACAATTAATGAGAAATTTAATAAATAATATAACAATTCTTGTTAACTTCCAGCCACAGCCGAATATAGTTTATAGCTGATTAACCGTGTGGATGCATGATAACAGCCTTCTGATAATGGCCATTCAATCGAGTGATAACATTCGAAATGGCTGGTTCTGTTCACTATTGCATCATAGTGCAACACAGTGGCGTAGTCGTCGGCTCACGTGTGATTTCACAGCCACGACGTCATTACATGAAGACACAAATGACATTATTGGGTGAATTATACCTTATAATTACAATATGTGGACTCTTTCAGTGACATTTGAAGGTGTCCACATTGCTCAGCGACGTATATAAAACAATGTGAAACAGCCAACTTGACATATAATTGTCTGACTCGTGGAGATGCCGAATTAAGATTGTGTGGGGGTTCGAAACAAGATCAATCTTTTTTCGATTAAACGTGCAGCTCTAATTAATATTAATAATTCCAGTATTAAAAAACATAAATACACATTTTATTAATACTATTATTACTATTTATGATCATATAAACAAATATTTTAAGGTCCTATAGCTCTTTCAAAGTATGGTCCTTTATAGAACCTTTCATAAAAGGCTTCTATTGAGCACTAAAAATGGTTCTGCTTTTGTAATAAGCCGATAACCCTAATCATCAGCCAACTTCCTCAGATGGCTGCTGAAAACTCTACTCTTATACAACAGCCACCAAATCCTAAAGAAAACACAACATTATTGTGGAAAATTCACTTGTTTTTTTTTTTCAACGGCTGAAAAATGCATGCAAACTTTAATATTGGTCACAGAATTATTATTTTTTTTTAATTGAACAGTTGTTTAAACTTTAAACCTCTTTATGAGTACTTTTCATGTACAGCTATTAATGCGTCATTTGCTTTTAATTATGTGATTATAAGGCTCCAAAACAAAGTTCGGCATATGTCAAGCAAAGTTTTATTGGTGATTAGGTAATGTATTATGTTTTATCAGCAACCATTAAAGAATTTATTTTAGGGAGTTGCGTTCTGTTAAGATGAAATAATTGTTTAGTGGTGCCAGGAAACGTATAGCGCCAAACTTTCAAGCGGTCCAGTTATTTCACCAAGCAAAACATGTAAACAAAACTCTATACTGAATAAATGACTTTTACCCACAGCATGCCCATGCCCCACAGCATGAAGGTCACAGATTCGAGTCCCTACTGGGTCAGTTGCCATTTCTGTGTGGAGTTTGCATGTTCTCCCCTTGTTGGCGTAGTTTTTCTCTGAGTGCTCCGGTTTCCCCCCACAGTCCAAAGACATGCAGTACAGGTGAATTGAATAAACTAAATTGGCTGTAGTGTGTGTGTGAATGTGTGAGTGTATGGGTGTTTCTCAGTAGTAGGTTGCGGTTGAAAGGGCATGGCAATCTCTTATGAATAAAAGGACTAAGCCGAAGGAAAATGAATGAATGAATAAATGAATGTTGTTTCAATTTCAATCCACCTAAATTTGTAAATACAACTAAATTAACCAAAGGCCGACTCACACTGTGCAATTTATTTATTTTTATAATCCTGAATGATTGTAACATGTCAGACTGCATGAACATGGCTCCCATGTCACACTGTAAGATCTCAGCCATCATAAAGTCTGACAGATCGACAATGAAGATGCACCAAACACAAAGAAAACGTTCCCGGAGTTTGACGTCATCCACCCGTGACACTTTCACTATCCCGCGTCCTGAAATGATTCCTCACAGCAAATGTAAACAAACTTTAGCGTCAATTTTGCACACAGCGTGTCTCAATAATAAAACCACAAAGAAAAAAACAGTTTTGACATTTCCCCGTAATCATTTGAATTGTCGCATGGATTGCGCCATAAGATTCTGCGCTTCTATTCTTGGATTGACGCTCATCGCAGCTGTTGTCACACTGCAGGAAAGTGTCTGGAATCACACTGCCAGAACTTCATCGGAGGGAAAATCTGATCGCAACCAACGATGAAAGATCACAGATTTTAGCCTAGGATTTTTGGAATCTTTTAGGATTTCCCAAATTTGTCTCAGATGACAAAATCGTGGCTGAAATCCCACAGTGTGAGCAGGGCTTTAATTAATTTGTGTTGAGACAAGATAAAATATTTTTTACAGTGTAAAGCACAATAAATGTCGTAGCTGTTCATTTTTAATCAAATCATTTTTACTATAATCACCAGCAAATCTAGCGTTTTGATATTCTAAAAAAAGCATACCCCCTTCATATTAATTATTTTCATTCCTTCATTTTCTTTTCGGCGTAGTCCCTTTATTAATCTGGGGTCGACACAATGGAATAAACCGGCAACTTATCCAGCATATGTTTTTTGCAGAGGGTGCCCTTCCAGCTGCAACCCATCACTGGGAAACAACCATACACACTCATACACTACGGACAATTCAGCTTACCCAATTTACCTATACCGCATTTCTTTGGACTTGTAAAGGAAACTGGAGCACCCGGAGGAAATCCACATGAACATGGGGAGAACATGCAAACTCGACACAGAAACGCCAACTGAACCAGCCGAGGCTTGAACCAGTGACCTTCTTGCTGTGAGGCGACAGCACTACCTACTGCGCCACCACGTCGCCTATTAATTATTTTATTTTATTTTAAAGATGTGGTTGAAATACATTGAAATAAAACTGCCACTTCAAATCAACCTTTTCATAATTGTGTAAGTATATTGTTATTTGGGGCTAAATATGAACACAGATATTAATTGAGTTTCTTATAATACTGTATACTAACATGACAACTCTAAAAAGCTATCCAAAAATTAAAGCGTGCTAAAAATGTTTTTAGAGAAGACACATGCATATATGTCAACCTTAAGCCAAAAAAGTAAAATAAATTAAGCATGATGTTTTTTTTACACACAAAGATGTCAGACAATAGCGATCAGGCCAGACAGTGTCATAACCATGTCTTGAAAACCATTATATATGAAAACTAATCCTGGAAAGCAAAAATTTTCAACCGTTTGCAAAAAAATATGCTGGATAAGTTGGCGGTTCATTCCGCTGTGGCGACCCCAGATTAATAAAGGGACTAAGCCGAAAAGAAAATGAATGAATGAATAACATGCTACATATCCATACAAAGTATGTTAGCATCACCTAGCTACTGTCACGTTTGTGGGTCTTTCTGTTTTTCTTGCATGTGTGTGTGTGTGTGTGTGTGGGTGTGGGAAGTGGGTGTGTCTTGTTTTGTGTTCTTCACCACGTGGTGTGTGTGTGTATGTGTGTTTATATTCATCAGCTGGGTGGTCACGTGTTTTGTCGCTACTCTCAACGCACAGGTGTTTGTTATCAGTCACAGCTGATGCGCGCTATATATGTTCAGTGTTTTGTAGTTAGCATTATCAGTCCGTTGTTCACTCCTGTGTCTGCTTCTGTTAGACTCTCTCGCTCGCTGTGGTGGAGGCTCTCCGACTTAGCCTGTTTCATGTGGACCTTATGCATGTCTCCATTTCTTTGATGTTGTTACTACTGCTTGCTCTGAAGACAACATTATCTGTGAGAGACTTCACCCCAAACCCGCTTTTCTAATGAACTTTACAGAGGGTAAACTTAACAACTTCCTTGAGAGCTGCTCCATAGCGCTACCTTTCCCTTCCCTTGATATCTGATGAGATATTCATGAGAGACTGCTATACGACGTTGGTTCACGGATGAACCTTTACCGCTGTTTGGCATGTCATATTCTGGTGTGAGCATCCTTGCCCTACACTATATCTGGTGAGACCTATACCAGTTGTGACTCTTTTAATAAATCATCTTGTTTTCACTTGGATTTGGGTCTCCTGTGTATATCTTTGTGACAGATATATGTTAAAACATGCTAGTAACATTGAGTCAAATACTAAAACATTTAAAGTCATGCAAAAAATGCTGCATGTTATGTTCACATGATTAACATGTTGCTAACATTAGGCAATACATGCTAATTGTGTTAGCATAAAGTTAGAAACAAGCTTGTCTAGAAAGCACCATGCCAGCAACATACAGCTAAGGGTGCTTGATTGAGAAACTCCACAATGAGTTTATGCTGCTAAAGTGTGGCTGGGGCATGGCTAAGAAGTGGTGGAAATGATTTGTGATTGGAGGTTTTGTGCCCTGAGTCAAACAAGGTCTCAGACCTCATGTTTCCTTGATGCTTCAATCCAAATATATATTGTATGCATATTAAAATCTGGTGCTTTTCGTAGGTACGTTTAAAGAGCCTCTATTATGCATTAAAAAAGGTCATATTTTGGTTTTGGGGGTCTCCAACAACAGGCTGATATGCATGCAAGGTCAATAAACACTTTCATTGTCTTATACTGATTCTGATTCTGATAATATGCATTTATTTTTACCTTATTTTCCCAACAACTCCCATATGATTCATTCAACTTTTTTGAAACTTGACTGCTGCAGTGGCCATATCAATGAGAAATGGCAGATAATCACAAGCTCACAAACGTTTTCAACGTGGTTTGAAAAGCAATATTTGAATCTAGAGTTAACCAAACACAATACAAGACGTGTGGAGCGATTACAAGTCACAAAACACAATTAAATACATATTTCGCAAGCTAGAGAATACAAGGAGGAAACCATTTTATTCACACTTACTTACACTTGTGAACTGGAGAAAGAAACTGATCCATGAACTGTGTACTGATAAAGTTCCTGTCAAGCTCTGACAAAGTCCCATACATCAATAGTCTTTATTGATCCCTCCTTTAACAAAAGACTGACCAACCCCCCATTGCAGGGTAGATTATTGCATTAATCAGCAGAAAGTTCACTCATTAATGTTCACTCATCTTCAGTCACGATCAGTCCCACACACACCTGCACTCTGCTAAGGTTTTAAAGGCACATACAAATTTTACTGGATCCGGCACATCATATTTACTATTGTTTCATGTCAACATCAATACGTACAGGCAAAAGATCCGGACAAATGAAGAATCATTTAAACGACTCTGAGTCGAATATTTTACTAAAAATCTATATTTTTGAATACGGTGCATTTTCAGATTTAAACCTCAGCGGGTTGTTTTTGTTCATTTAGAGTTGTGTTACACACAGCATGGAAGCTATTTTTTCCTAAAACCCATAATAGAGACTCTTTATATGTTAAAATGATAAAGGTGACAATCTTCATGGTGAGTTTATAATGTAATATTTTCATGATAAGCTCAAGATTCCATTACATTTTGGAAAACTATTACACTACACTCAGAAATAAAGGTACGAGAGCTGTCACTGGGGTGGTACCTTTTCAAAAAGTACAAATTTGTACTTTAAAGGTCCATATTAATACCTATTAGTACATATTAGTACCTAAAAAGTACAAGTGTTATATAAGTGTTCCTCTTAAAATTTTAGGTACTAATATATACTTTTGAGGTACCAATATGGACCCTATAATTACAAATGTGTACCTTTTGAAAAGGTACCACCCCAGTGACAGCTCTCATACTCTTATTTCTAAGAGTGTACACAGCAAGTTGTGAGGTGTTGAATTTCTGGTGTAAGTCCCTGTAGTGTTAAAATCCAAGTGTACATTTGCTGTTTTTAACACTGATGTGGGTTAAACTGTGACTTTAACAGTGTGCATTTCTGGTGTTGCCTTTCTATACACCTCATCGGTGTTCATTGCACAAATGAGAACTTGAGGTGACTGAGTCGACACAGTCAACACGGTAGTGTAAAATAATATACTCTGCTGAAGTGTATATATTCAACCCTTTTTAAAGTGTAACATATACACTAGGCTGGTGGGACAATTTGCCCTGCAGGTGTTAAATAGTTTAATGTGGTGTGCATTTTTACACTCTAAGTGTAAAATATTTTACACCGCAGAGGTGTATATATATTCAACACTTTTGAAAGTGTTAACTGGACACTTGGCTGGTGGGACTCATATAGACACCAGAAAAGTGTTAGATTCAACACCTGTGGTGTAAAACGTACATAGGCAAATTTGCTGTGTATGAACAGTTCATTACAATTATAACATAGTACTTATTACTTATTTAAAGTTTTTAAATTACATGCAGTTACTACATTAGTTGCTCTAAACACAAAAACTCCAGCTTCTAAACATAAGCCTACAATGCTGATGTATTAACAACACAACAATTATTAATATATGAACGACTTTAAGACTCACATATGAATCCTATTGAATGCTGAAATAGTTGCTAATTGAAGAACATGACCACAGTGTACTGTACTCCTTTCATATGCATGCAATTAGTTTTTCAAATCACACTCATTTCCTTAATATGAAATTATTACATTTCATTCTGTTCCAAATAATCAAAGCAATGTTTAAAAAGCACCGCACTGTCAAACCTTTAAACGAATAACATTTCTTTAATCATTTAACTGTTACTTATCATGTACACATGTTGTGAATGACAATAGAATCGTAAACAAATGGCAACATAAAAGCACATAAGAAAAGCATTTTATGATGTTTAGAAATTGCTGGAAACCATACAATTGTGTTCTCAGATACAGATTAAAGGTTGCATGAAATTAAAATAAAAAAATGTTAGATGTTAGTTGCAGTCTGTTAGTTTTAAGGAATTCTATATGTTGGTGTGCTCCAAAACACTGACAAAATTTGATTTATATAGGAGATATAAAACCGATATAAACATGTAAACCTTGTTGTTTGTCACTTCGGTAAATCAACGGTTTTATTCACGTCACCCCATACTTCAGTTTCTCATCAAATCATGACTTATCAAATGCTCTCTAGTATCTGTCATGCCCCGGCCCCTTCAAGACGCTTCTTATTTGCTTTTCATTTGATGCACTGGCAGAGTGGTGATAAAACGCTATTGGCTGTTTTTTAAAAAGGGGAGGAGCTACACTGCATGTCCCACCCTGTAATCGTGGTTCGGTTGAGATTACGTCATTGAATAAAGATGCATATTTCAAAGCCCTTCATGGGACCTTTAAATTGTTTATTCAGTGACCTGTGATTTTTCTTCGCATTACAACAAACAGTGGAGACACATTTTTACACACACTTCAAATTCTACATACACACCAGCGCCGAGCTGCCACCGACACATTGTCACGGTTTACTAACAAAGTGAAAGTAAAGACCTGCACAACATTTGCTGGATGAATGTGGATGTGGGCGGTAAGGTCCTCATGTATGATGAACACAGGTTGCAGGAGAATACAATTGTTTGTGGGACTCCCGCAAAATGGAAATATCATTCATTCATTTTCTTTTCAGCTTAGTCCCTTTATTAATTAGGGGTCGCCACAGCGGAATGAACCGCCAACTTATCCAGACGATGTTTTACACAGCGGACCCCCTTCCAGCTGCAACCCAACACTGGGAAACACCCACACACTCTTGCACGCACTCACATTCACTACGGCCTATTTAGCTTATTCAATTCACCTGTAGCGCATGTCTTTGGACTCGCCAACTGACCCAGCGGGTGCTTGAACAAGCGACCTTGCTGTGAGGCGATTAAGACTGCCACTGTGCTACCGTGACGCCCAAAATGGAAATATCTTCAAATTTAGAATTTTTTTTTTACCTCATGGATGTACAGAAAGGCCTTAGAGGATACAGCAAAGCATTTAGCTGTACAGTGCAGTTGGGAAGCTGACTATTAATTAGGAGAGGGTGTCACAGACTGGGAAAGAATATAGCAGAACATTTTTACCTCATTTAAAAATCCCAATCACCAACTCATTCACTATAACCTTTGTCATAGTACCTACTGGACCCCACTCAAAAGACCTCACATTAACGCCTCCTTTAGTCCTCTCTGTGATAAATGTCCTGACCAGGAAGTTGGATCTTTTTTTCTTATGATATGGGAATGTGGAAAAGTACAAATATTTTAGAATAAGGTGTGTGTTATCTTATATAAAATTTGGTGAATCCTTCCATTCTATTACTGAGTGATGATTCTAAGTTGAATCTTACCAGCCTACAAAAAGCTTTTGCTAGCTGGTTTGGACTGCAAGGGAGGAGGGTGGGGGTAGTTGAATTGATATATGTCATTATATTGTTTTTTTTTGTTTTTTTTTTTGTTAAGCTAAAAAAAACATGAGTAAATTTCATTTGGTTAATTAAATGTTTTTTTTTTGTTAATATCTTACACTCTCAGAAATAAAGGTACGCAAGCTGTCACTGGGGTGGTACCTTTTTAAAAGGTACAAATTTGTACCTTTAATGGTATATATTAATACATCAAGGGTACATATTAGTACCTAAAAAGTACAAAAGTGTTCCTCTTAAAATTTGTAGGTACTAATATGTACTCTTGAGGTACCAATATGGACCCTTCAAGTACAAATGTGTTCCTTTTAAAAAGGTACCACCCCAGTGAAAGCTCGCGTACCTTTATTTCTGAGAGTGCACCTACTTATTTATTTTTAATCCTACTTACTTAACAACTGTTTCTACTTTGATGGTACACAAATAGTTTGTTATTTTAACTACTGCACTGAGATAACTTTCAGTATGGACACATTAAAAAGGTCTACATTTTTTTGTTAATTATATAATTAGCTAAATATTGAAATTTGGCCTTTTTTATTTATTGAGAAATAAGAATGACTCATGTTCAATGTTCGGACATCTCAAATAAAATGAAACATATTTGTTTATTTTCCTTTTTTATATTCAAAAGGGAAGCAAGTGAAACAAATAAGAGAGTAGTGGGAAGAAGCAGTGAAAATAAAATGAATATGTTTATCTGCAGGCTTTTGCGCGTGGGAGCCAGACAAAACATGTTTAATGTGGTCAGGAGTGGCAGAAAATAATGTATATTTTTGCAGGATCAGGACAAAAAAAATCCCCCTTGCACAGATCTAAGGTAAATCTGGAGATCTTCTAAAAAAGATCTGGAGGTAAAAGCACCAAATACTGGTCTGGCATACGTACAACAGTAGGAGGACTGTTGAGGAGGGGGATGGGTAAAATGAGGTGCCGGATCAGATTTCAGAAGTGGCGGATCCGGATCTGACATGTTCCAGCACAAATTAAGCCCTGCCGATAACAGACAAATTAGCCCATAAATAAAAATATTTTAAAATGTTATATTTTTATACAAAAAACAACTGATTTTATTTTAAAAACATCATAAAAGTTTGAACTGACCTTATGAACTAAAAAAACTACTCAAAGAAAAAAAAAGCAATAACTTCAAAATTGCAAGGTGATTATATACTGTTGAGCTATATGCTGTAGAGAGTGGCGCAGTAGGTAGTGCTGTCGCCTCACAGCAAGAAGGTTGCTGGTTCGAGCCTCGGCTGGGTCAGTTGGTGTTCCGCAGTCGAAAGACATGCGGTACAGGTGAATTGGGTAGGCTAAATTGTCCAAAGATTATGAGTGTGAATGAGTGTATGGATGTTTCCCAGAGATGGGTTGTGGCTGGAAGGGCTTCCGCTGCGTAAAACATGCACTGGATAAGTTGGCGGTTCATTCCGCTGTGGTGACCCTGGATTTATAAAGGGACTAAGCTGAAAAGAAAATGAATGAATGAATATATACTGTAGAGCTATATTTACGATTTCACATAAATCAGCATGCCAAAAATCTATTATTTCCATTTCTTTGCGTAGCAAATTAACATGCCTCTTGACAGTTGCATAAAAATAATAGGTTAAATAACAAAATGGGATTTAATTAACAAACAAGTAAAATAAATCTATTTTAAATACAATGAAAACGAAGGAACTTAGAACTGAAACAAGCTCAAATGTTCTTGAAAAAGTGTACAAATATGCAATGTCTGAAAGAGTGTTTTAAGAGTTCAGAGCCACTGTCTTTATTTTCTGTCTTAAAGATATCGGCCTACTTTTGACATCGGACCGATAACGATAACATTAAAAATAGCATTTATCGTGCATCCTTACTATTTATTAAGAAATGTATATGTATTGTATTGGGCCTGCTAGAATATTTCTGCAGTGGTTTGAATGTGTCAAAGTTGTAAAAGTAAACATCAAAACACAACAATACACTACTGCATATATATATGAACGCTGCATGACAGTGGCCCTTTAGGAACTCAATTGGACACTCCTGTTCTAACGTTTCTTAGTAAACTGCAGTTTTTCAACAGGCTGTCCGAAAAACACAGCTTGTGTCTGTCCACAGAAACCCAGAATCTATCTATCTAAATACACTCTCTCCGGGATAAGAACTGTTTTCTGCATGCTCTGTGATCTCTTTCTCACTAATGCATTGGAATTACAGGCCTATAAAATTCTTTTCTGCTGTGAAACATTCTGGACACTTCCTGCTGTACAGAATGTTCCTTTTCCCTCCACCTCACGCAGCATTTGCTTTTTACCGACACGTAACAAGCCGTATCTGGTTTCAGACTTTTAGGTTTGTAGCATCTTTTAGGGTTTAGCATGGTACTGAAGCCTGGACCGTGATGAAAACAGACAGCTTTAACAGGCCTTTGCCTCTTCTGGTCATTTCCTAGCCCATTCTCATGTCTCCTCCACTCAGAACACAAAATAACTTTTCCATTACGAGGCATTAGCCTACTGGGCTTCTGGAATTCATTTTCAGTAGCGTTTTTTTAATTACTTAATTATTTGTGTCTGTGTTGTCTTTTGTGTCAAACTGCAAATGAAAATACTTTTAAAATACAAGAACTCACAATAATAGGACACACAAATGCACTTGATAATATTATAATAATAATATTAGGGGTGTAACGGATCCTAACGGATTACAACCCACAGTTCTGAACACACGTGACCTGCAGACTTTTTTTTCTTTGTAGATTAATCCAAAATATGTAATGATCGCAGAGAGATCACCTCTGGCGTCATTCAAATCACATGTATGAAAGCATTTAGGCTTTCTTGTAAAATACTGTATAATGATGACAGAAGAAGTTGTGGTGGGTTATTCGGGATGTGATGGGTTTCGACAACCAGCCATCAAAAATATGCCACTGAATAATTCTTCAAAAATGATCATCTAGCAATGAAACATGAAGTTTTATGAGTGAATAACGGAATTATTTATTGAAAATAAGGCTAAAAATGGGCTGTACAAATTATAATGTTAGATTTCTACATTTACAGTTGATTTATCACAGTATTAAACATTTTACCATTTATTTTTATTTATCTGATAATTTCTTATTTTTATTTTATGAAACCAAAAGTTTCTTGCAGTACTGTTTTTGTAATAAATGGAAAGCCAATTACATTTGTCTCCTCCTCTTATTGGCTGATCTGACAAATTGTCCCGTCCTTGACTAAAAAAAACATTATATGATCCGAACTGTGAGATTTGTGATCTGTTACACCACTAATAACTATTGATCTTGATACACAGATTTTTGTTGTGTTTGAAATAAAAAGACAAATCATATTTCAGCTACACAGATGGTCCATGACTTTACACTCCAAAAAAAGCTGTTAATCAACAGTTGCTTGTTGCTCGTGAGTTTTGGGTATTTTACGTTGCATTATGATACCTTGATCTCTGACATGTAACTTTGCATTTAAACTGTGATTTTTTTTGACATTTTTAGTAGTTTAAAATTGTATATAGTATATAATAATTAATATATGTTGAAATAAATCTAATAATAATGATTCCTTACATTTTATATAGCGCTTTTCTGGACACTCAAATCCGCACACCACACACCAGCTGATTGGTGGAGAGGAGACAGAGTGACAAAGCCAACTATGATATGGTGATGGTTAGGAGGGCATGATGGACAGAGGCCAGTGGGCAAATTTGGCCAGGACTTTTGATGATTAGGACCTCGGATTAACGTCTCATCTGAAAGACGGCATTGAGGTGTTAAAACCCACACAGACTGCAGTTTAAGCGGCCCCTGCTGGTTTTACTAACACCACTTCCAGCAGCAACGTAGCTTTCGCATGTGGTCTCCCATCCAGGCACTGACCAGGCACAGACCTGCTTAGCTTCAGTGGGCGACCACACGAGAGTTGCAACAGATTTTATATTAATTTTAATAGTTAGTATTGTTGTACAGTGTTACAAAAGTATCCCAAGTATCTGCAACTGTATACCTTCTAGACTTTACCACATGGGCTTTTCTCAATCCTTTATCTTGAAATTGTGGAGGCTTTTTTGTATTTTGATGATATTTTTACTAGAAACAGCCATTAGTTTACAACACTTGCTGTACAAAAAAATGTGGGTTCCACAAAATAGATTTTTGTTTGGACAACATGGAGGAATTAAAGGGCACCTACTTTACCCCTTTTCAAGATTTAAGATGAGTCTTTTGTTTCTCCAGAATGTGTCTATAAAGTTTAGCTCAAAACATTCATCAGATTATTTGTTATACCTTTTTAAATCTGCAAAATTTGAGTGGTTATGATATTGTAGCTGTTTTCTTGCCTGTGCCATCAATGCAAATGAGCTGGTTTTCCCTGACCACCGTTCCCACGTGCATATCAGAGTAGATAAACAGCACAGTGACAGATAACAATGAAGCAGATCTCTCTTACTACAGTAAGAACTTTCCTAATGATTATTTGACGTGTTTGTTGTGGAGTTATTTCAAGCCTTTCTGCAATGATGAGTCACACACAATGTCGTTATAAAGTTTGCGCGCATGTACACACACACACACACACACACACACACACACACACACACACACACA
>CAIGQZ010032997.1:11611290-11624263 GCA_903798205.1 Danio tinwini
TCTATCTATCTATCTATCTATCTATCTATCTATCTATCTATCTATCTCTTTAGTCTTAATCTTTGGTAACACTACATTAAAGCGTTAGTTCATGCAAAAATCAGCGGATTTGAATGTTATCACTCAATTGAATGGGCTTAATCCATGGTTATCAGCTGATAGAAATGGACCAGTTATCATCCACATATGGCTGCGGCCAGAAGCTAACGAGAATTATTTATATTATTTAATAAATTTCCCAATTGGATTTTATTACAGTTTTTCTCAGTGGCTTTGGTGCATTTCTCACAACACTACTTACATTTGCACAAGAGTTAATGCATTTCTCAAAACAATTAGTCATTTGTGCACATCATAGTAGCAGTTTCTCATTCCTTCCAGCAAATTGCAAATACTTTTGGACATGCATCAATTGCTTTCATACAACTCTCTGCTGTTTGTAACATTATCATTTGCTTATGTCAAGTCAGTCAAAATTAACTAAACTTGTGGATGCTGAATAGTCGTTCCATATAAAACTAATAGTCCTCATTTCCTTGCTTGAGTCAATACATACAAAAATGTTGAACTAGTTGTCAAAATCTGTCAAGCTAATTTTATATAAAACTTTAAATCATTTTTTTCTGAAAATCTTTTCTAAATTGAACAAATTCATAAATGATTTACAGACCTGTGTATGTTGTAAGTTCAGTTTCAATATGAACTGCAATATTGTTTACAGTTGTGCACAGCTCTACCCAATGGAAGTTTATGTTTGTTGTAAATAAGGGTGTATTTATCCTTTTGCACAATGCTGTGAATAAATTTGAATTGTAAAGAGCAAATGCAGTAAAAATGTAAAAACATATATATTCAGTGTCTTGTACTCAGATACCTCACTAAATGTAGTAATGTCTAACTTTACTGTAGTTTTCAAATGGCTGTGCAAATAGTATATTAGATTAGATTAGATTAGATTAGATTAGATTAGATTAGATTCAACTTTATTGTCATCACACATGTACAAGTACAAGGAAACGAAATGCAGTTTAGGTCTAACCAGGAGTGCAATAGCAGCAAGTGCAGGATACAGGTATAAGTTATAAAGTGCAGTTATAGAAAAACTATGGTGATATTTACAAATGAATGTACTATCAACATTATATACAGATTGTGAACAGATTTACAATAGATGGATAAATGTACAGGTTGCTATTGATAATCAGAAGTGTGCAGATAGATAAACATAATTACAAATGTATATGTACAGTGGGTGTGTACATAATTTATAAATGTACATGTGCAGTAGGTATGTACAGTTCAAAGAAGTGAATGAATCAGTGCAATGAATATGTGCAATTTTTAAATGTGCAAATGTTAAGTAGTGCAGTGATTATGAGTGCTGTCTTAAGCTTTTTCAGAACGTGTCACCAAAATCTGACTTTATTGCATTGGAAAAAATGTACAGAGTAAACTGTCAT
Organism: Danio tinwini; assembly: GCA_903798205.1. NCBI lineage: Eukaryota > Metazoa > Chordata > Actinopteri > Cypriniformes > Danionidae > Danio > Danio tinwini. The sequence continues at coordinate 11,612,751 of CAIGQZ010032997.1, forward strand.
AATGAAAACATGACTAAGCCATTTGACTATCTTGTTCATAAACAATGGTGTCAGGATTTGCATTTTGAGGACACTGACACTTTCATTGACATGAATACTTGCTTTTGAGGAATGAGCTATGTATTTTGAGCAAGTGACACACTTTTGCAGGTCATCCACTAGGTTTTGCAGTTTGTACCAATTGTTTTGAGAAATGCATTAACTGTTGTGCAAATGTAAATAGTGTTGTGAGAAATGCACCAAAGCCACTGGGAAAAAACTGTAACATCTACCCCTCACCAGGGACGTGCAGAGACCTTTTAAGGGACAGGGCTCAAGTGGAAAAAGGGCACTTTTTATTAAATAATAATTTCTTTAATACATAAATAAAATAATAAAATACAATAATAAAATACAATAAAGGAGATTTCATCCTAAATTCACAATATACTCACCCTTAAAAAGGATAGTTCATTCAAAACTGAAAATTCTGTCACCATTTACTCAACTTTTACTTGTTCCAAACCTTTTTGACTTTTTTTTTTCTTTTGTCGAACACACAATATAATATTTTGAAGAAAGCAGGAAACCTGTAACCATTGACTTTCATGGTATTTGTTTTTAAAACCAAGATATACATAAAATTTAGTTTTTTATTATCTGACAGGGAAAGCTGTCCTTAAAAGGACACGCATTAACTTTTACATATATTATATTATTATTAGTATTTAAAAAAATAATAATTATCCCCAGGAAAAAAATGGCACTTTCGCTCCATGCTTCCAAAGCCCCCACCTCTGCACGTACCTGCCCCTCACCCAAACCTAAACCCAACCATCACAATAATGTAAAAACAGATCTGGATCTAGAGTCCTCTCTGTTAGTATAGCTGATTAACCATGTGGATAGATGATAACAGGACCAGTAGGCACAGAAGGCCCCTACTGATCCATATCTATCAGCCGATAATCACAAATAATGCCCATTCAATCAAGTGATAACATTCGAAGCGGCTGCAAAAATTGTAGTTTTAAACCAGTATGAGTACCTGTTGAACAGAAAAGAAGATATTTTGAAAATGCTGGTTGCTGAGAACCATTGACATAGAAAAAATATCAAACATCCATCATAGTAGAAAAAAAGGACTAAGTCAATGGGTCCAAGCAACCAGCATTTTTCAAAAGATCTTCATTTCTGTTCAACAGAAAAAATAAACTCAAATAGGATGATGACAGAATAAAATTATGACAGAATTGTTATTTTTAGGTAGAGTTTACTATAAATGGTTTGTATATGTGTTTAGTAATGACTAATAACTTGTTTAAAAAAGCATTGTTGTAACTGTGGTAAAAATTATAATGGTGACTTTAACACAACAGTACAAATGCTGAATATATATATACAGTTTTTCTCGGTTGCTTTGGTGCATTTCTCACAACACTATTTACATTTGCACAACAGTTAATGCAATTTTCAAATCAATGAGTCCAAACTGCAAAACCTAGTGGATGACCTGCAAAAGCGTGTCACTTGCTCAAAATGGATAGCTCATTTCTCAAAAGTAAGTATTGATGTCAATGAAAGTGTCAGTGTCATCAAGATGAAAAGTTCTGACACCATTGTTTATGAACAAGATAGTCAAATGGCTTTGTCATGTTTTCATTATAACAAGTTTACTCTGTACATTTTTTACAATGCAAAAAACTCACGCTCTGAAAATGCTCAAGACAGCACTATATACTATTTGCACAGCCATTTGAAAACTACAGTAAAGTTAGACATTACTGTATTTAGTGAGGTAACCGAGTAAGACACTGAATATGTATGTTTCACATTTTTACTGCATTTGCTCTTTACAATTCAGATTTATTCACAGCTTTGTGCAAAAGGATAAATACACCCTTATTTACAACAAACATAAACTTCCATTGGGTAGAGCTGTGCACAACTGTAAACAATAATGCAGTACATATTGGAACTGAACCTACAACATACATAGGTCTGTAAATCATTCATGATATTGTTCAATTTAGAAGACATTTTCAGGATAAAAAAAAGATTGAACATTTTTATTAAATTAGCTTGTAAGATTTTGACAACTAGTTCAACATTTTTGTATGTATTGACTCAAGTAAGGAAATGAGGACTATTAGTTTTATATGGAATGACTATTCAGCATCCACAAGTTTAGTTAATTTTGACTGACTTGACATAAGCAAATGATAATGTTACAAACAGCAGAGAGTTGTATGAAAGCAATTGATACATGTCCAAAAGTATTTGCAATTTGCTGGAAGGAATGAGAAACTGCTACTATGATGTGCACAAATGACTAATTGTTTTGAGAAATGCATTAACTGTTGTGCAAATGTAAGTAGTGTTGTGAGAAATGCACCAAAGCCACTGAGAAAAACTGTAATACTTTTTAAAATGTCTGACAGGCCAATACAACTTGAACATTGATGGCCAATTCCTTTTGTTTTGGAGAACGTGTCGAGCTTGTGGTTAGCAGAACCACATTGGAAAATTGGTGAACAAACTGTTAGCAAAATTGTGGTGATAACACTGCTGTAAAATTATTCATCAGTTTGGCCAGTTACTATTATGTGTGAGCTGGCAACCAAGCTAAAACATCCTACAGAATGCTAGTTTACACAGTGTCCACACAGACTAAGACAGTTAGCTGTGTTTAGGCTAGATATTTAATGTCTTCCCTGCTGAGCTAAAAGTTTTTTCTTAATTATTATTATTTTTTGTTTTCTTATTGAAATAGTGAACCTTATTCTATCAAAATGATCAAAATTAAACTCACTTTAAATGTTTTAATTTACCTTCATGAGTGTTACTAGCCCTTGAGATAGATATAGATATAGATATAGATATAGATAGAGGCAGGGCCGCAGTGGCGCAGTCGGTAGTGCTTTCACCTTACAGCAAGAAGGTCGCTGGTTCAAGCCTTGGCTGGGTCAGTTTGCATGTTCTCCCCGCATCTGCGTGGGTTTTCTCCGGGTGCTCTGGTTTCCCCCACAAGTCCAAAGACATGTGGTGTAGGTGAATTGGGTAGGCTAAAATTGTCCGTAGTGTATGTGTGTGAATGAGAGTATACGGGTGTTTCCAAGTGATGGGTTGGAGCTGGACAAGTTGGTGGTTCATTCCGCTGTGGCGACCTCAGATTAATAAAGGGACTAAGCCAAAAAAGAAACTGAATGAATGAATATATATGTAAATATATACACCGTAAAAAATAAATCCATAAAATCTACGGTAAAAAAACGGCAGCTGTGGTTGCCACTATTCCTAAAGGACTAGACCTTTCTTGGACGCTGCCTTTGTACTAAATCATAATTACAATCACCTGTTTCAAAACACATCTATATTTAATCAATTTACCTGATTATCAGTCCTAAGCTGCTCCTGTCCAATTTTTTTTTTTTAATGTGTTGCAGGTCTGAATGACAGGAAATGATGTATATTCACAAATGAAAAGAAGTTGACCAGACAAAACATGAAATGTTTTCTGTTCATATTGTTTGCCATGAAATACAAGTCAAAGTCAATTTGTAAATCACTACTTTCTTTTTTATTTGTGCTTTTTATACTGTCCTAACTTTTTCTGATTTGGGGTTGTAGAACATCATTTTTGTTCATTTTTGTTGTGTGTAGTGGTGAATTGCATCATGCAATTGTGGGAAGCTTTGATGCTTGTAACTCCATCAAAGTGAAATAAAACTGCTTAAATCTGACGACACCATTGTGTGTGTCCACTCTAATCCATCTAATCCACCAATTGATGGCGTGCAGTGCTGCAAATGTTTAGTAAATCTGGCCCATGGTGTTATGTGTAAAGAGAAGTCTGTACTTGTTTAAACATTCAGCTCTTCACAGTAGCATAGCAGATGGGAACACATTACAGTTGTTGCTAAGCACTATAGGGCGCCACATAAAATCTCCCCACCCCAAATTGCAATCTCTACTGAGGGGAAACTAATGCTTTCTCTGACACATTGTGATTTTTACCCTGCTGGAAGAACATGTACAGATTGATGCAGCCAAGCAAAACATCCATAAATTATGAAATGCCAATTTTAACATTATGTATCGGTTTTAAACGAACCACAAAAGCGTATATAACATTTTTTCTTTTTTCCACACACAAGCAAAACTGTTTAATTTGTCACATTATTATCTAGCTCCTGTTTATTCAACCAACCTTCTGTCTAGCTACAATCCAACCCGTTCTTTAAGATCTCAAAACTCAAAGCTTCTGGTAGTACCTAGAATTGCAAAGTCGAATAAAGGAGGTCGAGCTTACTCATTTATGGCCCCTAAACTCTGGAATAGCCTTCTTGATAATGTCCGAGGCACAGACACACTCTAGCATTTCAAAACTAGATTAAAAAGCTATCTTTTTAGCAAAGCATACACTCAGTGCATCATTTAGTGGTATGACGCATGATGTGCCCCACGCAGGTTTTTGCATCTTGTTTATATACACTATGAACAGCAGCTATGCTAATTATTCTCTTTATTCTCTATTTCCACCTGGGGGTACTCATCCCGAGGCCCTCAGACTATGCAGTGCCACTGATGCAATCCAAGACCAGCGACGAGATGATCCCAAGGTCTTCATAACCCTGGACCAGGCTGTATCCTGAGCAGCTGCTGTGGTAGTCATGGAAGAGTGAAGAGAGTGAGACTGATTCCTGTGATGCTCCAAGGACAGACGAGTCTATGCTGAGGTCCAGCTTCCGGCGCCTAGACTGCAGCTCTGTACAAGACGTTTGGCCATAGGAGAAATGGTCGTGCCCAACTGAGCCTGCTTTCTCTCAAGGTTTTTTTAAACCTTCACTTTCGCCAACTGGTGAAGTTTTTTCCTCGCCGCTGTCGCCACTAGCTTGCATGGTTCGGGATCTGTAGAGCTGCGCATCGATGGAATTGCTCTTCAGTGTTTCAACTCTCAGTAGTGATTATTAACAACACTAAACTGAGCTAAACTGAACTGAACTTAAACTCTGAAAACTGAACTGACACTGTTTCAATTCACTTTAATCTTCTATGTGAGGCGGCTTCATCACAATCTACATTGTATAAGCGCTATACAAATAAAGGTGAATTGAATTTAATTTAATTATTGGTTTTACTTGGTGTGTTCTCAATTAGCCTCAAACAGATAACAGCTTAGCTTGTAATACCAACAACACAGAAAATGTCTTAATTGTTTACACATTTATCTCCATTACAATAATTAAAAATGGAGCAAATGGAAAAAAGAAGAACATACAGCAAGAGTGAGAAGGAGAAAAGGAAAGTTTAAGGCCCCGTTTACACTAATGCGTTTTCGTTTTGAAACGGCGTTTTAGATCAAAAACGATCCGCGTCCACACTAGTGTTTCATCTAGCGTTTCTAAACTTATCTCCGTTCACACTACTCCACCAAAAACGTATATCACGGGATCATTCGCGCACTCTGGGCATGCGCGTCCAATTATAAACAGGAAGCATGTGTCTTGCTCGGCATTTGGTTATTGTTAGTCAACAAACGCTGGTTAAATGATGAATGCGAGCGATTAGCGAGTGCTCGAACAATAGCTTGCCTCTTGCGAATATATGTAGCTGCTGTAGTAAAAAAGGCAGAGTTTAACTGCACAATGGCGCCTAAAATGGACAATAGTGCAAACAATGCTCCCATTTCTGTGTCCATGTTGTTGTTTACAGTAAAGGCTGGTCTGCCGTCTTCCGGTAGCATTATGGTCATGTGATAGGGGCTTGACAAATAAGGGAAGGATACGCAATGATCCAAAAGCCCCAATCAGGTAGCGAATATCTGCAGCCACGCCTCTGTTTTCAGACGTCTCCGTTTTCCCCCATCCATACAGAGACAGAGCAGCAGCGTTTTTGAATGAAAACGGCCTCTCCAGTGTTTTCAAAACGCTCCGTTTTTGGGGCTCGAAAACTCCGGTGTAGTGTGGACGGATGGCGTAACCGTAGCAAAACTTATGCGTTTTAAAACAAAAACACATAAGTGTAAACGGGGCCTAAGATTAAGGCGTGAACTGTAGTATAGTTAAAAGAAAGTAGATAAGTTAGTGATGTAAGAAGAGGAGAAATGTTTTTATTTATGTTACTTTACCTTATTTCAATTAGTAGTCCCACCTTATATTAAGTGTCGCTTATATTCAATTCTTCACCTTTATTTGTATAGCGCTTTTACAATGTAGATTGAGTCAAAGCAGCTTCACATAGAAGATTATAGTAAACTGAAACAGTGTCAGTTCAGTTTTCAGTGTTTAAGTTCAGTTCAGTTTAGCTCAGTTCAGTGTGGTTTAATAATCACTACTGAGAGTCCAAACACTAAAGAGCAAATCCATCGATGCACAGCTCTACAGATCCCAAACCATGCAAGCCAGTGGTGACAGCGGCGAGGAAAAAACTTCACCAATTGACGAAAGTGAAAAATTAAAAAGACCTTGAGAGAAACCTGGCTATGGCCAAACGTCTTGTGCAGAGCTGCAGTCTAGGTGCTGGAAGCTGGAGAATGCTGGACCTCAGCGAAGACTCGTCTGTCCCTGGAGCGTCACAAGAATCAGTCTGTGAACTTACATCGTACATAGATGTGTAAATAGTATGCAACTACAGTGTATGTACACACTGGTAAATAGTATTTACCTAATAATTATAACAATACATTTTATTTAAAGGGCCTTTCAAGAAACCCAAGGTCACTGTACAACATCATACACACAATTCAATAATTGAAAAATAAACCAATAGTATAAAAATAGAGAAGATGATAAAATACAAAGACATGATACAGAGTGTAGTATGCAGTTATAAAGGGTAAGTTATTTTGTACAGATGAGTTTTAAATCTGGATTTAAACAGAGGGAGAGAGTCAATGTTGCTGATGTCAGGAGGAAGAGAATTCCAGAGTTTGGGAATTCCAGAGCGACTGAAAGCTCTGCTCCCCATTGTGCTGAGACGGGGAACAGAGAGCGGGAATGAGTGGTGATATGGAGAAGATCAGACAAGTAAGAAGGTGAGAGGTTATGGATGGCCTTGAATGTATGCAGGAGGATTTTATATTCGACTCTGGGTTTGATTGAAAGCTAGTGCAGTTCTTATGGTAAAAAGAAGGAGTTTTGGTGAGGATGCAGACTATGCAGTGCCACTGATGCGATCCAAGACCAGCGACGAGACGATCCCAAGGTTCCCGGACCAGGCCGTATCCTGAGCTGCTGCTGTGGTAGTCATGATGGAGAGCATAAGACTGATTCCTGTGATGCTCCAAGGACAGACGTGTCTTCGCGGAGGTCCAGCTACTGCGCCTAGACTGCAGCTCTGCACAAGACGTTTGGCCATAGGAGAAATGGTCGTGCCCAACTGAGCCTGGTTTCTCTCGAGGTTTTTTAAATTCTTCACTTTCGCCAATTGGTGAAGTTTTTTCCTTGCCGCTGTCGCCACTGGCTTGCATGGTTCGGAATCTGTAGAGCTGCGCATCGATGGAATTGCTCCTCAGTGTTTGGACTCTCAGTAGTGATTATTAAACCACACTGACCTGAGCTAAACTGAACTGAAACACTGAAATCTGAACTGACACTGTTTCAATTCACTATAAACTTCCATGTAAAGCTGCTTTGACACAATCTACATTGTATAAGCGCTATACAAATAAAGATGAATTGAATTGAATTGAATGCGGGCAGCTGAGTTCTTGTCCAGTTGAAGCTTATTAAGGGATTTCTGTGGAAGACCATGAAGGAGAGAATTGCAGTAATCAATGCATGAAGTGACGAGGCTGTGTACAAGGATAGAGGTGGAGTGAGCGGTGAGAGAGGAGCGGAGACGATTTATATTACGAAGATGAACATATGCAGACTTGGTTGTATTATTAATATGAGACTGGTAAGAGAGTGAGCTGTCAAAGATGACACACAAACTCTTAACCTGCGGAGAGAGGAAAATTGAAGTGCCATCTATAGTAAGTGAGATGAGTCAGATTCAGAAAGTGTAGATTTGGTGCCAACAAGAAGAATTTTTAAGCGCTGTTGAGTTTTAGGAAATTTGAAGTGAAACAGCATTTTATTTCAGAAAGGCAGTTATTGAAAGTGGAAAGGGGGAGTGGGGAGTTGGACTTGCTAGAGAGGTAGAGCTGGGTGTCATCTGCGCAGCAGTAGAAGTGTATGTTGAATTTACGAAAAATGTTGCAGAGTGGAAGGAGATAGATTAAGGGCGTACTTGCACTATGTACAGTTGCCTTGAACCAGATCAAAGCACGCTTGTCCCCCCTCCCGTCTCCCCTGACGGCCCGCACTCACATTAGATTCGGGCGTGGGCACGCTTTCGCCATTGATGATGCACTGTTCAGTAAGTGCTCTCGCTCAGCACAGTGGAGATTTCTTTAGTTATATCGTTTAAATTGTTTAATATGCTGTGACACGCAGTCTAATATTTTGCCGAACAGATCAGCCACTTTTGACGCTCATAAACAATCATAAAGTCCTCGTGCTGCAGGAATTAGGAGGTTTGCTGAAGGTGCAGCTGTCATGCAGCGAGGGGTTTGCGTCTTTATTAAACTACAACGTTCATTGAGTTCATTGAACAGTACAAATGATTAATTTATCCATATAAAACAGTCCCTTAAAAGTCACGTTTCGCTTTCAGTTTCGGGCTCAAGCACGCTTGCCCTCACATTGCAAGTGTACCGTGCCTGAGCCCTTAGAACCGTGCTCAGGCCCACCTCTTCCAACCAGGCCAGGGCCGCCCAAGTGAACCATGCCTGAGCCTGATTCAGAGCACTCACACTTCTCAAATGATGCGGGAAATGGGTCTAGGCACGGTCCGGATAGCATAGTGTGAGTACACTCTAAGAAGAGAAGGGGCCCCAGAACAGAGCCCTGGGGAACACCTTAGGTAACAGGGGAGGACTGTGACCTGAAGCTTTTGAGTTGAATGAACTTGTGTAATACTGGTGTAACTACACACATGTAACATCCCACTGAATAGTATGTGTAAGTTCAAATGTGTAACAGGACATTAATAACACAATCTTTGGTAAAGTACCACTTTAATGTGAATTACTGATATGATACTACAATTGACCTTAATACAACATATAAGCATAAGGCATTAGTGTATTTTTATATACACTTATACTTTTTTGGCAGACGTTTGCTCTTGTTAAACAGTTGCACAAAGGCTTAGGTTTTATATAATACACAGTGCTTTGTGACCATTTTATGCTTTATATTGAGTGGACAGTTCCCATGCATTTACCCTGTAATTACACTGGCATCACAAGGTGAAACCTTCTAATGAAGCGTTAGTTCTGCCATTCTCATTCTAATACAGTGTTCAGAAGTACATGGTATGCAAACAGCTGTGGAAGTGGGAAAACACCTGCTAGTACATATTGTTGGTATACAGTGCATTTACGTAATTCTTGTTACAGATGTTTACTTTTTTTAGCATCACAGGACCACACTGCCAGCCATAGAGGACATCCAGAGGAAACACTGTCTGCAGTATTATTAAAGATTCCTCTCACCCTGCTCACAGACTGTTTTCTCTCCTGCCTTCTGGCAGGCGCTTCAGGCTCCCCTGGACAATAACCAGCAGACTAAAGAACAGCTTCTTCCCCAGAGCTGTCTCCCTTTTGAACTCTGCCACCCACTGACTCTTTGCCCCTCTAATACACCCCCCACTCTCCTCATAACTTATACTCCTCCTCATAATCATTGCACTATTTAACATTTGCACATTTAAAAATTGCACATATTCATTGCACTGATTCATTTATTTGAACTGTACATAACCACTGCACATTTGTAATTATGTACACACCAACTGTACATATACATTTGTAATTGTTTATCTATCTTCACACTTCTGATTATTAATAGCAACCTGTACATATATCCATCTATTGTAAATCTCTGTTCATAGCTAATACAACCTGTATATATTGTTCATAGTACATCCATTTGTAAATATCATAATAGTTTTTCTATAACTGCACTTTATAACTTATACCTGTATCCTGCACCTGCTGCTATTGCACTCCTGGTTAGACCTAAACTGCATTTCGTTTCCTTGTACTTGTACATGAGTAATGACAATAAAGTTGAATCTAATCTAATCTAATCTAATTTAATTTTAGTGTTGTTACCAATGTCCTGCTACACATTTATGCTGACACATACTATACAGTGGGTTGTTACATGTGTGTAGTTACACCAGTATTACACAAGTAAATACTATGTACCAGTGTGTACATTCACTGTAGTTACATACTACTTACACGTCTAGTTACCATGTAAGTTCATAGGTATAAGCGACAATATAAAGTGGGATCTAATTAGTTAATCAGGTTTTAATTTTTGAGTTATACAAAGTTTATCTTACAGGGCACCTATTTTACCCCTTTTATGAGAGGTAAGATAAGCCTTTTGGTGTCTGTAAAGTTTCATCTCAATATACCCATCAGATAATTTATTATAGCCTCCAGAATCTGTCCAATTTGGTGTATACTGTAGCTGTTTTTGTAGTCTGTGGCTTTAAATGAAAATGAGCTGCTTTTCACCGCCCACATGCGTGTCTGCTTCTCATCATGCGTTACGTCAGATAAACAGCACAGTGACAGAGACAGACTCAGATGAAGCTGATATACAGCTCATTAGTCAAAAATACCTTTCTGAAATGATGAGTCACATATAAATGGAGTTTGCAGTACACACACACACACACACACACATTAGCATTTACTGACACCATGCGTCTGTGGTGATTATAGTGGTTAAGAAATACATAGCGATTCTACTCAGACCCCCTAGTTTTTTGGGGATTTTTTGCGATAAAAATGACTGATTTTGGTGGTGGTAATTCCCAGAAATTCGCAGACAATTTTGCTATTACATATATATATGGGCTGCACAGTGGCGCAGTGGTTAGCATGTTCTACTTACAGCAAGAAGGTCGCTGGTTTGAGCCTTGGCTGGGTCAGTTGCCGTTTCTGTGTGGAGTTTGTATGTTCTCCCTGTGTTGGTGTGGCTTTCTTTAGGGTGCTCCCCCACAAGTCCAAAGACATGTGATATAGGTGAATTGGGTAGGCTAAAATTGTCTATAGTCTGTGTGCATGAATGAGTGTGTATGGATGTTTCCCAGGGATGGGTTGCAGCTGGAAGAGCATCTGCTGCATAAAAAAACATATGCTGGATAAGTTGGCGGTTCATTCTGCTGTGGCGACCCCAGATTAATAAAGGGACTAAGCCGAAAAGAAAATTAATGAATATATATTGCAATATGGGCTGCACAGCGGCGCAGTGGGTAGCACGATCGCCTCACAGCAAGAAGGTCACTGGTTTGAACCTCGTGTTGGCATTACTGTGTGGAGTTTGCATGTTCTCCTCGTGTTCGCATGAGTTTCCTCCGGGTGCTCCGGTGTCCCCCACAGTCCAAAGATAAAACATATGCTGGATAAGTTGGCGGTTCATTCTGCTGTGGTGACCCCAGATTAATAAAGGGACTAAGCCGAAAAG
>CAIGQZ010032997.1:11624663-11653500 GCA_903798205.1 Danio tinwini
AGGGAATATATATATATATACGGGCTGTCTAATCCAGTTTTTGCATCACTCATGCCTAATACGCATCTGCTTACTGCACATACTGCCAAACACCCCCGCCTTACTTTCATGTAATGTTTGGATTGTGAGGGCACAGGTAAGATGTCATTTTTCAAGAGACACATGTTTCTCTTAAAACTTATAAAACTTATAAAAATCAGAAAGAGTTTTAGCAAATATTTTAATCCTAGTTTATTAGCAAATAAATGTTTTGTGGACGTGTGTGTGCATGTTATAAAAAACAAAAAACGTGCCGTCTGTCAATCAATTCAGTGGGCGGGAAAAACTACATTCCTACATCATGTTGCACTGGGCCTAAAAATTACTGGGATTTGGGTCCTATTTTAAGATTGACTTATTGGGTTTTTTATCACTCCAATATGACAATGGACACATTATTCCTACACACAGTTCTGTCCAATCAGCTTACAAAAGTTGATCATAGGTGCCCTTCAATATTTTTGGTCAGTTTAATTGATGTAAGCTTAGATGACTAGAAACATTTATTTGATTCAGCAAAAGCAATATTTGAAAGGGAGGGAAAATACAAGGTGAAGAGGGGACTGCAGGGTGAAAGATGAAACAAGAGAGGTAATGATTGCAGTCAGGTTACAAATGAAATCAGAGCCACCCAGACTGACCACATCATAAATCATTCTCTCACCTTGAGGGAAGCTGGTCGGAGAGTTCAGCCAAAAACAAACTGATCCACAGCGGCTCTAATTATCCATGCATTTCAGAGAGAAACATTTGTAAGTAAATATACCATGCTGATTCCATGAATCAAACCTAGGTTTTCTATTTCTTCTTTAATTGTTTCTACTTGCTATATATTTTTCAGAACTGTCGAGAACATTCTGTTGAACATGTCACTGTTGACATGGTGGTCCAGCAAAGAATAATACAGCACAATCAATTATTTAATATTATTAAATGGCTTTATGGAATACTTGATTTTGATTGGTCAATCATCATGACCTTTCAAAGCACATCTGGGTGGTTGTTATCACATATGAAGCGGTTGTACAAGACTGACTGAAGACTGCCACAAAAAAAAAAAAAAAAAAAATCACCTTGCTGTACTTTATCTCCTTAATTACATGGCTTCTTGCCACAAAACATAAAAAGTAGACATAAAACATTCTGAGCTGTAGTTTAACGGCAAAGCTGACAGAAATGAAAATGGTTGAATGGAGTGTACACTAACCTACTTATTATTTAGCAACATGACGGCATATGAATGTGAATATATTCACTGATGGTCAAAATAATTCAAAGTAGCTTTATGAGCCTGTGTTATGATTTTCAGCAGTTATTATCTGGGAATAACAAACCCTGAAATGTCATGACTGACCAATCAGAATCAAGTATTCCAGACAGCCGTGTAATAGTCTCAGATAACAACCACTGTTCTGGATGTTTTGGATCATCTTGACCATTAGTAAATACATTCCTAACAATATTTATAGGTTTATCTCACAAAAACACGAGGAAAACATGCAAACTCCACACAGTAATGCCAACTGATCCAGCCAAGGCTTGGACCAGCGACATTTTTGTTGTGAAGCGACATCGCCACCCACTGCGCCACCACGCCACCCTTCTTTAATTGAATTATAACGTACCGCTATATATATTTCTGGAGACCCCAAATAAATCCTAGGAGCCACGTTATTTTTCCAGTTTTTGTTTTTGTGAATCCATCAGATACCGCTGTGTACGCTTTTTAAGATCTGAAATTTCTCTCACGAGTGCCATTCATGCCTGACTGACTGACCGATCAAGTGACTCACCTTCCTCCTTTCCTAAACCCAACCAACAGTGTTTTCAAAAGCAATTCAGAAAACGACATGCCCTTGCCTTATTTTTACCATGTTTTCAGATTTTACCACATTCTGACCCTGTTATTTACTTCATTATTTGATTTTTTGGCTTCTGTTTTTGTCTTCCACACTTTCTGAAACCATTCTTCACCAGACTCGAAACCGTCGACGTGGTCAACTCTTTTCTGCGTCTCAAGTCTGCCAACGTGCATGGCGAGCTACTGGACAAACTGATAACAGCAGAAAAGCCGTCCATACAAACATAAGCGGTCAGCTGGTAAGCGAGAAAAGGAATGATGTCATACTGCCCCCTAGAGTTCATTTTAAAAATGAAATGCAGCCATACGTACTGCTGGCTACATAATTTGCGATCTCTAGAAACATATATACTGTAGAGCTACATTTTCAGAATGAGCCTATATTGTATTTCGCTGTTCTTGACTGTTTGGCACTATCTTGCGATGGAATAATCGGTAGGTTAGCGTAGGCTGAAATTAGCCGTTTTTCTTTCTGCAAGCTTCGTGTTTAATGAAATAGTAAATGTTTATAGCTCAGATCCATGTGTTTGTGTCTAATTGTTTACTTTTGTGGCAAGTGGCTGTGAAATAAGTGGGATAATGTCAACATAGACTCATTTTGAAAACGTGTCCCTATATACATTTTTGGAGATCACGAATTATGTAGCCAGAGGTGCGTATGGCTGCATTTCATCTTTAAAACGAATGCTACGGAGTAGTATATCGCTGCTCCTTTTCGTGCTACCAGCTGATCACTTATCTTCGTATGGGCTTTTCTGCTTTTACCAGTTTGTCCAGTGGCTCGTTGTGTATGTAGGTGGACTTGAGATGCAGAGTGGAGTTGACCGCAGTAACAGGGTTTGAGTCCAGTGAAGAATGGTTCCAGAAAGCAGGTAAGACAAAAACAAAAGCCAAAAAATTAATAAACAAGTAAATAACAGGGTGAGAATGTGGTAAAATCTGAAAATGTGGTAAAAAACCAGTAGCTGTGAGGATTGCTTTTGAAAGCACTGTCGGTTGGGTTTAGTAAAGTGGGTGGGCGGGTCAATCAGTGGTTTTGAGAACACTGTTGGTTGGGTTTAGGGAAGGAGGAGAGTGGGTCAGTTGATCAGTCAGTCAGTCGGCAGCAGCCTCTAGTGGATTTACGCGAGAACAGCAGACATGAATGACACTCGTGAGAGAAATATGAGATCTGAAAAAGTGTTTACAGCGGCCTCTAGTGGATCTGCGAGAAACACAAACTGCAAGAAAACCTACCTCCTGGGACGTATTTGGTGCTCTCCAGAAATGTATATAGGGGTACGTTTTCAGAATGAGCCTGGGTTGGATAATGTCCTGCTGCTAACAAGCTTGTCGGGTTTTTTTCTGAGGAACCCCCCCCCCCCCCCTTTTCAAAAAGATTTTCCTATATTTATGCATTTATTTTAAATGGAAATATATATTACACTGTAAAAACTCAGGCACCCTTAACATATTATAGCAGGATGTTTGCCAATATTTCAGAATAGTGTCCAACTGAGGAATACTTCTCTTCTTGATAAAAGTATACGATCACAACCCTTCCAGACCTGTAGATGTAAAGCAAAAAGTTGTCAATTATGAGTCGCACTTTATATTAGGTGACCTTAACTACTATGTACATGCATAAAAATACAATGTACTTATTATTAAGGTGTAAGTTTAAGGTGTGAGAGTTGGTCAAAAGTAATTAAAGAAATGAATTACAGATGTAATTACACACAGGTATTTAATCAGTCATAAGTACAATGTAAAAACATGTATTTAGACTAAAAGTAATTGTAACAAATGATTAATTTCAGTGTAAGTACATATTAGGCCACCTAATATAAAGTGGGAGCCAAATATGGATTTAATATGCACACATTTTCCCCATGATACATGGCTTGTGAGAATATATGTTGTTATATAATTCTCTGACTATGGTGTAAATGAAAAAACAGTGACAGCTATCTGTTTGTTGTTCAATTCACAGACATGGTGTATTAGCTAAGGTCTATATTACATTCAGTATTAGAAACTCCAAAATCAAAATGGATTTTCAAATCCAGCCCCTGAAGGGGTGCAGTGGGGTGAGCAAGTCTCCAGAGTTCAAACTGGGAAGCAGCCAATCTAATAACGATTGTGTTTTTGTCTCCTGTGGGTTGCCACAAGAGCCTGGATGGTCAGCTAAATCAAAAGGTGTTAAATATGGGTTGAGAAAGTGTATTATTATTTCATATCACACATGTGATTTGCTTTTCAGGGTATTGATATTTGCGGTTAAAATAAATTAGAATGCACAAAATCCAGCTCATAGCACCAGTTACCAGACATTTGTCAATAACAGATTTCAAAGTAATTTAATAACATTGTATCTTAAAAAAACTATAGAGCAGAACTATAAAAATGAATGATTTTATTACCTATTTATACTGGTGTTTTATATACACTTTGAAATTACTTTCGCTGCTTGTTTAAATTGCTTATTTAAAAACAACACAATTCTTAATTTTATTGTTTTATGTTAAATCCACTTAAATTTGTAAAAACATTTAAGTTACCTTAATCAATTTGTGTTGGGACAAATTGAAGGAATTTTGTGAAACCCCACATTTTTACTGTGTTTTTGCAGGATGAAGTTGTCCCCCAAAAACCTTTTTTGAGTGTATATTTGCAATCTTGTAATATTAATAGTATATAATTGGAACAACTTAAATGTAGTGTGTAATGTAGATGTTTATGAGTGAAAGAGGTCTCCAAGTTGTAGATAAAAGTACTCAGACAAATAAAATTGTATTGCAAAAACTGTAGAAAAGAATCACTTAAAATAATCAATAAAACCATGTCTCCTAAGGAGGTTTGGGTTGCCTCAACTACAGTGTTTCATGGTCAGACTCAAGGTCAAACTGTTATGAAAAATCAATGTATTAAAACACACACACAAACAGACATATTTGTTTTTTTTAATGTGTACAAACTCACTAACAAGCTGTCATTCACTTCAGTTCATTGCAATCTCACATAGTTCAATCATAATCATTGAAGCTGTACACTGCACAATGATGACAATGTTTTTTTTAACATTTCTTTTGACAATGAAAATTTTCTTTGTCATTTTCCTTGACAATTTATTTTGACAACTTGATAACCTGGTATCATGTACTTAACTCAGTGTTAAGGTGGCTTGAATAGCATTTGCGTAACAGTAATAGACATACTGCAAGTATGCACATAGCTTACCTCAGATAATATAACTAGCATTCACTGTAAAAAATATTCTTAAATAAACAATTTTCTGTACTTTGTGATTCATTTTATTATTATTATTATTTTAATAATTATTATTATTATTATTATTATTATTTATCCTTTTTCAATTGCATTGTGGGATTTTAATCTTTGGTCCCAACAACTTTTGATGTTGAAAAACATTTATTGACATTTTTATTAGTTTGAAGTGATATATTGTTTAGCGTTTTGGTATAAATTATGATAAAAAAACCTGGCAATAAATTGCTAGCACGTCTTCTGTTATTTTACAGACTAAATTCTCTCTATATTCTTTCTTATACAATATATTATTTCAAACTATACAATATTTTTTTGGAATAGTCACTTTGTTACAGTAAACTGCAGAGTTGAATTTTCAACATCCACAATCAAAGTCCACAGAGCAGAGATCAATATCCCAAAATACAGTTCATAATGTAAATACACAGAAAACATCTGTAAATCACAAAATACGGAACCTGTGGATTTTACAGTGCGCATATAGTTTAAACATATATTAAATATAAAAAACAACAACAACAACAACCCAGGCTCATTCTCAAAATGTACCTCTATATACATTTCTGGAGATCAAAAAATATGTCCCAGGAGCTACGTTTTTTGCAGTTTTTGTATTCACAAATCCACCAGAGGGCACTGTGTACACTTTTTCATTCATTTATTTGTCATTTACGTCTGCTGTTCTCGCATAAACCACCTGAGACTGCTATTGACTGGCTGACTGACCGACCGATACGCCCACCTACCCTCTTCCCTAAACCCAACCAACAGTGTTTTCAAAAGCATCGATTGACCAGCGCCCACCCCCTTCTCTAAACCCAACCAACAATGTTTTCAAAAGCAATCCAGAAAAAGAAAAGCCCTCACAGCCTCCTGATTTTTACCA
The DNA here is from genome assembly GCA_903798205.1 of Danio tinwini. NCBI lineage: Eukaryota > Metazoa > Chordata > Actinopteri > Cypriniformes > Danionidae > Danio > Danio tinwini. Next base: position 11,630,720 of record CAIGQZ010032997.1, read on the forward strand.
CGTTTCTCCTGATTTATACCACATTCTCATCCTGTTATTTACTTTTTATTTTTTGCCTTTTGTTTTTGTTTTACCTGCTTTCTGGAGCCATTCTTCACCAGACTTGAACCCCATCATTGTGTCTACTCCTTTCTGGGTCTCAAGTCCACCGACATACATGGCGAGCTACTGGACAAACTGGTAACAGCGGGAAAGTTGTCAACATGGAGGTAATCGGTCAGCTGCTAGCACAAAAAGAAACAGAAGCCATCGGCACCATCATACCGCTTCGTAGCATTCGTTCAAAGATGATATGCATATGTAGCTCTGGCTACATAATTCATGCTCTCCAGAAATGTATACGGGAGTACGTTTTCACAATGAACCTGTGTTGAAAAATAATATAATATGCACATTTTTTTACTTTTAACAATGTTAATGACGTTTAATTAAGAAGAAAATGTATTATAAACCTGTCAGTTTCATTGGGAATGATGTGCACTATCTCTGAGCTATGGTATTTCAGTGTTTTGGTCACATGGCATCTGGAAAGTTGTCATGCTGTGTTTGTTTACGACACACAGGATTACTTGCACTGTGTTTCTACTGTGTATGTTATAATGAGATGATTTGTGAGTGCACAGAACTCAGCACTGAAGACAAACCATGCATCATTTTGAGCGATGACTAATTTGAACACCTCTAATTGGCCACTGAATTCAGAAACGTGTGTGACTGCCTGTTTTGATGTTGTAAACAAAATCCTTTGCAGAGCACAAACATGCACTTGATCATTTGCTATTTCTGTTTTGCCAAATCATGCTGTTATTACAGCTCCGTCTGATGGTGGTCCTGCTTTCATTCGAGAGCCGCTTAACACCCTTCAACCTGGCCTGGTGAGTTTTATTTTGCATGGTAACCACAGACACCATTTATTTTTAAAACCATTGAGTTTACTGAATGTTGTGCAACATACCAAACGTTTGGTCTGGATAAACTTTTTTAATCTGTTATACAACATGCCTCAGACACCCCATAAATTACCACAAATGTTTGATTGCAAAAGAACATATTCAAGTGATTAGTTGAAAATGAAAATGCAGTCATTATAAATTCTCCCTCATGATGAAATAACTCCTTTTATCTGTACTTTTTTATTTTTTACATGCTTAAATATATTTTAGCCTGAAAAATACAAAATAGACTATAGGCCTATATGTAATTTCTATCTGCATATACCATAATATATTTCAAAATGTGTTTCAGGATCAAGAAAATACATTTACAACTAGAATGTGGATATAGTATACTTTATCTGACAAAAAAATTAATATTTTTTTTTTAGAATAATTGCATGATAATAAAAAATCCTCTGTACAACTATACAAACTATTATACAAATATAGTTGATTTTTGAAAGCGTTCTTTACTATAAAGATGATATTTTTGTAGATATTTTATATATATTATATACAAAAAATTGTCAAAAACTATATATACAATAAATTTACAATACATATATACAATACATATATACAGTTGAAGTCAGAATTATTAGCCCCCTTGTTTATTTTTTCCCCCAATTTCTGTTTAACAAAGAGAAGATTTTTTCAACACATTTCTAAACATAATAGTGTTATTTACACGCAAATGTGGTATTTACCTATTAACTACAGGGAACAAGGAGAGAACAATGTTTCACTTTAATTTACAACCCACAATTGTGGTATTTAACATTTAACTACACAGAACAAGGGGGGCACAAATACTGTATTTACTCTTTACGGGGAACAAGGAGGAAAGAAGCTGGACGGTGTACATTTGAACAGTAATTCAAACTCCTGCAACTCCCCTCCTCTTGCAAACAGCAGTAAAGATGCTAGCCTGTTTTAATCCGCACAGAACCCTGATGGTAGGCCTATATTATGCAAAGTTATTTGTTGATAGTGATGTTACTCATTGCTGGCCTTGGTGAGATCGACGAGTAAACATTCATAATAGGTAAGTAGTGTATGGAAATATATTTTTATATTGAATTTGCAGATTTAAAATACATACAGTATACAATAAGGTTTCATAATTTCACAGGTTGTAAACCTTTTATTCATTAAACACCCCCATAAAAAACCCAAGAATAAGGGTACTATTATTAATGTGCTTACGCAGGTGTTTGCAGGTTGCATTAGGTTGTCATCACCCTTGCATAATTCTTTATATGTATACAATACTTAAAGAAAAGTACATTGTAAATTCAATATACTTACATGGTACTTTGTGTGTTGAATATCTTATTGTTACGCCCTTATCACCCAAACATTATGGTTTGTTCCTTTGTAATTTATAGAAAGGTACACAGTAAATTCAATATACTTACGTGGTACTTTTCGTGTTGAATATTTTATTGTTACCTCCTTATTACCTGAGCATTACAGTTTGTTCCCTTATACCAATACAATCATTATACTTATACTATACATACAGAAAAGTACACCGTTATTTCACTGTACTTACGTGGTACTTTGCGGGTTGTAAAAGAAAGTGATACAAAAATGAGCTTAAAGGGTTTAATAATTTTGACCTTAAAATGATTATAAAAAAATTAAAAACTGCTTTTATTCTAGTCAAAATAAAACAGATAAGACAGAAAAAAGAAAAAATATTATCAGACATACTGTGAAAATGCTCTGTGATATTCTGCAACAACAGCACTCGTACAGCCTCTTCACCCTTGCATATTACTCCGTCAACATGGCAAGATGACAAGCAGAGGAATAAGCTCACTACAGTTTGACAAATATTGCTGCTGTTGGACAACATAATGTACTTTTCAGGCTTTTTTAGGTGAGAATGTAGCTGTTTAGATTGCAACTATGCAGTTTATTTATAAGGATAGTGCCTATTTTAAATATTTATAATTTTGAAGATACAGCACTTCAGCCTGTCATACTGAGCAAAACAAAGACCGTTGCGCCATAAGATGGTGACAGAGATCGCATAATAAGTTCTTAGAGAAGAAAAACTCTGCGTCTTCTATTGGTATTTCTAACTACAGCTGATTAAATCATTTTAAAACAGGTAAGTGACATTCTAAGAGTGTCTCTCTTTTTTGTATGTTGTAGTGCTGTATTTATACCATAGTAATCTGCTAGTGTTTGCTTTGGCTTTTTCGGGGGTTAATTGTTATGATCTCCTGATTGCAACAGAGAAATACTGGGAAATCTCTGTAGACTGATGCCATTTCATGCCGTTCAGCCTTATAATCTCAAAATGTGAGCAAAATCCCCTGTTTTGTCATCACTTTAGACATTAGCATCATTCAAATACTAATTCTAAAGTGATGTGTTTTTAAGCAATGGTTTCTGCTGTTCTGTTGGTCAACTGCAGATGTGAATGAATGGTGGAGGAAAGTAGTTCCCCTTACAAAAGGGTTTTTAGTCTCTCCGTATTTGATTATCTTTTTTTATACACAAGAATATGCCGTTAAACTGTTGTATAAACGCAATATCACAGGAGTAGCAGTGCAATATGGCTGTGTATCTTCACTGGTGGGACACTAAGGCATTGGCCTGCGGCCTTGAGCCAACACACACCTCCTACCAGTACTGATATACAGTCATATTGCACTGCTACTCATTTGATATTGCTCACATATATATAGCCTTTTATTTTTAGCGTATCTGACCTACCTGAGAGCCTACTCTGATTAGGGTGTTTTCAGGTAAATTGAGTCATCCAGTAAAACGCGCCATTTACGGTTTTAAATGTCTTAACTCTAGTTAAGTTCTTAATTTTCTACTTAACTAAGTTAAACAGCCAAAGACTGGAAAGAATTTCAAACTGTTCCATAACAGTCTTGACATTTAGCAAATGGTTTGATTGGTCTGGGAATGCTAAAGGGGGAGGGGCAATGCCTCAGATTGCAATTTGGCAGAAAACAGCAAGGTGAGTGGCCTGACATATCCAATCTCAATAATACGATCGATGAATCAATAAAATTAGATAATGTCTTGATGGCTGCTGGGAAATAATATGTGGATTAAAATGCATATATATATATATATATATATACACAGTTGAAGTCAAAATTATTAGCCCCCCCTGTTTATTTTTTCCCTGTTTTCTGTTTAACGGAGAGAAGATTTTTTTCCAACACATTTCTAAACATAATAGTTTTAATAACTCATCTCTAATAACTGATTTATTTTATCTTTGCCATGATGACCATAATTAATATTTTACTAGATATTTTTCAAGACACTTCTATACAGCTTAAACTGGCTTAACTAGGTTAATTAGGTGAACTAGGCAGGTTAGGGTAATTAGGCAAGTTATTGTATAACGATGGTTTGTTCTGTAGACTATCGGAAAAAAATTTCCTATAAAGGGGCTAATAATTTTGTCCTTAAAATGGTTCTTAAAAATTGTATTCTAGTCGAAATAAAACAAAAAATACCTATAAATTATCCGACATACTGTGAAATGTCCTTGCTCTGTTAAACATAATTTGGGAAATAATTAAAAAAGAGAAAAAAATTCAAAGGGGGGCTAATAATTCTGACTTCAACTGTATATTTCATCTGCCCCATAAAACCTATGCCAGAGTAATTGGTGGTTTATTTCACTGTGTTGACCCCTGATAAATCAGGGACTAAGAAGGAAGGAAGGAATGAAAGTGAGTGAGTGAGTGAGTGAGTGAGTGAGTGAGTGGGGTTTCTGAGATCATTCATTTATTCATTTTCTTTTGGGCTTAGTCCCTTTATTATTCTGGGGTTGCCACCGCAGAATGATCCGCCAACTTATCCAGCATATGTTTTACACAGTGGATGCTCTTCCAGCTGCAACCCATCACTGGGATACATCCATACACACTCATTCACACACATACACTACGGTCAATTTAGCTTACCCAATTCACTAATAGCGCATGCCTTTGGACTGTAGGGGAAACCGGATCACCCGGAGGTGCGAACATGGGGAGAACATACCAACTCCACACAGAAATGCCAACTGACCCAGGCGAGGCTCGGACTAAAGATTTTCTTGCTGTGAGGCGATCTTGCTACCCACTGCGCCATCATGACGCCTTGTTTCCGGGATCAGTTTTCTTTACTGAAAGTTGTCAGACAAGCTGGCCAATCATGTATGGAGGTCACCATTGTGGACAAGGGAGAGATGACCATTTGTTTGGCACACACCTATGCCTCATTTTCAAAACAACATTTTTCAAACCATATATCTGTAATGGCATCTACAAATGAATAGATAATTCTGACCTTTTTTTTGGAATGGGGTCAGATGTTTCTGCATACATGACCTAAGGAGGGTCCCAGGTCCAATTTTCTCCTCTTAGATGAGCACAGCAGTCATGTTTATAATATAAAATTCCTGAGCCTTATGAAGAGCAGGAATGTCAACATCATGTGCTACCCTCCACATCCCAGCACGCTCTGCAGATAAATCATTGTTTTAAAGTCTGAAGGATCACTGGGTTAAAGAGGAGAGGAAATGGACCAGACTAATGACAGTCCAGAGGCTCCCAAAAGCAGATTTTTTTCTGTTTTCTGCCAAGCTTGGGAAAAGGCAGTCACTACTGACAGGTTTTAAAAGGACAGAGATGTTTCCTCTAAATAAAAAAAGATGCTACCAGAGAGATGCTACCCAAACATGCCCTGCCGCGCACTCATACTGACTCACCCACCAAATCTCAGTCTCTTTCTGGAAGATCTGCCATACCTCAGACCATATGACCAAGACCATATGTTTCCTCGTGAGATCAGGCTGACTAATCGACCGAGGAACCACTGTACATCTTCGAGAATGATCACCCGCTTGCAGAGGAGGTGATGTTTAAGTGAAGTTTAATTTTAAACTAATTTTGAGAGGAGCACATGCTCATGATTGACCCAGCTGGCCCACATTAGCTAATCATGATCCTCCAATCAAAGGATTTCAAGTCATTATATATATATTCTCATTTTCTTTTTATAACTATCTTTGTCTGGAAGAAATCCCCCTCCTCCCCTTCTTCCACCTTTATCCAGAATGGGTGGCACTGTGGCCCAGTGACTTGCACTGTTGCCTCACAGCAAGAATACCAACTGCGTCGGGTCCTCGCTGGGCTATCTGGTATTTCTGTGCAGAGTTTGCATGTTCTCCCCGTGTCTGCGTGGGTTTGCCCAGGCTTCTCCGGTTTCCTCCCACCATCCAAATATGCTCTATATTATAAATAAATTAATGTCTTACTCTCAGGAAGTTCACCTTGTCCTCAACAGTGGGGGAGTTTGAGATCGACCTGAGCTCAATTTCCTTTCGCCCTGCAAAAAGGGGAAGCCCTGGGCCCGAGGATCCCTTGAGCTCAGGGCTCTCTTCCAGGACAGCACGCCAAACAAGCTATGTATAAATCATGAGCTAAGTGTGAACTCTTGAAAGAGGCCATGTTGAAGCCAGTGCCAGAGGAAGAGCCTGACCTCTGCTATGCACTTGATGTTAAAGACCCTTTCACCTTAACAATGAGTGAATAAGCGTAATATTTAAAGGTGCAATAGAAAAATGTTAGTGTTTCCTGATAGCACTGAAAACCTACTGTACCTCCCACCCTGCAAATCGCCATCAAAAGCCTCTTGAATGTGCAACATCACCACATCACGTAACATTCAACAGAGAGAAAACAATACAGTTAGTAATAACAATACCAAGAAAGAAGAAGAGATCATGCCAAGGTATCCATAATCCTGGACCAGGCTGTATCCTGAGCAGATGCTGTGGCGGTCATTGAGGAGTGGAGACCATGAGACTGATTCCTGAAAGACCCAGTGACAGACGAGTCTTTGCATTGATCCTGTGGGCCAGCCTGAACACCCACCGATGACCTACTCACACCTGCAGCATCTCCATGATGGACACCCAGCTTTCTCCAGCCTCCAGCTCCTTGACTACAGCTCTGCACAAGAAGTTTGGCCAGAGGAAAAATGGTCATGCCCAACTGAACATAGTTTCTCTCAAGGTTTCTTTTCCTTCACTTTTGTCAATTGGTGAAGTTTTGTTCATCACCACTGGCTTACTTGGTTTGTGTTGTAATATGTAATATGCGTGCTACGTATGAGCATGTGAGCACTGAGTAAAGATGTTCTAATCAGCCTACAATTTTGTTGAGTAATACTTGTGGAGCTGTGCGTCGATGGACTTTCTCTTCAGTGTTTAGACTTTCAGCTGTAAAAATTAAACTGCACTGAATTAAACTGAACTGACACAGTTTCAATTTACTAGAACTTCTATGTTAAGCTTCTTTAACACAATCTACATTGTGAAAGCGCTATAGAAATAAACATGAATTGAATTGAAAACCAAACTTAAAGAAAGAAGGTAGGTTCTAGATGTTTGTCTGCTATTCTCTGTCTGAACTCCGTCTGTGAACGTGCCAATGGTGTAATCATTTATTTACGATCAAGGTGCAATTACATATTTTGACAGGCAGGTAGTACAGCCTATCTTAATGTTCGGACCGAACTTTCCTCGGTCGTACACCTTTCACAGAATCTCAAAAATAAATAGAAATACTAGATCTAGATCTATATAATCTAGACCACTTAGTTTAATGATTGATACCAGGATGTTATGAGCCTTTGAACCAGCATAACTAAAAATGTTTCTGAAGACATCTTTATTAACCCAGATTCCATAGACCCATATCATATGGGACAAACTTTAACATCTCATTTCTTCTTAAATCTAATTTCTGTTTATTATCTTCTTTTCTCATGGTCTGTTGCAAGATCAGTCACATTCAGTTACTTGATTTTATATGCAAGAAGCTCATGAGAAAAATAGTCACGCTACCTTCTTACCCTCTCGTGGAGTCAGGAATACCTTAACTGCATAAACACAAGGACAAAAAACAAGGAAAAAGCTAAATAAGAAGACCCATGGAGAAAAATCCCTGTTTCTTCTATGGTGACCCCAGTGACCAAAAGGAAACTGTGTGTGCATGTGAGCCTGGTTTTATGAGCACTGTAGTGATAAAAAAAAACCTTCAGAATTGCGCATGCACTCACTTACATACACAAACACTATTTGTTCAGGTAATTGTTTTGTTTTTACCATGGAATTTATGTTTTATTGATTACATTGATTAAAAAGTTGGAGTGTCTTAAATCTTCTCTTTGACATTTTTTTGCACTCATGGGCTATTACCTTTTAAACTGTAGCCATAACACTACTTGTTATGCTTTTGCTGATGTTCATGTAATTTAAATTCTAGATTACAATGTTACATAACAAATGAATAAACAAACTCCGGCGCCTAGACTGCAGCTCTGCACAAGACGTTTGGCCATAGGAGAAATGGTCGTACCCAACTGAGCCTGGTTTCTCTCGAGGTTTTTTTTAAATCGTCACTTTTGCCAATTGGTGAAGTTTTTTCCTCGCTGCTGTCGCCACTGGCTTGCATGGTTCGGGATCTGTAGAGCTGCACATCGATGGAATTGTTTGGACTCTCAGTAGTGATTATTAAACCACACTAAACTGAGCTAAACTGAACTGAACTTAAACTCTGAAAACTAAACTGACACTGTTTCAATTCACTATAATCTTCTATGTGAAGCTGCTTTGACACAATCTACATTGTAAAAGTGCTATACAAATAAAGATGAAGTGAATTCAATTGAATTGAATACAATTTGATGGGTTTTATCTCTATTTCACTTCACAGTTTGACTAGTGATGAAGGAGCTGAGCTGAAAGGCAAAGCTCTCAATTTTAAGTACTGGTCACTCTGCATTCCTACTCTCATTAATGGTCATGAGTTTTAGGTCATAACCGAAAGGACAAGATTTTGGATACAAGCGGCTGAAATGAGTGTCCTTCACAGGGTGGCAGGGCGCCTTCTGGATGCCTTCCTAGGGAGGTATTCCAGGCATGTCCCACCGGGAAAAGACCTCGGGAAAGACACACTGGAGGGACTATGTCCAACATAGGCTCATTCAGAAAATGTTGCCCTGTATACATTTCTGGAGATCGCAAATTATATAGCCAGAAGTACGTATGGATGCATTTCGTCTTTTAAAATTAGCGCTACAGGGTGGTATGACGCTGTTCCTTTTCTGACCGATTACCTTCGTATGGACAGCTTTCCCGCTGTTACAAGTTTGCCCAGTAGCTCGCCATGTTATGTCAGCGGACTTGAGACGCAGAGGAGTTAACCATGATGATGTGGTTCAAGCCTGGTGTAAAATGGTTCCATAAAGCAGGTAAGCTTTCTGCCAAAAAAATAAAACAAACAAATAAATAACGATGAGAATGTGGTAAAATCTGAAAACGTGGTAAAAATCAGGTGAGGGTTTTTCTTTTTCTGGATTGCCTTTGAAAACGTTGGTTAGGTTTAGGGAAGTGGGTGGGCGGGTCAATCGATGCTTTTGAAAACCCTATTGGTTGAGTTTAGGGAAGGAGGAGGGTGGGTGGGTTGATTAGCCAGTCAGTCAGTCAGTCATTCGACAGCGGCCTCTGGTGGATTTACGCGAGAATAGCAGGCACAAATGGCACTCGCGAGAGAAATAGGAGATCTGAAAAAGTGTAGACAGCAGCCTCTTCTGGATTTGCAAAAATAAAAACTGCAAAAAACTTGCCTCCTGGGACCTATTTGGCACTCTCCAGAAATGTATATAGCAGTACATAATCAGAATGAGCCTGGGTTGACGATGTCTCTTGGCTGGCCTAGGAATGCCTCGGGATAACCCCTGGAAGAGAAGTGTCTGGGGAAAGAAAACTTTGGGTTCTCTCCTGAGGACGCTGCCCCCGCTATCCAGCTCTGGAAAAAAAGGAAGAAAATGAATGAATGAATGAATGAATAAGTTTGACTGGCCCATTTTTGCTGACCAAGCTCAAAAATGTGGGGCAGATAGTGTTTGAAAGTCTGTCTTAGCAATATATTTAATTAAATTAAAATCGAAATAGGGCTTCACGGTGGCGCAGTGGGTAGCATTATCGCCTCACAGCAAGAAGGTTGCTGGTTTAAACCTCAGATTAATAAATGGACTAAGCCAAAAAGCAAAAAATTAATAAATGAATGCATAAAATCGAAATATATAGAAAAAACTGTCCTTATTTTTAGTCATAACACAGATAAATGTCATTAATGTTTTTGTTTGTTTGTTTGTTTGTTTGTTTGTTTGTTTGTTTGTTTGTTTGTTTGTTTGTATTCTGATTCCCAAGTGACTAACTCTATGATGTGTAGTGTAATCTCTCTTAAAGTTTCACAGAAAATGCCATGATCAACCCAAAGAAAAATCATGACAATTTAAATTTCGGAGTGAACAATGATCAGTTCTGATTGGATGTAATACACAGTGCAGTGCCCACATTCAGTGCAAATTCTGTCATTTAATCACCCTTTTTAGTTTAAAAAAAGAAAGATCATTTGAAGCATGATAAAAACCTGTAACCAAAAATATCCATTTGCTACTATGGAAGTCGGTGCTATACAGGTTTTTAACATTCTTCAAAATATCTTCTTTTGTGTTCAGCAGAACAAAAATACAAACAGTACAATGTACTCAAACAGGTTTATGACAAGTAGGCTAAAGAGTGAATAGAAAATCATAGAATTTACATTGTAATTTAATAACATTTTTTCCCTTTAACATTTCTTTCTGGATATTTTGATGTTTTATGAGTTCATTTGATTCTTTCTTTTTAAATTGATTTATTTATTCATCAAATATTTTTATGCTCTTATGTTTTTGTGTGTTTAATTATTTACATTAATTTCTTTCTTTCTTTATTATTGTTCTATTTTTTGAAACAGTATTATGTGCTGTTTGGCTTTCGCAAACTCTGGCCCTTTACTTGACACTTTCATTTATTTATTCATTTTCCTTTGGCTTAGTTCCTTTATTCATCAGAGGTCGCCACAGCGGAATGAGCCGCCAACTTATCCAGCACATGTTTTACACAGCGAATGCCCTTCCAGCCACAACCCAGCACTGGGAAACATACACTCATCATCATCACTCAATCATACACTCATTTACACACATATTAGTTTATTCAATTGACCTATATACCACGTCTTTTGACTGTGGGGGAAACCGGAGCAGCGGAGGAAACCGACACGAGCACGGGAAGAACATGCAAACTTCACACAGAAATGCCAACTGACCCAGACAGTACTCGAACCAGCGACTTTCTTGCTATGAGGCGACAGTGCTAACCACTGAGTCGCCTGATATGTTCTTCTCTTTCTTTTTGTATTTCATGAGCAACTTCAACATCGTGAACAACATTTGCGCGAGGGAGGATCTAACTTTACAAGTGTTGACATTTTGCTGTTGCTACAGTAACAGACGCCGTGGAGAGTTGTTAACAAAGTTGTCAACGAGCATGTGTATAACTTTAAACGCCTTTAGTTCGCCAGGAGTCAATCTAACACAAAGTGTTTTAATGAATTAATCTACAAACACTCTCGTTTTCTGAAAGTCTCATAATGCGAAAGGCTCAGTCTGCAGGTGGAGGAGCGTCGAGTGAAGCGGTGCTGCAGCTCAGCGCGCTCTTGAGGAGATACGAGCATCACTGCCTGCAGACCAGAAGCAGCACCAGTGCGGAGCTCAAACTGGACATCCTTCACCATATCGACACACAGCAGCCTCTCAGAAAGGTACTTTACTCAGTGAAGCTGATAATAATAAACTGAACACAAGCCCAAAACCAGCTTATTGAAAAAGCTGGTTCTTTTTTGTTTTTTAAACGGGACCTTTTTACTTATTCGCCTCATTTTCTATTTAATGAGGTTTAAATGCTGCATTTTAGTGACATTTTAAGCACTACGGATACGCTTGTCGGATGCTGACTATATAACCACGCTTTTTGATGTACCAAAAATATTTCCTGTCGTTTTTTTCAAATTGCTTACCATATTTAACGAAGTGAATCTAACTTTTATGTTACAGTTTTATAAATAATGTAAAAAAAAATGCGTTTTAAAATTAGAATAAAGAAAAGTGAATAAATAGGGGAAAGTGGGAACAGTTGCAACACGTTTTTTGCATTTCCTTCAGTTTCTCAGAGACAGTTTTTTGTGGAAACCCACATTTTTAATATAATAAACCCACATCAATCAGACACCTTGTTATCACTCGATTGAATGGGCGTTATCAGTGGTTATCAGCTGATAGATATGGGCCAGTAGGAGCCTTCTGTGCCAACTGGTAGGCTCAGAAGTCTGTTATCATCCATCCACATGGTTAATCAGCTATATATCACATACTGTTGCGGCCGGAAGTTAACAAGAATTATTTATATTACTTATTAAATTTCCCATTATTTGTATTTCATTAACGTGTACCCCCTACCCCAAACCTAAACACAACCGTCACTGTAATGTAAAAACAGATCTGTATATGGAGTCTTCTCTATTAGTATAGCTAATTAACCATGTGGATCGATGATAGCAGCCTTCTGAGCCTACCAGTAGGTGCAGAAGGCCCCTACTGGCCCATATCTATCAGCTGATAAACACTGATAACACCCATTCAATCGAGTAATAACATTCGAATCGGGTGATATGTGTACATATGAGAATAGACAAAGTTAAACGATGCAACTGTCCCCGAGCAGGGGGACGGTTGCAAAAACCCATTTGGACGGTTGCAACATTCATTAAAATTAAATAATAAAAAAACTAAAACATCAGGTTGGATTTTATTTTTTTATTGTTTTGGTAAACAGACTAAATGTAAATAGGTTAAATTGTTAATTGTGTTATATTGGCCATAAAAGACAACAGCAATACAGCAACAACCAATTATCAGGCCTAAAAAAATGGAACAGAAATACTTTTACTTAAAATCTAGACTGAACCTTTACTAAACTACTTCATAACTTTGAAATGAATTAAATAATCAAATATATATATATATATATTTTTTATTAAATTACATTGAAGCTGTGATAAAATAAAAATTGTATATTGTTAATATGGCTAGCTTTTAAATGAATTTTGTAATTAGGGACAGTTGCAACAAACATGTTCAGCAACTGTCCCAAATCTGTCAGCCCTGATTAAACTGCCTATGCTGGGGGGATACAATTGCTTTATCGCTTGATAGCTATACCTATTTAAAGCTAAGGAAACATGATTTACATTTTACAAATGAATAATGTTTCACAAAAACCGATTAGACAGTATGATAAATTTTCTGAACAATAAAAAGCTAGTGTTATGTTAATAGCTTTTTTACCTAAAATGTTGTTTTATACTGAAGGAATTGGTCACATATGACTGATTTCTCTCAGATTGAAGGAAGGTCTAGAATATGCAGTTTGAATATCATTATTCTAGCTCATTCCAGAATGGAGGAATCTTGTTGCAACTGCCCCCTGTTGCAACCTTCCCCACTCTGCGATGCAGTGGCGCAGTAGGTAGTGCTGTAGCCTCATAGCAAGAAGGTTGCTGGTTCGAGTCTCGGCTGGGTCAGTTGGCGTTTTTGTGTGGAGTTTGCATGCTCTCCCTGCGTTCGTGTGGGTTTCCTCCGGGTGCTCCAGTTTCCCCCATAGTCTAAAGACATGCAGTACAGGTGAATTGGGTAGGCTAAATTGTCCGTAGTGAATGAGTGTGTGTGGATGCTTCCCAGAGATGGGTTGCGGCTGGAAGGGCATCCGCTGCATAAAATCGTGCTGGATAAGTTGGCGGTTCATTCCGTTGTGGCGACCCCGAATTAATAAAGGGACTAAGCCGAAAAGAAAATGAATAAATGAATGAATGATCATCTATCATTAAAACATTTTTAGGAATCTGTTAAAATGTCTTGAAAAATGTAAAAATTAAGCCTGTAACAGTTGGGCAAATAAAGTGGCCAGCACACTCAACTTTCCTTAGTCAGAATTTGGCAATTTGAATAATAAAAGTATTCAAACATAATGATAATAATCAAACAGAGCATTCATCTTGGTTCTAAAGCCTTCTTTGATTTTCACATTTTATTTTAACACTGTAAGTCCAAATTGGAAAAATGATGCCTTGTTGTGAGAAGTGGATCTTTAGAACCACCCGAACCACCCCTGACTATATAGGCCTATGAAAGTTTGTTCCCAAAACGATTAAGCCTGCTAATCAGTTTAATAAGCTGTAGGAATTGCACGAACAAATATGAAGTAGTTCACCCCCCAAAAATGAATGTTTGTTATCAATTAATTAGTTTGACATGACGTTCCAGACCGGCTTTTTTTTATTGTGGAACAGAAAACCAAAACAAAGAAAAACATTTGCAAGAAGCCAAAAGCAATTTCCCCTGCTTATTTTCCTTTTGCACAATCCTAAATCACATCATTAAAATAATAAGCTTGTTAATGAAAGCATTATATAATGGTTTTGCACATTATAGATTTGTAAATGAAAAGAAAATAGTCAATATAAGAAAATGTTTTATTATATTTTTGCTTATTAAATTAAATGCAATTAAACGTTTCCCTAATTTGACAAGCCTAACATAAAGACAGCATTATTTTTTTGCAAAAGATTCATTGTTTTTCAATTTCCATGAAGTGAAATATTTGGTTGATTTAGACTTTGTTCATATCTACTGATATATAATGACTTACTATTCCCTATATTGACAAATGGCTCCAATCTCTGAAAAAAAATCCAGAAAAAAAACTTTTAAACAGTCTGCAAAAAAGATTAAGGGCAGCATCTAGGCAGGTCAAAAAAGGGTCTTAACATTCAAAGGGTCTTATAATCTAATACAATTATATGAATATACACTTACCGGCCACTTTATTGGGTACAGCTTACTAGTACCGGGTTGGACCACCTTTTGTCTTTAGAACAGTCTTAATCCTTCGTGGCATAGATTCAACAAGATACTGGAAATATTCCTCAGAGATTTTGGTCCATATTGACATGATAGCATCACGCAGTTGCCTCAGATTTGTTGGCTGCACATCCATGATGCAAATCTCCCGTTCCACCACATCCCAAAGGTGCTGAGATCTGATGACTGTGCAGGCTATTGGAGTACAGTGAACTCATTGTCATGTTCAAGAAACCAGTCTGAGATGATTCATGCTTTACGACATGGCATGTTATCCTGCTGAAAGCAGCCATCAGAAAATGTGTACACTGTGGTCATAAAGGGATGGACATGGTCAGCAACAATACTCAGGTAGGTTGTGGCATTGACACATTGCTCACTTGGTACTAATGGGCCCAAAGTGTGCCAAGAAAATATCCCCCACACCATTACACCACTACCACCAGCCTGAACCATTACAAGGCAGGATGGATCCATACTTTCTTGTTGTTGATGCCAAATTCTGACCCTACCATCCGAATGTTGCAGCAGAAATCGAGACTCATCAGACCAGGCAACGTTTTTTCCAATCTTCTTTCGTCCAATTTTGGTGAGCTTGTGCGAATGGTAGCCTCAGTTTCCTGTTCTTAGCCGATAGAAGTGGCACCCAGTGTGGTCTTCTGCTGTTGTAGCCCATCCGCCTCAAGGTTCGATGTGTCTTGTGTTCAGAGATGCTCTTCTGCATACCTCGGTTGTAACGAGTGGTTATTTGAGTTACTGTTGCCTTTCTATCAGCTCCAACCAGTCTGGCCATTCTCCTCTGGCACCAACAAGACATTTGAGCACACAGAACTGCCACTCACTAGATATTTTCTCTTTTTCAGACCATTCTCTGTAAACCCTAGAGAAGGTTATGCGTGAAAATCCCAGTAGATCAGCAGTTTCTGAAATACTCAGACCAGCCTGTCTGACACCAACAACCATGCCACGTTTAAAGTCACTTAAATTACCTTTCTTCCCCATTTTGATGCTTGGTTTGAGCTGCAGCAGATCGTCTTGACCATGTATGTACATGCCTAAATGCATTGAGTTGCTGCCATTTGATTGGCTGATTAAAAATCTGTGTTAACGAGCAGTTGGACAAGTGTACCTAATAAAGTGTCCAGTGAGTGTTTGTGAAAGCACCAACATCTAGTTACAGTACTTGCTGACTTTAAGTTGCCATTCAGCTAATGTATGTAACTTTAATCCTGAGGTAAGGCAGTTTAAGTCAGAATTCAAAAGAACTGTAGTAAGACATGCCATCAAAAGCAGTCATACTGGCGGCAACACCTGATACTGTATGTTGCCATTTGGGCAAAGCAAACAACACACATCCTAAAACAGAAGAGAACACAGAAACATATATCCCAAGCCTTTTCAGTTAGTAGCTGGATTTATAGTTAGAACAGCTGTGAAGAATCACTGGAGTGCCGGTTTTTTCACAAGATGAGCTTGGACACACCCTCACTGAGATGAAGTCCCAAGGGGGACTTATCAAGTCAACAGAGTGTCTTTCAGTCTGCAAAACAGCAAAGAGGTGCATTCAACACCACTTAGTCATCAGGCATATCCCAGAAGTGGACAGCAATTTTTAAGCCACACACATTCAAGAACTCCATAGTGGCTCTGCATTTAAGGAAATTGAGGCACACATTGTTCAACCTGGAACCATATGACAAACCATGATGTCATTCTCGTTAGGCAGCTACAGTACACTGATATCTGGCTTCACGTGGGCAGAAATAGGGCAGCACAATTAATCGTTTTAGTAGTCACTAAAACAAGTTTTCAATAGTCACATTGCAAAGATATGCAATGTTGAGTCTGAAATATATTTGAGCAAGAGCCACAGAATTGCATTTAATCACTGTATTTATACAAATCTTTAAAGATTTATACAAAAAAAAAACTTACTTAGAATTTTTGTCTTGTTTCTAGTTCAAATATCTACATTTCAAAGTGAAAACAAGATTACTTCACTTACCCCACTGGCAGATTATTTAGGTATTAAGGGGGAAAACTCTTAATTTTGACTAATTTCTTCTGATGGTGAAAACAAAACAATATTTTTACTTGCTCGAAAAATTTTTTGGTATTTGGACTGGAAATGTGACAAAGCAAAGTAAGAAAAGTATTTTTCTTACCCTCACAAGTGGGTGCTCAACCTGTGGTCTGAGTGAGTCCTAACGCCCCAGTATATTGATGGGCACTCTATACTGCTCAGTGAGTGCGATCTTTCAGATGGGACGTTAAACTGAGATCCCGACCCTCTGTGGTCATTAAAAATCCCAGGATGTCCTTCGAAAAAGAGTAGGGGTTTAACCCCGGCATTCTGGCCAAATTTGCCCACTGTCCATCATGGCCTCCTAACCATCCCCATATCATAATTGGCTTCATCACTCTGTCTCCTCCCCACCAATCAGCTGGTGTATGGTGTGCAGTCTGGCACAATATGGCTGCTGTCGCGTCATCCAGGTGGATGCTGCACACTGGTGGATACAGAGAGTTCCCCAAAAATGTGAAAAGCGCTGTAAGTGTCCAGAAAAGCGCTATATAAGGAATTATTATTATTATTATTATTAGTAGTAGTAGTAGTAGTATTAGTATTAGTATTATATTGCAATATTTATCACAGAAAAATTAAATATTGCAGTATGCGATTTTTCCAATATCGTTCAGCCCTAAAAGGAAACACCTTCAAAATCTAAAAAAAGAATAATAGATTATCTAGTTATACAGTCATAGTCTAAATAAAAACTAGTCAGCTACCAAGTGGACAGGCCCATAGCCTGCTATGAGGTCATTGATGTCTACACCTCTGTAAAAATTTCCATGTTAAGAATAAAACTTGAAGTAAGGCCAGTCAGTGTTTTCTACTTAAGGCTCGTACACACCGGGATGCTTTTCGTTTAAGTTTATCGTCAGCGTTTTCCAAGACGTTTTTCCGGATTCAAACCCAAGCTATTTTCACAGGCGTCGAGCAGAAAAGTATGCAAAATCACTCCTGGACGTTAGATGGCACTACACAACTTTAAGCTTCTGACACCCGCTTGTAACACAGAGAAAGAAGACAAAGTTGACACGCTTGTTGTTATGGATGGTTCAAGTAGCAGCTCCAGCTCTAGCGATGAAGAAATGATTATTGTTTACCAGTGCAATAAGCAGCTTCACGTTCATATCGTCTCTGGGCATCTTCTTCAATGTGCGCTCGCATTGACAGTGTTGCGCTTGAGCGCCTCCAAGTGCTGTTTACTGTAACTTCAGCAGCTCCGTGAACGTGAACAAAAGTGCCAATCTGATTGGTGGAGAAGGTTTTGCCGCAGCGTGTCAAAACAAAAAACGAGCATGAGACGTTTTTTTTTAAAATGAAGCTTTTGCACCTGGCGTCTTGCGCGTTGATGTGCACAATCACATTGACGCCCTTTATTTAGTCACAATGCGTTAAACGACGACGGAAAACGCGAGCAAAAAAACGTCTCGTGTGCACGGGCCTTTAGTTTTTTTTTATAAGAAACAAAAACAAATTAAACAGTAAAATTGATTAGTTAGTCTAAATAAAAAAAAATACTAGCTACAGTAGCTACCAAGTGGTCATGCCAGTCGCCAGGTTTGAGGTCATAGATGTCTAGTCCTCTCTAAAATCTTCATGTTTTAGAATAACATTTAATGTTCTATGAATGACAAATTATTGAAAATGATGTAGCTGAATAAACTTATGTCCCTGACTTGCAGCAGCAAGTTATTTGAGCATTGATGAAATACAATATTTGAACTTATTTGGTAAATTTTTTTGTGATTAGCTTTTTAATTAATATTTTTTAGTGTTTGGAGAAATAACACTGCATTGCTGGGACTAAAAGACAGATGGCAATCAAAAAGAAGTGTGCAATAGTTTATTGATGAGGATTTCACATTCAGTAAGTCAGTTTGGTAAAGATGAAATGCAGCCATATGTTCCTCTGGCTACATAAGTCACAATTTCAGAAGTAAATAGGGCTTTGTTTTCAGAATGAGCCTATGTTGGAGACGTTACAACGTTTGGTCACATGATGTGTGGGAACCAATGGAATTCCCCTTTGCTTAGCTTTTTGTGTTTAAAAGTTGTATTAATTAATTTATTTATTGTTTGTTTGTCATGAAATGGATGTTACAATTCACGAAAGACTTCACATTCTGTGTATGAAATATTCTGTTTAGGTTTTTATTATTTGGTTGGGGGAAAGAAGTTGGGGTGAAATAAAATTGCACTTTCATTGACAGATTTATTAAAAACTTACCTGTTAATAAATTGCTGGATATTTAATTAATGCTTTGTTTCTTTCCATCTTCAACCCCTATAGATAACGCTGTCATTTCCCGAGTTGGAGCCTTCAGATACTCTTCTTCCCAGCCTTCAGCCTCTCTTAATGGCAATACGAGATGAACGTTACACACATGTGCAGGAATTCCATATCTGGAGTCTGTCTCTCAAGCAAACAGACATAGTTGAGCTGGTGAGCACTTTAAATGCTAGTTCTGTGATTGGCAGTCATGGGAATCATTTAGTCTCAAGTTGCTTGTTTCAGCACACCAGAAAAAAAGTCCACAGCCAAGAGTATTACTGCAATTTAAACTAAACCTTTCCCGTGCAAACAAAAACACTTGTTCAGTCACATCACTCATAGTTATCTGTCTTAGAGACGTGTCCTTTATTTTAGCAGTAAACGGTAATGAGCCATAACTGTTAACGTTTTATCTTCACATCAGATCAGCTTAGCCTTGGAAAGAATTTTGAATTACACAACAATTTCAGGTGCCAGAACTCAGAATATTTTTTTCTGTCATCTCGGCATTCTCTTGCAAAACAACTTGGCTTTACGTGTTTAAAGCACCTGTTCGCTCTCTCTCCCTTTCCATTAATCACATTCTTTTTTTGTCTGTCAATACTTACATCATTTATTCTTGATGACTTTCATCATCATACTTTGGGTGTTTTTATATTTGGCAGGTTTGTTTTGATTAAAACAAACTGTGGTGTAATTGCAGACTGAAGCTTGCTGCACAGCGAACAAGCAGTCTGAGATCATTGAGCTTGACTGAAACTTGGTTTTATTGAAATATGAACAGGACCAAATGTATCTAAATCAAGGTTGCCCAAACTCTGTCTTGGAGGTCCAGTGTCTTGCAGATTTTAGCTCCCACTTGCCTCAAAACACCTGCAAGGATGTTTCTAGAAACCTTACTAAGAGCTTGATTAGCTAGCTCAGGTGTGTCTGATTGGGAGTGGAACTAAAATGTGTAGGACACCGGCCCTCCAGGACCGAGTTTGGGCACTCCTGACCTAAATAAACCAAAACAGGACATTGTTTCAAGATGTGACCATAATAAAGACAGAAATGTCTAATATACTATAACGGGTTTTACCTGGTTGGATTACAAATAAGTCTTCTTGCAGAAGATTGTTGTTTGTGTGTAACACATAAATTCATAGAACTTGTTTTGACTCCTTTACACATTTTATAATCTATTTTTTAACTACTAAAAATAGATGCACAGCAGTTGTTATCACAGAATAAAGCTCAACAGGCTTATCAGCATCCAACATGATGTGGAGCACTATTGTATAATACTGAAGTGCTTTTTTTTGGCAAAAACAACCACTTGGATGTACTTTATCCTAATTATTACATGGTTACTTGCCACAAAATGTAAAAATTAGACAAACTTTGGTCTGAGCCATAATAGTTTATTAACTTTTTCAATACAGAAAGGTTGAATGGAGCATACACTAACCTATGTATTTTTCAGTCACAAGATGGCCAAAACAGAGACGTAAACATATTCACTGACAGTCAAGATTATTAGCTTCAGTGGTTGTTATCTGGGAATAACATCCTTTGGATTGGCTTGACTGACCAATCAGAATAAAGTTCTCCATTCTCCATCTGATGTAAATATATGTCAAAAAACATCCCAGCAGACACACAACGTCATAAGCTGCTAATTTTGGGTTAGATTTAGGTTGCCAGTGTCTAAGGACAATGTTTTATTGATGTCAAATAACGACGTGTAATGACATTGATATTTTGTTGTGTTTACGTTGAGTTGGAAAGTGAGCAACATGCATGTTTATAGTACACAATAGCCAAAGTGTCATTTTTTTAATGAAATTTTGCTTAAACCAGAACCATTCTAACTATTGTTTTGATAGAGAAATCATGCCTCCGAGACACTTCTGTTTTGTTTTGGATACACAAAACAGGTCCTATTATCACTGCAGTGGTTATTTTCTGGTTTGATAGTCCATTGGCAGCCAGCTACTGGCCTGTATTTCCAACAAGAATCACTCTCTCTGAGGCTATGGCAGCCTGTCAAATCCATAAAATCTTAATTAAAACCAGGCCATTTACCCAGCTTCTGCCAAATCTTTTGAATTTTTTTAGAAATATATGAATATATGAAAAAAATGACAATACATGCCAAACAAGTTTTTTTTACTATTAAAACATGACATGTAAAACAATATGTATTTTTAACAATTATTTTGATGCCAGCTTGCATGTTTTTAGCCTTTTTGGGGGGCCGATGAGGGCTCAAATTTTAGTTCCAATCTTAAATGTAAATAGAAGTACATTTGCCACTTAATCAATTAAAAAAGCATAGCATGACCAATCCTAAAATCAAAGCCCACAAAAATAGTACATTTCAGCTCCACGCTAAATAATTAGATTTAAAATACATGGAATCAACATGAAGGAGGAAAATACAATATTCGGCATGAAAACCTATCAATAAACATTAACCTAGAAGACATCTTGCAAGTTCTCATACGTTTTTATCTATTGGGCCAATGAAGGTTCAGATTTTATTTCTGATCACAGATGTAGATAGAACAACATCAATCATTTCAATTTGAGCTTGTAAGATAAGTTAGTGTGAAATCAAAATTTACAATGTTTATAGTGCATATTTTTATTCTTTAGGTGAATAATTAATTTGTGCAAGTTAGTATACTGAAGAGCTAATATTCTTAATCACGCCCTTTTTTACCATTACTTTGCTATGAGAGAATGATGTGCAAAAAGGAAGTCCCGCCCCGCCCCCTACTTAATATTCCATTTAAGTCAGAAGTACATTGACATACTGAAATAAAAGTCTTAGCAATTTCCAGTTCATGCGAACTTTAAAAAAATCCTCAACCTGAGACATCATAAACATTGTTTTTATTATTCAAATGCAGTACGTTATATGCAGTGCTCAACATAATATTTTATTATATCATCATATAATATTTTTATCCATTTCTCAGTAAATATAAGTAATATATTTTGGTGCATTTGAACAAAACAGGTTTTATTAAATAGATATATTCATAAAATAATATGTTAATCACTGAACATCTTTAGAAATAGAAAGAAAATACATTTAAATTCATGCAAAATATTGGAAAAACAAAGTAAAAACTAAAAAATTTCAACAAGATTTTATAATTTTTTGTTTTTCTTTAAATTTGCTCTTTTTATGTTTGTTTTATTTTTGCTGAATTTTCCTATAACATAAATTTGGACCATTATCATAAGTTATTTTGTTAGATTAGCTCCAGACTTGGCTTCAGTACTGACTAATCTAATGTATATGCGCAAATATAATATTGTATGTAATATATCATAATTAATAATATATCGTAATAGCATATAATAATACAGAATATGTATATAGAGTATAATGGCTTCTTATATGAGAGATTTTTTACAATAACTTGCCTAATTACCCTAACCTGCCTAGTTGACCTAATTAACCTAGTTAAGCCTTTAAATGTCACTTTAAGCTGTATAGAAGTGTCGTGAAAAATACCTAGTAAAATATTATTTACTGTCATCATGGCAAAGATAAAATAAATCAGTTATTAGAAATGAAAAAATCTTCTCTCCGTTGGGGAAGAAATAAAGAGGGGAGCAAATAATTCTGACTTCAACTCTATATATATATATATATATATAT
>CAIGQZ010032997.1:11653600-11675170 GCA_903798205.1 Danio tinwini
TTATTTATTTATTTATTTTTAATTTTTTTATTTAAATTTTCTTTTTGAGGGGGAGCTATGCTCCAGTAGAGCTTTATGTCTAGCAACGTCCCTGCGTGGCACTCAACCCGACACCTAAACCCAACTGTCATTGGGGATGAGCAAATCATACTAAAATGTATGAATGCAATCTTACAAATTCATACGAATTAGCCACTAAATCAAAAAGTTATGAATTGCCGCAAGATCATGTTGAATTAATTATAGATATACTGTAATTGTTGAAATATTTTATATATGAAAAATATGTTTCTCTTACAAATTTGGGTAAAATTTAGCAAAATGATGGCAGAAAAATCTAACTTTCATACTTCCTATATAAACAACAGCTGTATAACCACTAAAAAAGGCCAGTTCAGACATTGCAAGCTGCCATGGGTTGTATGTTATGGCTACTGACATGCTTTTATTACAGTGCTACACAACCATTTCATTCCCTTCCAGGGGTAAAATGTTCACACTTCAGCTCATATAAAACGGAAAAATCTGTCCAATTAAAGGCTGTGATTTACTTCTAGAATTGCTTTGATGCTGTGAAAATCACTGCCATATTTTTGTCTAAACCTGCAGACTATGAATGTAAGAAAAACAGAAAAACAGTATGGAGGATAAGCATGCAGTTGACGTTAGGCTCTTTAATGTTGTTAGGACAGTCCTAGAACACCATGGCATGTACACCAATTTATATGTCCCGGTCGGAGGGTTATACCAATAAGTGTTTGTGAGTTCAATAAGAGGTTCTCATTTTTGTTGCTATCTATGGAATTGCGTGGTGGGAGGTTTTTTTAGGGTTACAAAAAGATCGGTTTAAAAAAACTCTCTTTACTCATTGTTTAATAGCATTTGCACATAGCCATTTTGTCAAAAGCAATTGCTTTGATCTCTGTGATAACGCCACACAGCCCAGCTTTTAATATCTTGCTCTTTTTCATTAACTTTCACATAGTCTCAGACATCAGACCCCACATACTGTATAATTGATTGAAATGTCTAATAAATAAGACATAAAAAATAGGAAACACTTCAAGAGCATTGAAATCATTGTCTCATATGATTCTTGGTTGAATTCTGTGTGTATTGTTCTTTAATGGTCCACCTGGAAACAAAGCTATTGTCCAAGGTGTGATGAGAACTCCCCTTATAAAAGAAGAGAAAGAGCATGTTTACATCTGTGACACAGAGCGATTATACTGACTAGCTATTCTGATTCTGATTTATTATCACATGCTGGTCTGTTATTCATGGATGCCTGGTTGTTGGGATTTTTAAACTGAGAATCAGTTTTTTCTCAGAATTATAAAATGTAAAGGGTCAGGACACATCAAGCCAACAATCTGCTGTTTTGCTTCGTTGGTCAGCATCAGTCCAGCTAGTTGGTTTAGTGTGCTTGACACATGTCGGAGCCAATTTCAGTGGCTCCTTGTTGGCTCATTCGTTAGTTGTGTTCCCTGTTGACATAAATGGTAAACATATCCCTTAATTTTGATTGGCTGATTGGGATTTTGTTCCAGGATCAACATAAATGTTGATCCAGGAGCATGTCCTACTTGGTGAAATCAGGTTAGGGGTCCGCTCGGCTCCTCGTTAGCTCATTGTGTTCCTAGTTGGCCTGACTCAGCATTTCGAATCTGCGTCAGACTGAAGAGCACGTTCTGACTGGTTAATCAGCAACTAAGCAGAGCGTGAGTGTGACAGTCAAGTGACGTAGCAGTTAAATAATTCAAGCTAATAAAGGAACAAAAAAGGGACCGGCAGTAAATATTTGCAAACAATATGGTTATTAGATTATCAGACATATTTGCAGGGGTGTGACACTCTATTAGTGGTGAGTGACAATTACCATGACAAAGGTACTCAATGCAGCTTTGTTTACGCTTTACATGTCAGTTCTTGTCGCCCATTGTGAACAAGAAATTGTGAACATTTCTGTTGGCTGCCGTCCCTTTACTTTTTGGTCCAGACGCAAACCAATGGGAACTCAACACAGTTGTTTTTTTTTTATCTGCACTATTTTTTAGTGTCAACTTAGTATGCACCACCCCTAAAAGTTGAAGTTTTGAGTTATAAAGTCAGAATTGCAAGATATAGAGTTCTGAGATAAAAAAGTTGCAATTGTGAGTCAAAGTTAGAATTGTGAGATAAACTCCCAACTGTGGGAAAGAATTCAGAATTCTGCGATTAAAAATATTCTAAAACTCTAAAAAGTCAGAATTACAAGATATAAACTCACAATACTGAAAAAAAGTCAGAATTCTGAGATAAAAAGTCGCAATTGTGAGTCAAAATTAGAACTATGAATTCTGCAATTCTGAGAATTCTGAAATAAACTTTTGCAGCCGTGAGTCATGAAGTTAGAATGGCAAGATATAAAATTGCAATTCTGAGAAAAAAAAGCCAGAATTCTGAGATAAAAAGACTGCGAATAAGAATTGAAATTAGAATTGTGAGATAATCTCCCCATTGTGGGAAAGAATTCAGAATTCTGCAATTAAAAAGACACACAATTCTAAGAAAAAAGTCAGAATTCTAAGATATAAACTCAAAATTCTGAGAAAAAAGAACTGCGACATAAAAAAAATTACAATTCATAGAAAAAAAGGTCATAATTATGATATTAAAAACATTTGCAATTATCAGCCATAAAGTTAGAATTGGCAGATATAAACTCACAATTCTGAGAAAAAAAGTCACAATTGTGTTATAAGCTACAAGTTTATGTATATTTTTTTTGCATAGTGTTTTCTTATGGAGAGGCGGAGGACAACGGTGTATTCCTTCAGATTACTGGAGCTGCTAGATTGCAGACTGTCTGAATGGTCAATGAAAAGATTGGGCAAAGCTTTAGCCACAGGCTGCCTGACCACACTCTGTCTGGACTACACACAGTAAGTGGACATCTGATTGTGTACCCCATTCTTAATCTAAGCCTTATCTTCAGGATTGCTTAAAAATTACAGGCAGGTGTGTTTGATTAGGAATGACATTAACTCCGGAGAACAGAGGCCCACGGTTCCCTGGTGTACAGTATATTAAGTTTTACACTGTCTGGGCCAGTGGCTCTCAGCCACATTCCTGGAATCTCCCCCCAGCACTGCACATTTAGCATGCCTCCATTGTCTGACACCCAATTCAGGTCTTGTAGACTCTACTAATGAGGTGATGACCTGAGTCAGGTGTGTTGGATTACAGGGATGTCGTAAAATGTGCAGTGTTGGTCTGGCTCCAGGCCATGTTGTATAAACCCTGTATAAACATGCAATTTGAGTGATCCAATCATGAGTTGTCAGCCGAGATGCATTACTACTTCCACCCTTTTTTCCCCTCATGTGTTAAATTGCATCTCTTGTGAAAATACTTGCGTTCACATTTCATCAAGACTATCCATAATTGTTTTTTGTCACACTCTACATCACTTTCACAAGAGTGCTTAGTGAGGATCATGAGTTTTACTGAATAAACAAACCCTGACATGGTTTATGAGCAGGGCCAGCTAGTATCTGTGGACATTTTTTGCTATTTCTAGACAGAATTTGAAAAGATTTTGTAATGATTTTGACAGTATAGTGACTGAAAACTTAATTAAAATAAGAATAACTTTAACTTTTTTTAAGGTTTACAATGCAATACAATTAGAACCACCCGTTTGGTAAGCTAAGTAAGTCTCTCATTTAATTTATCTACTAAAAGACAGGAAATATTGCTTTACAGAGTGCATTATACTGTACATACATCATCTAACATTTGCATATCATTCAATGATATTACTGAAATTAGAAGAACAACTTAATAAATATGTATTTACACACATTTACATACTATAAGTAAATAGACTCAACGATGAGCTACACTGTAAAAAAAAAAATCCCATATTTTGTGATTCAAGTTTTTATTTTCTCCTATTTATTTGTGCTTTTGAATGGCATTATGGGACCTTAATCTTTCTTCCAACAACTTTTATCCTTAAAAGACTTTAAAAAGTGACATGAACATTGTTAACAGTTTAAAGTAGTATATTGTCTGGGTTGGTGTTGTATATCATGGTACAAACACCTTGTAATAAACTGCCAGTATATTTTCTGTTATTTTACAGACTTATTTCTCTAGATATTATTTCTTATACATTATATTATTTCAAACTACTAAAATCTCAATAAAATTCACTTTATTAAAAATTGCCCGAGCAAAGTTAAAGATCTTATAATGCAATTCACAACCGTAAATAAACGAAAAACACTTGTGAATCCCAAAACAATAAACTACACTACCTGACAAAAGTCTTGTCTAAATCTAATCTAAATTTTAGGAACAAGAAATAATAACTTGACTTCTTGTTGATCATTGGTATCAGAAGTGGCTTATATGAAAGACACATGCCTTCAGATTACGCGTATTTTGTTAAATTAAAATCTGATCATGTCTTTGTTTTAATTATTTAATTAGGACAGTAAGGTCTGACTTTGCTTAGACAAAAGTCTTGTCACTTAACAGAAATAATGTACAGTATAGAATATAAAGTCATGGTGCAGTAGAAAAACAATTAGTATTGTGTATGACTCCCATGAGCTTGGAGGACTGCATCCATACATCTCTGCAATGACTCAAATAACTTATTAATAAAGTCATCTGGAATGGCAAAGAATGTGTTCTTGCAGGACAAGAAAGCGTTCTTGCAACAAATAATAACTTGACTTCTAATTGATCATTTGGAAAAGTGAATCATGAATCATCTGTTGAACTGCATCTCAATCATCACAAATACTGCAGAAGACCTATTGGAACCCGCATGGACCCAAGTTTCTCACAAAAATCAGTCAAGTGTGCTGAAGGAAAAATCTTAGTTTGGGGGTTACATTCAGTATAGGGGCATGCAAGTGATCTGCAGAGTGGATGGCAACATCAACAGCCAGAAATATCAAGACTTTTGTGCTGCCTATTACATTACAAACAATAGGAGAGAAATTCTTCAGCAGGAGAGCGCTCCTTCTCGTACTTTAGCCTCCACATCAAAGTTCCTAAAAGCAAAGAAGGTCAAGGTGCTCCAGGATTGGCCAGCCCAGTCACCAGATGTGAACATTATTGAGCATGTATGGGGTAAGAATTTTAAGCATAGTCATACCTCACTGTCCTAATAAATAATTAAAAATCAAGGCAGGATCATATTTTATTTTGGTAAAATAAGCATAATCTGGAGGCCTTTGCCTTTCATATAAGGCAATTCTGATACCAAAGGATCAACTAGAAGTCAAGCTATTATTTGTTGTTCCTAAAACTTGCATTGGCGACAAGACTTTTGTCAGGTAGTGTAGTCCTTGCATTTATTTCTTGCATTTGTGTGCCATATTTCTAAATACAAAAGCATGTTCTGTGTGAGTACAATACCATGCTACTGTTTGATGTGAAAATCTTTTCACTGCTTCAGGCTTAAATTTTTCATCTATTTAAATAATTTTTTATTCATCCTCAGTGTGTTTTCAAAGGATTTAATAATGACCTCTATACTCTGTCTGTCTGTTTCTCTCTCAGTGTGGGACAAGAAGGGTTGAAAGGTTTGCTGAGTGGAGGTTTGGGATCTGGACAAATATGTTCCCTGAGTTTGTGTTATTGTGGTTTGGGTTCATGGAGCGGAACTCTGCTTGCTTCACTCCTCACCAACAGTCCTGTGAGGTACGGATTGTTATGACCGCCGGTGCTTATGTTTCCCATTAACCTATGAGTCTCTGCTCTGACTCCCGGGATCTGTCAGCTTCTGCAGTAACATTTCATCACATATTAATTCACAAACGTGTGCTTTAGCTGATGACTGCTTACAGCTGCTTATGTGTCTTAATGGGCCACGGGGTTCAACAGAAAAAGGGAGTGTATCCTCACAAAATGAAGCTATTTTGACAATCCAGTAGATCATCTGCACACGTTCAACTGTGGCAGAGATCGGTGCATAGAGCAAGCAGCACTCAGTCTGCCAGAGATTGTCCACACATACCAAGAATTCTAACAATGCCTCGCTCCTGCCATATTAAAGTGATAGTTCACCCAGAAGATGAAAATGTACTCATCATTTACTCACCCTAAAGTGGATACAAACCTTTATGAGATTATTTCTTCTGTTGATCACAAAAGAAGAAGCTTGGAGATATCCATAATAGGAAAAAAATATAATATAAAAGTTGATGTTTACCAGTTTCCAGCATCTCAGGAAAAAATTTATTTTCTTTATGTTGCTTTGTAATGTATACTCAAGCATCATCTACATTATATATATATGGAAAGTTAGAAAGAAAGACAGAAACTGACTAGGGAAGAGAGAGAAGAATGGGATAGAGAAAAACAATATGTTCAATAATTCACTAATAATTGTGTATGCTTTTTCATATAGGGTAGAGTTTAAGTTCTGTGCCCGAGCTCAAGTCCAGACAGGTCGGTCTGATATTTCCTGCCACTATCTGAGGGCCAGACTGAGCCGGGCCGTGATCAAGCATTTGATTTTTTTTTTGTCATTACTTAATTAGCCTAATTTGGTGGAAAGCTATGCCATAGTTAGAAATATTACGCGAAAATTTTAGCAAAGTCTGCATAAGCAACACATGTGTGGGTCTACTTGCACAATTCACAACGCTTGTCATGCGCAGCAACGCTCTAGCTCCTGCAACATCGTCTACTCCACTGGCACACGTTATCACCGCACTCGCAAGTAGAAGTGAAGCAGGGTGTGCGCAGTGCGTACGTAGAGCAGAAACAGTGTATAAAAATCAGTGGATCTTATTGATGCATTTATTGAGTAAAATTGCTAATTTCATTCAGTGTGTTTTTGGTCATTATCAATGCACTGTGACTTTAATTTTAATTGCTCAGCGACTTGCTGCTTCTGCGTGCGATATGAAAGCTATAACCTGTTAACGTGGATGCCAAAAAAAACATGCGCTGCTCACGTTTGCGATTTGAAAGAGGTGGGAGCAAAAAAATGGGGACTTGAAGAACAGACACATGAAGCAGGCTTGCCATGGCAGAAAGAAAGTCAGCCTTCAATGTCCTGTTGTTATGATCCATTCTGAATAAACAAACAATGCAGTTTATATGCTTCGTCCTTGTTGCATTATTCATTATGATAAATCTAAACAATTGCTGTAGTTCAAACAACTCAGAATTGTAGTTAAGAACTCCAATAGTATCTGGATGCAGCCTTGATGATGCAAGCTGAGATTGCATCTCTCAGTGATGCAATGTCAGACACAATGCACTCAATAAAGCTAGTGACGTCACTGTGAGGGGTAGGGTTAGGGATGGGGTTAGGTGAGCGCAATAAAAAGCATTGGATGCAGTTTAGATTGCAGTGCACCAAGTCTGCAGCCAGACCCCTCTTGTTATAAAACGTATCAAAGAATAGTTAGGTTTTATAGTTTGTTTACAGGTAATGTGTCGGACCGGGTCGATCTCGGACACAAGGTGCTCGGTCCGCCCAATCTAAGCTCTAATATGGGGCGGCACAGTGGTTGTTGCCTCACAGCAACAAGGTCGCTGCTTCAAGTCCTGGCTAGGCCAGTTGGCATTTCTGTGTGGAGTTTGCATGTTCTCCGGGTGCTCCTGTTTCCCCCATAATTCAGAGACATGCAATATAGGTGAATTTGGATTAACTAAATTGGCTGTAGTGTATGATTGTGTGTGAATGTGAGAGTGTATGGGTGTTTCCCAGTACTGGGCTGCAGCTGACAGGACATCCGCTGTGTAAAACATACACTGGAATAGTTGTCGGTTCATTTCGCTGAGGTGACCCCTGATAAAAAAAGAGACTAAATGAATGAATGAATGAATGAATGTATGCTTTTCATATTTATATGTGCATTTGAACTTGACTCAAAAACTTTCTGCCTAATTTACAACACGTGTACACACACATAAGCTTGCTCTTAAACCTGTTTTTCTGTTAGTAAATTTGGAGTCTTTAAAATGAGCATTCACATGCACAAGTTTAGCAATTTGCATAATACATGCCCAAACCAGTTTCATATAAGGGCTTTCTACGAAGCAGAACTCGTGCAGAAAAAAAACAATTATGGCACCAGAACAAAAGATAAAAAGCTTTAACAATAATGAATGTGAGGTTCTGCTGTCGGAGGCTAAAATAAAAAAGCAATTAGTTTTCTTCTTCCACTTGGGGATACCCGTCCCGAGTCCCCCAGAGAATATGCAGTGCCACTGATGCAATCCAAGACCTGTAAAGAGATGATCTCAAGGTTCCACAATTCTGAACCAGGCCGTTTTCTGAGTAGCAGCTGTGGTGGTCATGGGACAGCTAGTCTTCGCTGACGTCCAGCGTTCTCCAGCCTCCGGCAGCTAGACTGCAGCTCTGCACAAGACACTTGGCCATAGGAGAAATGGTTGTGCCCAACTGAGCCTGGTTTCTTTCTAGGTTTTTATCCTGCACTTACACCAATTGGTGGAGTTTTTTCCTCGCCGCTGTCGCCACTGGCTTGCATGGTTCGGGACTTGTAGAGCTGCGCATCAATGGATTACTCTTCAGTGTTTAGACTCTCAGCTCTGAAAACTGAACTGACACTTTCAATTCACTATAATCTCCTATGTGAAGCTGCTTTGACACAATCCACATTGTAATAGCGCTATAGAAATAAAGATGAATTGAATTGAATTTTAAAAACTTGTATCAATCAATAAGGGCTTCTCTGGGCAACCTTAAAAAACAGCCATTCGTCACTCTCAGCAAACCTAACTATGTGCTCTCTAAAGATGCTCTCTCTACCATTGCAATTCAAGTGGCACCTTGTGAGTGTAGCAGAGCAAGTGTTTTCAGTTCATTCAAATGTAAGTTGAGCTTAATCTTTAGTTTGAATAATCAGAAAACGCTCGCTGCACTGCTTTCGCAACGTGCAAGTAAAAAAATGCACCGTTAGAGCGCACACTGCAATGTTTTCATGGTAGTACCAAGTGTGCCATGCCTTGAAACACAAGCTGAGACACAATAATCACTATTATATTATATTATATAATCAAGCATTGGTCAGATGATTGTTGTTTGGACCTCTAATTAGTTTATTTAAAATTTTTAATGTCTTGTTATAGAACATCTAAATATATGTGAGGTTTCTTTAAAGATGGTTGTAAGGCCCTTGGCATAGATGATTATTGCGTATGTGTGTTATAAGTTTTATTTTCAAACATTTCCGTACGTCTGATCCCACTCATCTTCTGTAGTACTTCCTTACTTCTCAACTTCATCCCAAAATGACAGCGACCTCTATGTTTGGATGTTTGTGAGCGTTCAAGCCGTTGCAGTCATGCCATTTGCAGTTGAATGGCAGAGGCAGTAACCCATGAGGTCAGTTGAACAGGCTGTACCTCACATTTGGTTCATACAGATTACAAAACAAGAGAACATTTGTTTTCAAGTGTGGTGTTGGTTTGTTTAACAGTAGAGATTTCAGGCTTTGTGTAGATATATTTCTCATGTCTGTGAAGAAAGTATTCTCTGAGATTCCTCCAGAGCTTAAATAACAATGAAGTTGCACAAAGTCTGTACAGAGCCCCCCCCCCCAGTGAATTGTCAGACTATTGCGATCTCTGGCTCCTTTGCTAGGAGGCGGGGCTTCCTTCACTAGAGTGGCCATATTGACTGTTCCATTTTTCCCCATTCAGAACTATATAAGTGACACGTCTTGTGTATTCTATAGTCTTTGGAAAAGCTCAATTCAATTTCTAACCAATAAATTGTTCCACCAGGGGTGTCTTCTTTTTTGGTTGGAGGCATAGGGATAGGTTGAACTGCCAGACAGCCCTTTGAACATAGATTTTTTGGGACCGCACTACAAATGAATGAGTAGGAACAGATCTATGAGAAATGGTTTGCTGTAATCTCTAGCAGAATGGAAGTGTATTTTAAGATACACAACAAAGTGTAGTATTTTTCATACAAGCTCTACCTCTGCGGCCCACCCAGAAAGATAAAATTTTTATTCCACTTTACGAGCGTCCATATTTTCTAAACACAGTTGGATGACTCGTGTAAAAATAAGATCTTGTTATATTTCCCAAAAAGATTATTCTAGTTTGTTTCTATTTTAGATCAAAACTGCCTTACGGATGAATGTCTTGTTTAGTATAAATGGACTTGGCCATTCATACAGGCAGGCCTTAGGACAATTTGTCAAAGAAGAAAAAAAAACCTCTTTGTTCATACAGACAATGTCAAACATTATTTCTACATTTCTACATTATTCCAAATGATTTGTTAATAATATAGAATATTGGCGGCATGGTGGCTCAGTGGTTAGGTCTGTCGCCTCACAGCAAGATGGTTGCTGGTTTGAGTCACCAGTTGGCATTTTTGTGTACAGTTTGCATGTTCTCACCGTGTTCGCGTGGGTTTCCTCTAGGTGCTCCGGTTGCTATTGGATGAACTAAATTGGCCGTAGTGTGTGAATGTGAGTGCGTATGGGTGTTTCCCAGTACAGGGCATCCACTGCGTAAAACATATGCTGAATAAGTTGACGGTTCATTTTGCTGTGGCGACCCCTGATAAATAAGGAACTAAGCCAAAGGAAAATGCATGAATAAATGAATATAGAATATTTTTGGACATAAATAAAATAACTAAACACTATAATATTATAATTATATTATAGTGTATTATATATATAATATATATTATATTATAACA
Source organism: Danio tinwini (assembly GCA_903798205.1). NCBI lineage: Eukaryota > Metazoa > Chordata > Actinopteri > Cypriniformes > Danionidae > Danio > Danio tinwini. The sequence goes on from CAIGQZ010032997.1 coordinate 11,664,306, forward strand.
CTATAATTATAATATCCAATATATTCTCAGCTTATTGGAAACACGTAAATGTCTTGACAAGGAGATTAAATTGCTGCAACAAATAACACCCATATATAGTATGCTACTAAATTGTATATTTCACCTAATAATTAAATTTTCCCCATAATTTACTCACCCTCAAGCCATCCTGGGTGTATGTAGATGTGTGTATGTATGTAGGTGACCATCATGGAAAAAATTAAAAAGAACCGCTGTGCTATCATTACCGAAATTTGCATATTCCATACAAAACGTGCAGCTGATTGGTCAGTTCTTGTCACGTGACTCACGGAGGGCGCGGCATTCTGAAGACGTTTTCAACTGCATGCGCCTGGAAGGCCCGAGCGCGTTGCACCACTTGCGCATATTGCTTCCAATATGTGCACACAAGCTGCGTGCCTCCATTCGACATGACGAACTTATGCGCTATATGTGAACGGCTGCTGTGATTTGCCATCTCCAGCAGTTGATCATCTACTTGCACACATAGACATGCTGGATTCACCTGATTTCTTGACAAATGTGTTGCAGATCTATAATTTGGCAGTTCGTGGCTCGGTCATTGGGCCTTTTTCCCTTCACAAAGAAACTTTCCAAAGACATTTGTTTCTTACTCATTTTGCTAGCTTGCGGGTACAATTTTGGCACTCAAGGGACTAAAATAATACGGTCATTTTTTTAAATAAAAGATTTTTCAAAGTAAAAGATTGTTCAGATTCAGATAATAAATAAAACAAAAATTATTTGTGATATATTGTGAGGCCCAGTACCTATTGATTCATGGACCGGTAAGGGTCCGCCGCCCATGGGTTGAGGACCACTGATTTGAAAAAAGGATATATTTCTGTAACAAAAACACTTCGGTCTGCTTTATAAGACATGCAGTAAGCCCCTGATGCTTAGTTTGATAATGGATTTATGCACTTTTGGATGCTTCAAAATAAAAGCCACTATCCAACACCATTATACAGCATAAATGAGCCAAGATAAAATGTTAAACTACTCTGACTGTGTTCGTCTGACAGAAAATTGAAAGGATGGCTTGAGAGTGAGTAAATTATGTGGTCATTTTTATTTTGGGGTGAACTATTCCTTGAAGACAGCAAGAAACTTCAAAACTGAAGTAATTTGACATCATACGTCATTTTATTTTATCATTGCAATTACTATGAGCTGGTTTTCTTTTGTTCTGTTTCCCACCATCACTAGTTCATGACGTCATCTTCACCTGTCTCCATTTAGTTTCATAGTCTTCTGTCCATTTATGTTCTCCTTTGTGGTCTGTTCTTGGATGGTTTATCTTAACTGCTTTGAGGTTTTTATGACTAGATTTTTTTGGGCTCTTCATTATCTTTTGTGTTCCTTTTCTAAAACGACAATAAAGCATCATTAGTAAATGTTAGTTAATTAATTAAAATCAACAGTGACGAAAAAAATCATTTTAGAATTAAAGTTCAAAAATACAACTCATTCATTCATTCATTTTCTTTTTGGCTTAGCCCCTTTAATAATCAGCAGTCGCCACAGCGGAATGAACCGCCAACTTATTCAGCATATGTTTTTATGCAGTGTATGCCCTTCCAGCTGCAACCCATCACTGGGAAACATTCATAAACACTCATTCACACACATACAGACAATTTTAGCTTACCCAATTCACCTATAGCATGTTTTTTTTAGACTTATGGGGGATACTAGTAATACATGCATTATGAATAATAATACATTATTATTCTCTCACTGTATTTTGAAATGCCCACGATATCAATATTGTGCGTGCTCATTACACTATATTGACATATGTCTACTGGACATTAGCCAATACAGCTTTTTTCTTCTGAAATGTCTGGAATGCCAGCACATGAAAGTGATCTGGACAGGGCTCCAGTCTCCCAACAAGTGATATCAAGACATAGCTAAAAGCCCCGATACGCTTCAAACTAAATCTAAAAAAGGACTGAAATGATGTAACTTCAATCAAAATCCAGCAAAAAATAAAGTTCTTTTTTAATTAGGTTTGGCTGTTCAAAACCGCTCACTAAAGCAAAACTTTAGGGCAGTGGTTCTCAAACTGTGGTACGCAGGCTTCCTTCTAGTGGTACGCTGAGGAATCGCTGAATAATTAAAAAAAAGAAATGAACACTTTTAACCCTTTTGACGCGTACGATAACACCAATGTGATCAGTAAATTGATTTTAATAGGCTAAACTTTTTATTTATTTTTACATTTTTAAAGTTTGTTATGTATTCTTTCATTTGAAGCTAATTTCCTTCCCATATTTGTGACGGCTGTTGGGGATGTATCTCATATTTTTATATCCCAATGTTGACAGGTATAGCTTAATCACTTGCTTTTCTGACACACATAGCCTACTCTAACGTGCAGTAAGCAGATCGAATTTCTAATTTAAATATGTAAATCTAATACATATGTCTAAAATACAAGTTAATGTTTAGATGTCACAGATATACAAATAAGTCATATATACAATTGAAGTCAGAATTATTAGCCCCCCTGTTTTATTTTTTAAGGTTTTTTCAACACATTTGTAAGCATAATAGGTTTAATAACTAATTTCTAATTACTTATTTATTTTATCTTTGCCATGATGACAATAAATAATATTTTACTAGATATTTTTCAAGACACTTCTATACAGCTTTAAGTGAGATTTAAAGGCTTAACTAGGTTAATTAGGTTAACTAGGCAGGTTAGGGTAACTAGAGAACCTATTGTATAACGATGGTTTGTTCTGTAGACCATCGAAGAAAAATATAGCTTAAGGGGGCTAATAATTTTGACCTTAAAATGGTTTTTAAAAAATTAAAAACTGTTTTAATTCTAGCTGAAATAAAACAAATAAGACTTTCTCCAGAAGAAAAAATATCAGACATACTGTGAACGTTTCCTTGCTCTGGTAAACATCAAAATTGAAGGGGGGCTAATAATTCTAACTTCAACTGTACATGCATTATATATTAAAATTTATCAAAAAGAGTTATGATGACATATAGCTTAAATTTATGAGGTTTAATGAACATTTCTAAGTTTTGATGAATAGGCTACTTTATGATAATACTTTACATTTAAGTACAGCAATTTTCTTTTCACTTTTTAAGAACCGTGCCATTTTAAATTAAGTTTTAAAGGCACATTTAAAATGTAAACATTGAGGTTTTATTTCTTTTGTTACCTGTAAGCACAGTACAGTGTTAAACTGTTTAAACTATTTATAATGTTTAAAGTGGCTGACAATAATAAATATTCATAATAATAAGAATTAATCTGCCACGTTTTTGAACTGTGCAGTGCTGTAGCTGCTTAATTAGACCTACTACGCTTCTGTATATTCAATACTGGTCATTATGGTACTTGGTGAAAAAAGTTTGAGAACCATTGCTTTAGGGGGATTGCATTTGATTGGAAAGACATGTCCTCTTGTGCACACTGTAAAAATATCAGTAAATTGACAGTTTTCCATATTTTGTGATTAATGCTTTTTTCTACACTTATTTTTGTTTTTGAATTGCGATATGGGATCTTGAGCTATCATCCAAAAGCTTTTAATGCTAAAATGTAAAAAAAAAGTACATTTATTGACATTTTAAATAGTTTAAAGTGATATATTGTCTGGGTTGATTTTGTAAATTACAGTCCAAAAACCTGGTAATAAACTGCCAGTACTTTTTCTGATTTTTTACAGACTTAGATCTCTATATATTATATGAAATGTAAATTTAAAAAAAAATCTCTAAAATGTCAATAATAGTCATTTTGTTAAACAGCAGAGTTGAATTTTCAGCATGAAAAGTGAACAGAGCAGAGATAAATCACAATAAATAGAAAATAAACAGAAAACAGTTATATACTGTACTGTAATTTAATAGCCCCTTTCACACATACAGACCTTTCCGGAAAATAACCAGCAATTTTCTGGAAAGGACTGTATGTGTGAACAGGCCCTTTTTGAAACTACCGGTAAGTTCGTTCCGGCAATTTTCCGAAAAGTTGTAACATTACCGCTTATTTGCCGGAATGTTGCGCTGTGTGAACGCAGAAGTAAGATTGCTGGAAAGAGCGTGTTCACGTCTAGAACGCGCTGACGTGAGACGTCTACTTTAGGCAATCAGAACACTTAGACGCATTCACATCCGCACTGTTTATGAAGATAAAAGCCTTTAAATATTTTTTCAGGCATATTTAGCTGCTAGATGTTAGTCAGATAACGTTTCCTCCTTAATACCAACTGTGTAAAAGTTAGTGATAAAATGCTTATGATAAACCGCTGTTAGTTTACCTTCAAGCTCTGCTTCAGTTGCTTGACATGTGTGCACGTGAAGGAGCCGATGAGCTCCAGCACACACACACATGCACTGTAAAACTGCAGGGCTCCACACAATTCATTCATGTTGTCCCAACACAAATTGATTAAGTTAACACTTTTAACGAATTCATGTGAATTAAACATAAAAAATGAAGTTGTCCAAATAAAATCTAAAGAATTATGTTGTTTCAGCTCATTTTAATTAAAGAGCCCCTATTACACATTGAAAAGGGTCATATTTCAGTTTTATGGGTCTTCAACAACATACTGATATGTATGCAAGGTCAAAAAACACGTTCATGGTCTTATAATACGCATTTATTTTTATCTAATTATCCCAGCGACTCCCATATGAATAGTTCAGCGATTAATATGTTCCCAAACCCCTGCTTAGCGCGAAGCTAATCTGCGCTGATTGGACCGATGACAGCCTGTTGCCATTGGTCGACAGCGTTCAGCGCGAGACAGTAAAATGCCCAGCGTGGTTTATCAAGCCCGTGGCCGCGGGTCGCCAACATTGGTATAGGATCCGATCGCAGCGGACATCCGAAACACCCTTCAAAGTAAACTTACTAACACCACAGTAAACAGTACCCGGTTCTCAACAGTGTTATTCAGACATCTCAGCGCCGAAAGCAGTGCAGTTAAACACAAGCATATTGCTCTTGTTAAGTATGACACACATTCAGTTTTAATCCTCACAGCAGCAAAAGCTGAACTATTCTGAACCTTGACCGCTGCACGTGTGCAGGATCAGCTAACGGTGGCCATAGCAACGACAAACGGCAGTGGAACGAGCTCACAAAAGCATTTAAATCTGTAAACAAAGCAGCACGCGTCGCGTTTACAACGTTGCATTAGACGCGATATGAGAATATAAAGAGGTAACCTGATACAGTACACGCGGTTACTAGTAACAAAAGATGTAGATCATTTCTATTTGCAATCATTGCTGTGGCACCTCAGCCGTGAACTGCTATATATTCTAAGGGCTTACCTGTACTCTACTTTTCTAAATGATCACATCCCCAGCCGGGAGGTTGTAGCATCCTCTGTCCTCTGACAAGCTATCTCTGCAGGCTCCCGCTCTCCATTTGCAAGCCTTTTCAGTGCTGCTCACCAGCCCGAAGCCCAGCGTTCAGCAACCAGCCGGTGTACCTAATAATTTGTCCTTATTTTGCCTGCACCCCTGGTGTCTTGTCTGTCCATTACAAGATAGAGGCAGAAACTAATGCATGAGCTGTGTAGTGATAGATCGCCCATTGTAAGCGTGCAGATTTCTGAACGACTCCTTTCCCCTCACACTTCCAATAATATCCAGGTGAACACAGCGTCTTCATGAGCGTCTTGCTGCTGTGTTAGTGGGCGGGGCCGCAGGTTTGAATTTTGCCGGGTCTGTGCGCGCAACCATTATGTTTCGTTACGGCGTCACACCGAAACGGCTGAAGACTCGTTTTGAAGACCATTCATTTAAACCACTATGAGTCGACTCTTTTGTAGATGAATCAATAGTTTTAAAAACTGTCCACTTTCAGATTTAAGCTTTAGCTGGATATTTCACTTCACTAAGAGCTGTGTTACACACTACATGGAAGGTCATTTTCAAAAACCCATAATAGGAGCTCTTTAAGTACTTTAAGCAAGTTAAAAATATATATATATATATATTTTCATATAAGTTGTTCACAATACTTATCCGTCCACAGAATTTGTAATGTAGTCAAGTAAACATTTAGCCGCGGTTCGCGTTTCTGCCTTTGTATGTCTCACAAAGCAGCTGCATTAATGCTAAAGCTTTAAATAAAAGTGAAACCATCAAGAAAAGGCCAACCGCTTTTATCTTTACAAATACAAGCACTGCATTTAGAGGCCATTTCTGGTTATGTCAAAATTTAGCAGTATTTTGGAATGGATGTGTGAATAGTCTTCTCCGAAAAAATTATGGAACGTCTGTGCCTGTGTGAACACCTTTTTTATGAACTTATCTGTAAAATCGTTCCGGAAATTTTCTGGATATTTACCGGTATCACTGTGTGAAAGGGGCTATTGTGTGTATTTATATAGCGTATTTATCAAGTATGGCCATACATCCAAAGTGCTTCACAATCATGAGGGGGGTCTCTCCACGCCACCACCAGTGTGCATCATCCACTTGGATGATGTGACGGCAGCCACAGGACAACAGCGCCAGTTCTCTCACCACACACTAGCTATAGATGGAGAGGAGAATCAGTGATAAAACCAAATCGGTGGATGGAGATGATTGGGAGGCCATGATGGAGAAAATTTGGCCAGGACACGGGGATTACACCTCTACTCTTTACGAGAAGTGCATGGGATGAAACCTGTTAATTAATAGATTTTTTTTACACGGCTCTCATTTCAGTCAGCTTTCATCCATTTGGTGTGTTCATGCATGGCTTTTTGGTCCAGACACAATCCAACATGAGGCGACCAACAAAGTTGGGTTTCTTTTGTATTAGTTGTCTGGGGTCAGCTTGGTGTGTCTCTGCCCTATCAAGTACTTCATTAGCATGCTGATTCCTGGATTTCATTAGAATGCTTTGTTTAGATTTGTCTACAACTTCATGTATCACAAATAAAGTGCAACACCCCAGCAGGCACAGGACGTCAACATGACGTCAGATTGACATTGTACCCCAACGTCATGGGACGTTGCGTTTTGATTGGAATTGAAAGTTAGGTTGGACATCAGTGTCTACCGTCAGACAGACATTGCATTTTGATTACTTTCCAATGCAACATTAAAACAACAAAATATCAATGTCTAATGATGTTATAGCTTGACGTTGTGTGGATGTTACCACTATGACGTATGTCAGACATTGGATTTTGGTTGGCATACCTGACGAATAAATGTCAATATTTGATGTCAATATAACATTGGTTTAAGATGTTGGCTCAATGTTGGATTTTGATGTTTTTGATGTTGAAGTCTTATGATGTTGTGTGTCTGCTGGGACTGCAGCACAGTGGTATAGACTTCTCTCTAGGACTTTTCTCAAGACTTCTCTTAAAAAATTTTCCTTAGACTTCTTGTTAGACTACTCGTCAGACTTTGTGACTGCAGCAATGGCGAGCTTCTCAATAAAAAATCCTGCTTGAAGAAACGAGAGTCTCCTGGTCTTCCCTTTTGAGTTCATAACAATACCAAGGAAGGAAGGTCACTTATTATATCCATCCACTCTATGATTCCACTGTACTGTAGCACTATGGGGTGCACCTTTCTGAGAACAAACCACTCATAAATCAGCATGTTCCAAAGAAGTAACAATAATAAATCAGAGCTTTTCAAGGGAAATGCCTATAAAAACCACAGGTTCCAGAGAATAAAATGCACTGCACAAGATTTTTTCACTCTTTCATGATGAAAACTGCATGGAATATCAACAAAATTGGATTTTATAAATCGAGAATGAAAACAAGATCAAGCATATTTGAGGGCTTTTATAGCTTAAGAAACACTTTTTATCACAATATAAAGCTTTAACGTTTTTATTAAGTCCTCTTTAAAAATGGACGCAGGGATTTTTGCTAGCCCTTTAATACTGATTTGGACAATCTTCAGTGGAAGGAAACGGTTTTTATAACGAGACACTATTAAAGCATCTTTATACAGTCATAACTGCAAATCATTACTACCAAGACTTTTGTCATCTACTAATGAACAGAAGATTGGCTTGTTGTCTATGTGCACTGAATGCAACACTGGCTCATTGGAAATATGTGCTTCTGCCTACAATTTTGTCAATTTGAAAAACATACTTAAACATACACGAACGGTCAAAAGTTTAGAGTCAGGATTTTTTTTTTCATGTTTTTTTTTTTTAAAGAAAATGATTGTTTATCAAGCCAGCATTTATTAAATGTAAAAAAAAAACTTATTACTTATTACTCCAGTCATTATTGCTTTTATTACTATTACCATTAATAATAATAATAATAATTCATTCATTAATTTCCTTTATTAATCTGGGGTAGCCACAGCGGAATGAACTGCCAACTTATTCAGCATATGTTTTTTACGCAGCGGATGCCCTTCCAGCTGCAACCCATCACTGGGAAACATCCATACACACTCATTCACACACATACACTACGGACAATTTAGCTTACCCAACTCACCTGTACTGCATGTCTTTGAACTTGTGGGGGAAACGGGAGTACCCGGAGGAAACCCACGCAAACACGGTGGAAAACATGCAAACTCCACACAGAAATGCCAACTGACCCAGCCGAAGCTTGAACCAGCGACCTTCTTGCTGTAAGGCGAACTTGCTACTCACTGCGCCACCCAATATTAATAATAATAATAACAATCATAATAATAATAATAATAATTATTATTATTATTATTATTATTTTATATTAGAGTGATTTCTGAAGCATCATGTGACTGAAGACTGGAGTAATGAAGCTAAAAACTTTTAAATCACTGGAATAAATTATTAAATTAAATTATAAACTACTTTTGAACATTTATTTTATAGTGCAATAACGTTTCACAATTGTACAATTTGTATTGTATTTTTGATTAAATAAATGCAGCCTTGGTGAGCAGGAGAAGCTTATTTTAAAACATTTAAAAATCCTACTGACTGGTAGTGTACATTTGTCTGAAGTTTCTAGGTAAATTAACACGAGGAGCAACATCATGAGAACAACTTTAGTTCCTTTTAACACTAATGATATTTACGGAACATATCATTGATGAATAAAAGATTATTTTAATGCAGCTGCTTGCACAACACCAAATAAAGCCCACAAAACACCTTAATAGTGTCTATATTTGATAATTTCTTGAGTGCCTTCCTCACCACAGTCACCACTGGCTTGCTTGGTTTAGAACTTGTAAACCTGTGATTGGTCGGCTTTGTGGCGCTGATGAGTGTGGGCGGGGGTGTGAGCTGCACAAACCAGTTGGAGCGACTGTTTACAAGTATCCAGTGTTGGGCAGTAGAGCTGCTACAAGTAGTAACACTACTAGCGTAACTAATTTCTCAGTAGCGTGGCAGTAGCATCACTACTTTCTAAATAAAATAGCTTTTTTAGTAGCGAAGCGATTTTTTTTGTCAAGTAGCGCAGTAGTGTCCACACAAGCTACATTCACCAATTGTGGATCAATAAGTGATGGCACTGACATTCATAGAGCTGTGAGGCCAGTGTCTAGCCGATGAAAGTAAATCCATATGATGGTGAGAATGACAATTTCTTCTTACTGTTTTACGGTGGTTACTGACACCTCTCGCTCTGGTCGGTGATGACGCCAACCAATTAGGCTTTGCTTTGCTTGATGGAAAGATGACTGAGGGAGAGGAGCATATACAGTTGAAGTCAGAGTTATTAGCTCTCCTTTGAATTTTTTTTTCTTCTAAATATTTCCAAAATTATGTTTAACAGAGCAAGGAATTTTTTTTACTGTATGTTTTATCTTCTGGAGTTTAGTATTTTTTTTTTTTTTTATAATTTGAAGTAAATATTATCATCCCCTTTAAGATATATTTTTATTTGATAGTCTACAGAACAAACCATCGTTATTGTCACAACCTCGGCTCGTTCCTGCAGCTCCAATTACCATTCTCCCTCCTCAGTCACCTCCCACCACACCTGTGAACAATCACCAGCATACTAATTACCCTCACCTGTACCCACAAACACTATATATATATATATATATATATACACTCACCTCCTTCACTCACTCATCGGCCAGAATCGAAGCCGGATGGTTCACCTCACCTTCTCTTCTTCTCATCTTCTCCCATAGATGTCTCTCTTCACCTATGGATGTCAATGCAACTGAATAAGGGAAGTGACTAAAGCTTATCTGGTGTCTAACTAAAGATCTGATGTTTACCAGATGGTCTGTGTGTGAGATCGCTCACATTCTGATGTTTACCTTGTGAACTGTTATGAGATCGCTCACTCTCTGCAACACCATTCTCCTGCTTCATCTTTCTGAATCAGCTGCATTGTATTGTAATAAAACAATTAAAAGATAACCATCCTTGTGTGACAGTGACAGGTATACAATAACTTGTCTAATTACCCTAACCTGCCTAGTTAACCTAATTAACCTAGTTAAGCCTTTAAATGTCACTTTAAGCTGTATAGAAGTGTCTTGAAAAATATCTAGTCAAATATTATTTACTGTCATCATGGCAAAGATAAAATAAATCAGTTATTAGAAATGAGTTATTAAAACTATTATGAATCTCTCTGTTAAACAGAAATTGAGGGAAAAAATATGTATATATAGTTTAGTGTAGTAAAAGCTGAAGTATACTATGGTAATTACTATTAGTTCATGATAGTAACTAATGTTACTACATTATGTAGTGTAATTTATTAATGAACAGTTGTATATTTCGTTTTCTTTTCGGCTTAGTCCCTTTATTAATCTGGGGTCGCCACAGCGGAATGAACCGCCAACTTATCCAGCATATGTTTTTATGCAGTGGATGCCCTTCCAGCTGTAACCCATCTCTAGGAATTTAT
>CAIGQZ010032997.1:11675570-11702707 GCA_903798205.1 Danio tinwini
TGTTTTTGCTGTTATATACTATAATTTGTTTCTGTTTAGTACAGCATATTATTTGCAGTAAATAACTGAACAATGATGCCTCATGTTTCATTGACAGCTTTATTGATCACCATAAGATATGATTGATTTGGATTTTTGTTGCTGCAATTTAATGAAAATTGCAAAATAGCTCTGATGTAGCCACGTAGCTTTTAGCTTGGCTCGCTACATTTCCCAAAGGTAAGCTTTTAGTGTAGTAAAGCTACATTTTAAGTAGAGTAGCTAACAGATAGCTCACTACATTTTTCAAGTAGCTTGCCCAACACTGCAAGTGTCGAGTCCCATGAAGTAGCTCTAGATGGATTTTTTTGTTTTGTGTTTACCTTATGATTAAAGTTGTTGCACATCTGCCAGTTTCTGCCTCTGAATGAGCGAGTTTTAGCTACTTGTACACTAAGGTAGCGTTCAGAAAGAAAAAAAGACACCCGTGAAGAAACTCGACACAGAGGAACATAAAAACCTACTGCCAGCTAGTGTTTGGGAAGTGTTATTGCAGAGCGACACAAACAGCATGCAGATATATAAATGCATGGCTACGTGCAAGGCAGGTGCCATGGCCCATGGGTCACGGTGTTCATTCGACGCAGAAGTATAAATCGGCCTTAAGGCACATATTTCCAATGAGCTTTTATTGATTGAACAAAGACTTTCTTCAGAAATTATTTAAATGTCAAACTTGTTAAATGCATTGACTGTGTTTTATTTTAGTGAATCAGTTAGTTACTTTGTTATTCATGCTTTCATTAGACAATCTTTACCTTTAGGGAGCTTTACATCAATGGCAATGATCTGCAGTGTGTAGGTGCCATTGAGCTGCTGAGACCAATGGCTGAAAACAGCCAAAAACTGGCAGAGATTCATAATGGGACCACATCCATCAAAGGTGGGTGTGTGAGTTTGTCTATTTACATCTAATACATTCTAACAAAGCTGCATAATTCCACAAGGGACGAGGACTTGTTTTACCCTAAAAAGTCAAGATAAGATTTAAGATAAGACCCTTAAAGATTTTCAGTTTTTCTAAACCCAGTACAACCTCAGAGTTCTGTATGGTATATAGTCCTGTATGGGTGGGATGCATACTTTCATACTTTACAGTACACGTAGTGTTTATTGTTATGCAGTGGAATGTGTCAAGACTAAATTACTAAAATAATCACTCCATCATTCTTTTCCCAACACCTACGAGGTTACGTTAAAGGGTGTGATGTAGCCTTATGTTTGTGCGAAGTGATGTCACTCACATATTTCCTCCATTCAGACGAGACAGAGGCGATTTCCCAAAGGAACAATACTACATCCTCCAGGCGAAAGAAAGCAACGAAGAAAGGTACTTCTAATCTTCTGTACTACTGAGTTGTTGTTTCTTTCTCTGGTGACCACTTCATACCGCCTTAAAAAAAGAATAACAGTAATAAATTAGATATGTCACACACAGTTTTCACATGTTATAAGCATAAGAGCTCCTATGGGCTGTTGGTTTTGCTAAGGCAAATCATTCACAAAAAGCATTTGTGCAAATATACTCACTTAACACTCTTGTTACAGCAACTTGATAACACAGCACACATCCACAGGGAAAATGTGGAGGAAATTACTGTATAGGACACGCATACTTAAACATAGTTACATATAGGCAGATATGCACATGTATATAATACATTTCTTTAATCACAGGAACTTATTTGTGGGGCTTTTGGCATGTAAAGAGGAACAGAGTATTAGTAACAGCAAGGCAGTGCTGCCATTTCTTATCTATGTCTTACTTTTGATTTAATTCAGTCTTTCTTAAACAGTGTGGGAACTGAATAGGTTTGTGAGATGATAAAAAAACCTATTATATTAAATGGGTTGGTCCAGAGTGTATTTTAAGGCTTGGTTGTGTTTATAAGATGCAAAGCAATGTGTGCTCATGCTTCATTTGTAAAAAAAAATCATATTGTTTGTTCATATATCTTACTTTAATTATATACTGCTACTCAGCTAACATGAAAACGACTGTCATATTTCCTAGTTCCTTCGAAAACCTGTTCTCAAGAGGCTCTGATTGGTCAGCTAACATAATGTGCTGTGATTCACGGATCGGCTCCACGTCACCAAGAAGCACCCGCTGTGCCTCTGTTGTGTAAATACTGTCAATCAGTGTAGCTGTTGAGCCTGAATGAGAAATTAAGATGAAGAGGACACAGCTGAACCTCATGTCTGCTGTCTAAAATAAAACCTGACAAGTGTCTCTCATATAGTCGGGTTATAAGCATGTGTAAGAAAAATAATATGTTCACATATCTTTTGTGAGATTGTTTTTTAAGATAAAGAACGCACAGAAAGCAGAGCGCTGCTGAAGATTGTGAGTGTTTACAGGGGTTTTCCAAATAAATATGCATTCCGTCAGCTAAATTGTAGCTAAATTGTCGGTGCCTAACAGCATTTCCCATTGTTTAAATCCTTGTTTATGTCCTTGCTACAACATACCATTAACGCTAGACACTGTACACGTAATAGACCAATTTTAACAAATAAAAACCCTTACAGGTTGTGGCTTACAATCCACAACTTTGTCTATTATGGTTGGAGCTGCTCCTTTTTTGAAGAGTTTTTAGCCAGATCCAGCGGCAAATTGTAAGCACTTCTCTCTTTGTGTCATGTCCTTTGGAAACCCAAATACAGAAATAGAACAAGCTCTGTGGAAATAGCAGTGTTTGGACGGTATTTTAGCTTTCTCTGCTATAACATTACAGCGCCTCTGGCCACGCCCCTTCGATGCATTACAGATTTTATACAAATTAGTTGCCTAAACTAAATGTAACATGAAAATAAACAAATACACGGGTTGCTCTTGTTAATAAGTATTAAATTAATATACTATGATTTTAAAAATGATCTTGGTATAGCTTATAAAATCATAATTATTTAATCAAAAGCTACATTTTTAGTTAGTTGTGACGCATGTTTAGGAGTAGCAGAGAGTCGTTTTCTACATTACTCAGCTACATTTCTACATTAAAATGTTTTATTTATAATAATAAATCTTTAAATTCTGCATTAGTAATTTATAATCAACCCAGGCTCATTCTGATTATGTAACCCTATTTACATTTCTGGATAAAGCAAAATACATCTCAGGAGCTACTTTTTTTTGCAGTTTTTGTCTTCACAAATCCACCAGAGACTGATGCGTACGCTTTTTCAGATCTCAAATTTCTCTCGCGGATGCCATTCATGCGTGCTGTTCTCACGTAAATCCACCAGAGGCTGCTTTTGGCTGACTGACTCAGGGCCCTATTTTAACAATCTAGGCATAAAGTCTAAAGCGTAGGGTGCAAAAGCATTAAGGTCGTGTAAGAATCTACTTTTGCTATTTTAAGGAGGAAAAATTTCGCTTTGCGCCACATCGCATGGTCTAACAGGGTTGAGCTCACTCTCTTAATGAGTTATAGGTATAATTTGAGAATAAACCAATCAGAGTCTCATCTCCCAATCCCTTTAAGAGTCAGTTGAGTTGCGCCATTTGCTTTTTACATGGCAGACTTTGTAAGTGGAAAAACTGAGCGCAAACAAACAGATAAACAGACCATCTGCAGCGTGAGAATGAGCCTCCTCATTCTTTACTTTCACTTTCACTTTCGTGGATAAGGAAATGTGTTGTACGCACAGACATCCATTAGCCTATACATAATTAATTTTGTTTGTTATGCGCAAAGATTTGTTTCAAAACTATTTCTAAATTCAGTTCTAATTTCCAGCAAACGAATAAATGAACAATAATAACGAAGGTTGCTCAAACAACTGAATTATATCCAAATACACATGCTATGCACCATATGGTCTAAAAGCTGACAGGTGAGCAAATCTAAGTTTGTTTTTAATAAAACAAATATAAATATGCATAAAATAAATAATACTGCTAATCAGGGCTTTACATTAACACCCGCCAACCCGCCAAATGCTGGTAGATTTCAGCCGTGGCGGGTTAGACAGATACTCTTACTAGCCACTGTGGCTGGTTGAAGATAATTTTTAAATTATAGTTATCTTAAAGGCAGGGTTCGACAATAGAGATGGCCTAATATGTGTGCAGCATGACCGACAAAAATAGCGTTCGCGTGAGCAAAGGGAAAGCAGGTGAATACCGAATGAGAGGATGATCACTCACGCGCACCGGCGATGTGATGCACGCGGCTGTTAAAAGGCATGCGCGCTCACATTTCCTGGCGCGAAGCAACCATGCTTGGAGGAAAGGCAACTGCTGAGTTCGGTTCTCTTTCAAATAGACTGGACAAAAAGTGATTCTTGTGCACACACAGTCCTGCTGCTTCCAAAAGCTCCGAATGTTTCTAAAATATGTTTTTCTAAGCAACAGCGGTTGCCGGTTTTGTTTCAACTATTCGTTTAACAGAACAGATTATGGGCCTAACGTTACCCATGTGCACGTGATCATCCTTCATTATCATACGGTATGTTTCTTTTGTTTACAGTTATTTTTGTTAATATTGCTTAATTATCATTGTTACAATAGCATTGCTTTAATAGAAGATTAACTCCCCATAAATGTGAAGTTAACTAGTGATCTAAGACACCTTTAGCCTGCCCTGGATAGACTAGGCTACTGTGCATAGTTTTAGATACATGGCAATAATTATTTTTTATTAAATGTAATAGTTTTTTTAAGAACGGTTTTGTTGAATAAAAAGAGCATGTATACAGATATATTTTGCATGTTTTGACATTATTTAACATTTGTGGCTATGAAATAATTATTTGTTTATTTTTGGTGTGGTCAGAGATACATTTGGTAAATCCTCAGTGTTGAGCCCTGAATAATAATGTGAAATAAAAACGAATTGCAATGCGACACTATGAAACCACAGCCCATTTGCTCATGCACATTGAGCAGGGGCGTACACACAAAAAAGTGAAATGAATGGGGAGGCATGTGGACATAACACAAAGTCTAAATTAAGTCATTTTAGCATGCCAAAGTTATGCATATAAAATATATTTTCCCAATAACAAAATTGTGGCTAGTAAAAATGGCGAGTGGCTAGTAATGTTAGAAAACTACTAGCCACAGTGGCTGGTGATCAAAAAAAGTTAATGTCAAGCCCTGCTGCTAATATTAATAACATTATACAAAAGCTATTTGTCATTAATAAACTGAAAAAGGCCCCTTAGATGAAGACATAAAGGCAGTAGTTTTTATATTTATGTAGGCTAGAAAGTAATATTTTTTGTAATAATTTAATCCTTTAATTATTTTTTATTTGTAAAGATATTTGCGTATTGCTGTACATCCTGGGTGTATTAAGCAATATTAAAGCGAGGCGCACAACTAGCGTGTTCTGCGCTGGACTTTAGACCTCCTCTTAGCTGGTCTATTAAACAGTCTATTAATAGATAGTTTCTCAAAATAGCAATGTGCCAACAATGCGCCTCAACACACCTCATGGGCGCACATATGAGCGCAAATGCATTTGGTATTTAAACAGCTTGGTGCAAAACGTCAAAATGACTCTTGCGTCAAGCTGAAACTAGCAACAATTGCGTCGCGCCTTGCGCCGGGTGTATAATAGGGCCCTTACTGACTGATCAACCGATCAACCTCAAACCCCGTCGTCACGGTCAACTCTGCTCCGCATCTCAAGTCCGTAATGTACCTGTTAAGCTACTGGACAAACTGGTAACAGCAGGAAAGCCCTCCATACCGAGGTAATCGGTCAACTGGTATGAGAAAAGGAACGGTGTCATACCAACTTGTAGCATTCGTTTTACAGATGAAATGCAGCCATACATAGCTCTGGCTAGAAATGTATACCAGAAATGTATATAGGGCTACATTTTCAGAATCAGCCTATGTTGTTTATATTTTACTACATCAGTCATAGAGATCTTAAACTAAGAACATCAACCGTTTTCATTTTATGTGAACTATTTCATTATAAGTACTGTAGTAAAGTTGAAATACTTAGTTACTGTCCATCCACCATGTTCTGATGGAATAAGAGGAGGCAGAGAATCCTGTTAGATGAGTCTCAGCTGTAGATGTTATGTTGTTGCACTAGGTAAGAAGACAACGAAGAAAAGTGAAAAATCAAAAAGCGAACCTGATAGCTCTGGCGGCCCATGGCTGGAGAAGCTGCACATGTTTGATAACTCCATCGACAACTCAGGAACAGAAGGATCAAGTCAGCTAGCCCAGTTCCTGGAGCTTCTTTGCATGTGAGTGGACATAACTATGAACATACTGTATGCATATTGTAAAAAAAAAAGAAAAAAAAGCTAACATTGTTTCTTGACAGCTGGAATTGTGGCTAAGAGAGCTCAAATGCCCGCTGCAGATGAATAAAAAAACACATGCAAATATACAAACACTAACAAACTGAGAAAAGATCTTCTTCAGTATGACAACACACGGGCACGCAAATTCTTACAACACATGCAAATACAGAAAAGCACTGCAAATAGTGCAGACCACAATGGAAATGTGTTAGAAGACCCCAAAAAGTGATAAACCCGGCTGTTCAGTGGTTCATTTAAAGGGGACCTATTATACAAAAATCACTTTTATAAGGGGTTTTAACAGTTGTGTAGCAACTGTGTCTGAAGGTCATCAGCCTATAATGGACAATTTTTTTTTTTGATATTCACATTTCATAAAAACAGTAACACCCATTAATGATGATTTCCTTCTCAGCATTTATATTGTCCTCCTGAGTAAGAAGCAGTCATCCCGTTAGAAATTTCATACCATACCTGTCGAAGATAATGTCAGTGACTAAGAGGCATTTTCTAAGAGGAGTTTTAGGATGGAGGTCTGCATTGCCACGGCGGTACTGCGGGAGCCGCAACACCCGACCAGATTTCTTGCGGCACAGTAACTCTGGTGTAATATTAATGGGAGCGGGCAGGCTAACAATATAGCATTCCCGAGTCTCAACGTTATTTCAGAAAATCGTATCTGTGATTTCCTTATTCTTATTGAGCACCGGTACAGCCAGTGCTCACAACAGATGATGAACATACTGTATGACCAGTGCTTTCTGCACATGCTTTTGTTTCACACAGTCTGTGCGTGCATTATCTGCATAACGGTCCTCAGGGTGGGCTTTACCAACATGGGAGAGTTAATTGAAGATGCGCTGTTGTTCAGCTTGCATTAGAAAACGGTCAGTTTACTGTTAGGAAACCCACATCAGGCAAGTCTGATGTGTGGGAGTCTTTTTTATGCTTCATAGACTCAAATGGAAAAAAAATGACCCTTTGCGCGATGTGATAATGCCTCAAAGCTTTACCCTTTAGCAGTCACAAGACTGGAACCTCAGAATTAAGGCGGCACTCATGTCTCAGCCAAAGGGACAAACAAAACTGACATTTGGCCTACAATCCTTGCACAACCTACAGTTTTATCTGTCATCTCCCTCTTTTGGTAGTACCCAATTTGAACTTGAGATTTTGGAAACCAGACCTAAATTAAGTGGGAATGGTCTGGTAAAACATTATAAAGAAGCACCAGGTGAACAAAAACTGAATATACAGTACGGTGAGAGTGCATTGGTGCGGAATAAAACCTCCCGGGAGCGGGACAAAAAAAATCTGTCCCGCACAGACCTCTATTTTAGTATGCACAAATAAACACCGTATTCTCCATAGACCTTCTTCTGAGTCTCAGAGATAACATTAGTCCTGTTTTGAATCTGCCTCTATGCTGTTGCTAAGCTCAATGCACAGGCATTTGTGGCTTTGCCCCCTTTGAAAAAAAGTCTGTGAACACAATCTTGTTTGAATTTAAAGTGACAGTCAACAAAAAAGCACAATTTGGAACAAAGCCTAAAAAGAGTAGTTTTAAAAAGTAAAAAATACATATTAGTGTCGTATTTGAGGTGAAACTTCACATGCACAATCTAATCTTGTCATCAGAGACTTGTTTTACATCTTGTAAAACAGGAATAATAGGCCCCCTTTAGCATTAATGATATATAAGTATATAAGAATTTCATTCACCTGGGAAATGGAGGCAACTTGAATGGTTTGTGAGCACAATGGTTTGTAAAGCCACATCAAACAAAACAAAAATACGATGTAATCAGCCGGAATCAGCTAAGATGCTTGACGGCCAGCAGCGAGACCTAGCTGTCACTCAAGTGGCCACACCCTTAATTATGCAGACTTAATATAACTTAATATAAATGAAATGAGTTATAAAAAAATCACCCCCTCACGGTTGTCATGAATGGTAATATTAGCTACATACACCAAAATAATTTTTTTGTACCAGGCTGTAAACACCTTTTTTTGTGCTGTAAAATTGGCCATTTTAACATTGGGTCAATAAAAATGTGCTCCATGGTGCCAGGTCTAGCAGAATTTCGATGAATTGCAGTTTCAGTTACTTTCACATTAGCTTCATGAGGGAGAGCTGGAGGTTGCCGCTTGCTGACAACACTCAACTTAAAACAGGAAGCAATTTTTGGTGTCCCCCAACAAAATTTCCATAATTTCTGTATTTGCATGTGTTGAGAGAAAAGTGTGTTGTCAAAAAACAGCTGTTTTCTCAATTAGTGTTTTTCTATTCACATCTGTTTTCTTAACTTGCAGCGTGTAATTCTTCTGACTATACAAATTTGCAATGTTTGCAAGTTTTAAACGCCTTGATGCTGCTGTACAGTGAGTAATGTTAATTTGCATCTGACAAAGCGACTGAAAGTGCTTCTCCTCATTATTTCTACCACACATCCTCTAAAAGCCTGCACTTTTAATTAGCATTCCCATTCATCTCAATGCCAATTGCTCAGGGAGTAATTGCATGCTTGGATAAGTACTTGCATTTGGCCATATTTTGGCCTACACTTTCTTTTTTCAATCATTTGCATATAAATGGTTGCAGTATAAGGGATGGTTAACCTAAAAAATGAAGATATAATAAGATATTTTGAAGAATGCTGAAAACATGCAACCACTGACTTCCATAGTAGGAAAAACTAATATGGAAGACAATGGTTACAGATTTCCAACATTCTTCAAAATATCTTATTTTGTGTTCAACAGAAGAAATAGGTTTTGAACAAGTAAAGGGTGAGTAAATTATGACATAATGTGCCCTACAAAATAGTAGGATTCCATTTGGCTTTTTATAGCAAGATCTCCGATTGCCGTATAATAATGTAAAAGTAGCATCCATTTTGGTTTTGACCTCCGAATGGTATGTTTCGACAATCAATCCGATCTCAGACTGAAAGCTCGACCTGCCATCTGACCGGGTGAGGATATCAGTTCTGTCTTAACCAGCTAAAGAAGTATATTATCCTCTAGCGAAGAATGCTTAGTGCTACTTACTTGTAATGTTAGCGGCCTCCATGCTAGCTTTCTTTAGGTTGGCACCATTAAGCTGCGTCTGTCTTTTCGTCACTTTTTTTACACCTTTGCTAGCCATTTTTATACAAATCAGTTAATAGTAGATGTAGGATTTTAGTGGAGAGAAAGTTTCTCTTTTCAGAGAGAAAGGATCTCTTTTCAAAGTATATTTGCATGTAATGGGCTATATGTACAGCTAGTGCATTTCAGCCAATTATAATCTTCCGGTGAAAGGTTTATGTGACTATTTTCAATTTTAGAAGGTTTCTTTTACATCATTGATGTTGTAAAGTAATTCAAATATAATCAGTTAAATAGACTTAAGCATCCATTTGGTTGTTGAAGTGTAAAAAGAGACGAAAGATGCAGGCACCGTCATTAGCGGCAGGCTAGCACAGAAATCATACCCGTCAACCCTCCCGTTTTCCCCGATATTCTCCCGTATTTTACAGTTCTATCCCACTATCATCCCGTAAAGGTATTTTCCCGTATTTCTCCTGTATTTTCAGTCTTTCTCTGAAGGGTGGCAATAAATCAGAGCCTCCCTATACACAACTCATACTGCCAAACCACCAGGGGCCGCCCTTTGCTCTTAAATGTGAGTCTGTTCTGTGCTTTTGCTTTGTTTAGGCATGAAAACACTTTGAAATAAATATAAAAACGGTGGGATTCCCTTTCCTTTTATTACAGGTGCCGTCTCCCCTTCATATGCAATCCTCTAAACAGTCATACAGAGGTGATAAATACAGTGATAATGATAAATAGAGGCTGTTTCCCAAACAGATTCTGTACATGCGATTTGAAACGGAGCGAAAGTCTGGGTTTTGGATGCATGTTTAAACATACATATACACATAATTATTAATAATAATATCTAAAGATGTCGATCTTGGTGGGGTTTTTTTCAAACACAACTAATTTCGTCCTAAATGAGCATAAACATTTAGGAAAGCAATCGAATGCTTTCTTTATAACGCTAGATAATTGCATTTTTAAAGTGACACCTGTTATTTAATGTAATCAAACGAAAAAAAAATCTAAATAAATAATTCATTCGTTGCTCTTTAATCAGAATGTGTCAGTTATACAGTGAAGAAACGGCTAATGAGATTTGATAGCTTGATTTTATTTCATTATAATAGCTATTAATTTGAATAAGCTGACTGTTTGCTAATGTATTTGCTGCTAATGTAAACTTTATTTTTTCTTTTGTAAATAATAATAATAAAACATATTACTGACCAATTAACTGTTTATTTACAATAAAACAGCTCCAAATCTACCTAGTAATGTGGGGATTTGGGGGGGATCCCTTATTATGGTGGGCATATCCCTTTTTTCCCATCCCAATGTTGACAGGTATGGCAGAATTTCCTTTGAAAATATTAAGGTAAAATTAATTTGCATATTTTAAGGACATAGTGCGGAAAAATATAACTTAATGCAGTGCTTTTTGTTTGGTCTGATACCCACTTTATATCGTATCTCAGCCAGGCAGTGAAGATTGCTGTTTTTTTAAAGAAATCTGATTTTGTATAGGATGATAATATACCAGAAGCCCTGGGGCTGGCTGACTGAAATTAAAAGTCTGTGTGCATATACCCCATTGGTGCTAATAAAATGAAAGATAGTGAGAGCAACTACCTCCTCATCTTGCCACAGGAAGTCCATAATAATTTAGAAATAATTTGTTATGGTCTATTTTGTTTATGACCTTATACAGAGAGCAGCAAAAAAATCTGGAGACACTTTAACCCTCCTGTTAAATACACCATCTGACCTTCGAGTCAAGAATGATCCACCTTCACTAAACCTCTAAAAAAAGCAGCTAAACTCAGTTTTAGGCCTCTAATATATTTGCCATGAAGAAACAACCTCATCTTCATCACAAACTACAGAATTTCCCTCATCAGTGTGCAGTATTTTATCAGTGTTTAATCATTTTTGACTGAAGTGAAGGGTGTATTTTCTACTCCTAAAAGTCTGACACCAACAACCATGCCACATTTAAAATCACTTAAATCACCTTTCTTCCCCATTCTGATGCTCAGTTTGAATTGCAGCAGATCGTTTTGACCATGTCTTCATGCCTAAATGATTAGAAATTTGCATTGACAAGCAGTTGTACCTAATTAAGTGGCCGATAAGTTTATGTGCAAAAATGCTGTCAAGTGTCAGCACAACTCAGCAAACACTGCTTGTAATAAAATAATTTTTAAAAGTGATGCTACTAATAAATTGAGGAATCATGCAGAATGATTTTCTGGCACTGCAAGTACATGTCATATTTCAAAAGATCAAGGCAAATAGGATTTCTCAACTCATGACTCCTTTAAACAATTAAAGGATTAGTTCATCCAAAAAGTTAAATTCTGTTGTTAATTACTCATCCCTCATATCCTTCCAACTTCCTGATACCTTCTTTTATCTTTGGAAACACAAATGAAGATATTTTAGATGTAATCTAAGAGCTCTCTAACCCTCTATGGACAGCAAGTCCAGAAAGGAAACCAAAAACATTGTCAAAACATTTCGTGACTTCAGTGGTTTGACAGCAATCATATGCTCCAAGACACTTTTGTGCGCCAAAAAAAAGTCGAAATGATTTTGTTCGTCTATGTGCTCTACTCAGACGCATTTGGATTTCATCTAAAAGATATTCATTTGTGTTCTGAAGATGAATAAAAGTCTCAGGGGATTGGAATAACATGAGGGCGAGTAATTTATAACAGAATTAAAAATTTTGGGTCATCTAATTAATCAACAGGTCATGTATGAGGCTCGATTCGCTAGCTGAGGACAAAATGGAGGTCATACTAAATCACCAAATTCATATCAGTCTGCTTGACAACAGATTGATCTAATCCGAATTAGAATACAGGTCACGTGAAACTTACTTTATTTCCAATCTGACCATGATTTGACTACAACCTTCTAATTATTCTGTATGTTTGACAATGAATGAATTTGAAGTCTGCTGCTTAGTAGCTTAAAACACATAAACTTCAAACATACACTCATGAAAATGGGTTATTGAATTTATTTTAGGGTAAAATATGGACCAAACCACCCGCTGTGTTAATTATTCATTCATTCATTCATTGAGGTATTAATATGGACCTTTTAGGTACAAATTTGTACATTTTGAAAAGGTACCACCCCAGTGACAACTCGCGTACCTTTATTTCTGAGAGTGTATAAAAAAGACTTTGTAAGAAGTCTACATGATGACATCATAAAAATGTGGCCTCTGATTGGTGCTTTCTCTGTTATTTGCCTAGTCTTGAGATCAGAACAGTAAATTGATTAAGATTGAAGAAGGTGGTCAAGGATTGGAGTATGGATCGAAATGATGCAACACACATAATGAAAATAACAGGCGAATGGCATGGGTATTTGAGAGCAAGTCCAAAATCATTGAAAGTAGTATACTGCACAATGCTAAGACCAGTCATAGATTATGGCAGTATAGTGTACAATACATCAGCATCTTTGCAAATGAGATGGACTAAAATATGAGTCCAAAAACAGGAATATGGAGCCGACAGCACATAATCATTCTCAGTCTCAGTGCTGCAGGTGGACATACAGAGGAAGTTTAGAAATAAAAACCACCTAAAGATGGTGTACTAGTGCTCACTAAGGGGAAAACTGAGACTCTCACAGTTAAAGAAGAACTGAGAAAATGAGTAAACTGCACAAATAATAGTAGTTTTAGATGGATTGCTGATGTGCCAAAAAATTACACAAACAACATCATATAAATAAATCCTAAAGTGGCAATACCTGCAATACTTCATTGGCTGTTTCAAATGCCAGTAGTTGATTTGCAGGTTGTGCATTGAAGAGTACAATTGCAAAAAAAAAAAAACATTATGGACATGACTAAAACATTTTAGTTGTTTTCAGAAATCATGATTTTACATTAGGTTTTAAAGATTTTAATTGCAAAAAAAAAAAAAAAAAGCAATTGAAATAATATTTAATATTGCAAAAATTTCAAAAAACCTCTTTATATATCATCCTTTTAAAATATAAGAATGTTAAGATATAGTGTCAATTTTACTGGCCATGCAATGAATGGAAACAATATAGCACTAGAGATATAGTACTATGTTCCAACTCATTATCTGCATTAGATGGTTTTTACAGTGATTAAAGAAAACATCTTCCAGACAGAACTTTCTGCGTGGAATTTGTATAGTAAAATCAGAGAGAAGTCAATTTATTGGTGAAGAGATTGATCCAGCATGCCTATTGATAGAAGGTTTGTGAAGAAATGCTCCCTTGTAAAAGTATTTTGTAGTATTTTCAAAATACAAAATACAGTATTTTTTTTTGATACTTGTTGTGGCTGCTGTATTTTGTAGTTTATTTTGATACATATAAAATTGATGTATTTGATATTTTATTTTAAAATACATTTCAATGTATTTTTGCCTAACCCTGGCCACAGCGAAATGAACTGCCAACTGTTCCAGCATATATTTTACCAGCCTGATCTCACGAGAAAACGTAAGTATTTTACGTTTTGTCAGTTTAGTGGCTAATTTGTACGAATTTGTACGAGTTCAGCAGTATGAAAATGTACGATTTTAAAAAGGAGACGTGCCACCCAACCCCGCCCCTAAACCCAAACGTCATTGGGTGATGAGCAAATCGTACTAAATTGTATGCATGAGATCGTACTAATTCATACGAATTAGCCAATAAATTCAAAAGTTACGAATTGCCATGAGATTGTGTTGGTTTTACACAGCAGATGCCCTTCTAGCCACAACCCTGTACTGTACACCTATAGACCAATTACCATGTTTGTAAACATTCAGGATGCGCGCGCAGGGAGGTGGCAGAAAAAAACCGGGAGCGCTACCATTTACAGAGAGGGAATGACATTCGATGCGGTACAGAGTTTGTTGTTGTCTTAGGGTGCTGTCACACCAGTGAATCGATTAATTTGTTCCGAAACAGGGATTGAAACTGTTACATTGTTGCTCTTTGTTCTTGGTGTGGTTTGCTTTCACACGGCAAAGTTTCTAAACAGACCAAAATAGCTAAAACAAGTCACGTTTGAGTAAACTGTCCTCACATTGGTCAGAGTTTTACGGTTTGGTTGTGTTTGACAGGGTGCGCGCGACATGTCTGAAGAGCGAGGAGGGGTGCGGTGGGGAGGGGTGATGAGAAGGGTGTGCAATGTATTTTGAGGACCGGGAGGGAGACGCGCGATTTCCGGGAGATGGATCACTCGTTTGCGGGCATCCGGGAGTCTCTGTGCATTTGCGGGAGACTCCCTGAACTTCTGGGAGACTTGGGATGTCTGCAATGACCTCCTGCCCTACTCATAATTCTCTTTATATAGCCGTATGCCTATTACATATCCATAAAACACTGTGATATAGCCGGGCTCGGATCCTATCGCTTTCTCACTACAATCGATCCGCTCCAGAGTTCGTTTCAATCGAGCCGAGACCACCTCATTCAGGCGGTCTTGGAGCGATTGCTTTGGCGCGGATCAAAGCGTGATTGCCCTGTTCACATATGCCAAACGAACCGCGCTAACTGGGCAAACGCGTCAGGTTCCGGAATAAAAGTCTAGATGTGAAAGCACCCTTAGAAATAAGATATATTGATTATATATTATATATATTATTTACATAATGCTTTCAGCGTATTATAACAGCTTGTCACCCAATAATAACCACAGTGATTCTGCAAAATTAACGTTAAAGTGAGCAGCGTTCGTCTGACAGGTCCATTTGCGATAGCCCCCTCCTAATGGATTTTGAATAAGACTAAATGACCAAGCATCCAGCCCCAAATATACAATCTCATTGAAGCTACAAGGGATTTTACAAAAGAGAAGTTAAAGGCCTACAAGTGTTTGGATGCCAACAATTGTGTTCTGTAGGGTCATGTGCAAGAAATAATGTTCCCTGATTGCCAGATTTAAAACTATGTAGTGCTAAAAACCGAGGTTCTGTCGAGCCAAAGACAAGGAAAGAAGACGGAGCTAACGTTATACAAGGCCTATCATCAACAGCAAAACTGCATTCTGACAGGGAACTACACCTGTACGGCAGGCTCAGGGTGTGTGAACTTACACATAGAGGTAAAGTTGGTTTTATATTCGCACGTTCAGACTTTTTCCTTAATAATATAATTTCATGAAAGTATTATTTGCAAACTCTAAATAGCGAAATCATATTAGCAGCCAATGACTACCAAAGTACAACATTGCTCACAGTTAATTAAACAGTGTTCATGTTGTTTTCAAGTCACACTTGCAGGTTATTTCAGACCGAATACCCAAAGTGCCGTGGTAAACAATATAGAGTGTCACAAGTTGTCACTGAATGAATGTGTGAATATAAAACCAACTTTAATAACTTACACTTTCACCTTTCATTCTTAGCATTGTGTCCGCAGTTTAATTAACCATATGTGTGTTTTGCCGAAATTATTGCTGCAATCAAAAACAAGTAATGTGTATGATTCAGCATAGCGTGAACTGATATAACATGAGAACTGCATGAGTCAAGCATTTCTAATTAGGTCGCCACTTCATTCAGCTCCCTTTTAGCCAAAGACGTCTGCAGTCGGCATTGAAAGCAGTGTGGTGTATGGTAAAAGTTAAGTTTTCTATTTTTTGACTTTCAAACGAGTTATCCTATCGCAAAACACAACATGTTTACTATTGCAGCCGGTCTTTTTTGCAACGGGGATCAGTGTGACGTCATGTGTAATGTAGGTTGGTAATTCGTCTATACACTCTTGCATTCACACACACACACACACACACACACTAAGGCCAACTCAATTCACCTATAGCGCATGTCTTTGGACTGTGTGGGAAATCGGAGCACCCGGAGGAAACCCACGCCAACACAGGGAGAACATGCAAACTCCACACATTATCCTGACAGGCACATATTATCATGTTTTAGTAATAACATATAATCATTTCCACAGAACAGGATTTGCAAAGAAAATGGGTTTAAAACATCTGTTCCAACTTTCTGTTATCCAACTGCACTTCAAGAAGCAGTAAAGAAGCAGTGAAAAATGTTAATTAAGTGTACTTAAGTGTGTTGAGAAACATTAAGTTTTCTTTAAGTAGCTTGCAGTTTCATCATCATTATGAGACTTTTTAAATTTGACGTACACACGACATACAGTTAAGCGCATTTTATTTTTTTCATGGCAAGTACTAAAAGATTTAGCTCTGTATTAGTGTTTCTTCAGATATACCTGTCATTTTTAGTCTACATCCCTGGCTTTAATGCATAGGGGTCAGATATGGTTAAAGTTGATGTATCGTCTACATAACAAGACATTTCACTTCACATTTAACATCTGATTTCAGTTCCTTATGCTGCTTCTTTTTTTTGCCCACATATGAACATCTGTCAGATTACACTTTTTAAATCTACATATAGGAGACAGATGTGTAAAATGATTAATGATCCGTATTGTCACATGTAGGCACTGGAAGCAGAACATTTGCCTTATTTCTCTTTGTAAGCCCTATAAAAATATGATATTAAACATTTTCTCAATAGTTCTAAATGGAGCAAATCATTAGTGATTATTGAGTTTTTATATCCTAAGGTCAGTGAACAGACTCTTGGCAATGCCATCTGTTCAGCATAACATCTCATTCCTGTTTTACACAAGCATCTGCAACACATATGCAGCATTTATTTATTTCAGCATCCATATGAACTGAATACAGCACTCAAAGCTGAGTAGCAGAACCAGAACTGCACGTAAAGTTTTGCACATCACTTGTCAAGAGCTCATAAATACACATTTAGATATTTAGTACTGTAAATAGCAAACTTTGGAGTAACACAAAATAATTTAGCAAACTCACCTGTTTCTTTTTTAATGCGCCTCATGTTCCAGATGTTGTGACAGGCACACAAACAACATATTCTGTTCACTAAATCTGACTCAATCCAGACGATTGACGTCATTTATAGCTACACTTTGGTACCGAGTAATTACCATTTGGATGTAAATATGGTTTCCTTTTCCATGCCAATTAGACCCCTTCTTTTTAAATCCCATCACACGCAGAGCCCTGTCAAGCATCGGGTGCAGTGCATGTTTTTTTCTTGTTTCAGCTCAGCGCAAGTATAATTCTCACATCCTGCACCATGCTGTTTAAATAGAAAATGCAATGTTTGTTATCTCACAACTGAAATAGACCGTACTATTGACCAACTATAAGCTGGTCTAAAGTCAGAGGCGCAGGTTTTTTATTAATTTTTTCTTATGTAAATAGCGCATTAGTGATAGGCAGGTCCAAAACATGCATGCATCTTGCCTGTTACACACATAGGGATGGCAAGCAGCACATAAATATCTTTAAATATGATCAATTCAAATGTAAAAGATGGTTATTTTCTACATAAACATAAAAACTGATACCTCCACCCATAACAACTCCAGTGACTCACGACCCCCACTATGCTCGGAGGTGGTTATAATCATACAAATATTGCACACAATTTGAACTATATAAATACGAGCATATTGAAAACACAAAAAAAGTGCAACAGTCTAACAACCATATAATTTTTTTATAATCATAATCATTTTTTATTTGTTTAATTTTATATTAACCTCACTTAATGAGAATGGCGGGCACAATGTTTACAACACAAGACTTTTCTTGGTATAGTTTTGGAGACCACCACTTGAAGATCATCCTCCATGTCATGGGCTTTATTTTTAATGTATGTGAGTGCTATAAAGGTTTTAAATTGTGTCACATTGTGCCGTAATATCAAACTTCTGCAACTATTGCTGTGACGTTATACTAGCGTAAATAACCACAGGGGTCGCAATCCATTTATTCATTCGTTCATTTTCTACCACTTTTCTGGGGCCGGGTCGCAAGGGCAGCAGTCTTAGGAGAGAACCCCAGACTTCCCTCTCCCCAGACACTTCCTCCAGCTCCTCCAGGAGGATCCTGAGACATTCCCAGGCCAGCAGAGAGACATAGTCCCTCCAGCATGTCCTGGGTCTTCCCTGAGGCCTCCTCCTGGTGGGACATGCCTGGAACACCTCCCTAGGTAGGTGTCCAGGAGGAATCCCAAACAGTTGCCTGAGCCACCTCAGCTGGCTTCTCTTGATGTGGAGGAGCAGCGGTTCTACTATGAGCTCCTCCAAGGTGACAGAGCTCCTCACCCTATTTTTATCTTCTGTAAGTTATTGATAAAATATGGTAATTCTAATAATTTAATAAAATATATGAAACTTTTGGAAATCCCCAAGCGACCCGCCCTCATTGTCTTGTGACCCCCAGGGGGCCCGACCCCCACTTTGAAAACCATTGCTTTACACCTTTTTGGTGGAGTCCTTCTCTTTCTCACGCACTTTAACCTCTCGCATGACATTTCCACGCTAGTGAAGCATTCAATGTCTTTGCTTACAAAATCCACCATGTAGGTATATTATATTATTATTATTATTTTAAAATTCCAATAACACATCCATAACTCTTTAAGAGAATAAACCTTTTCAGACCATGCATCGGGCATGCAGACAGCTTTTTAGCAAAAGTGGATTCAGATGGTCTAAATGCACCTGCGCTGTGTGCTTTGGATCATGCACTTAGATTGTTGAATTGCTCCATCATGTTGTCCTCAGGTTTTTGCTTCCGTTCTGTCTCTTTTTTTTTTGTTTGCAACCATGTCATTTGGTTATCATTGGTGTCATGAAATACTTGTCAATCCTCATGCATTCACAGAAGCTGGAGCAAACTGGGAATAACATATTTCAAATGTAATTAGAGAAAAATAAGCAAATTAACAGGACAGATCACTTTAAATTTTGTTGCAGATTTGAAGTATGTACACTAACCTGCCACTTTATTAGGTACACCTGTCTAACTGCTTGTTAACGCAAATTTCTAATCAGCCAATGACATGGCAACAACTCAATGCATTTAGGCATGTAGACATGGTCAAGATGATCTGCTGCAGCTCAAACCGAGCATCAGAATGGAGAAGAAAGGTGATTAAAGTGATTTTGAACGTGGCATGGTTGTTGGTGCCAGATGGGCTGGTCTGAGTATTTCAGAAACTGCTGATCTACTGGGATTTTCACGCACAACCATCTCTGGGGTTTACAAAGAATGGTTTGAAAAAAGAGAAAATATCCAGTGAGCGGCAGTTCTGTGAGCGCAAATGCCTTGCTGATGCCAGAGGTCAGAGGAGAATGGCCAAACTGGTTCCTGATAGAAAGGCAACAGTAACTCAAATAACTTGACTCGGTTTCTTGAACATGACAATGAGTTCACTGTTCTCAAATGGCCTCCACAGTCAGCAGATCGCAATCCAATAGTACACTTTTGGCATGTAGAGAAAAATAAGCAAATTAAATGGGATATTCGCATCATCGATGTGCAGGCAACAAATCTGCAGCAACTGCGTGATGCTATCATGTTAATATGGACCAAAATCTCGGAGGAACATTTCCAGTACCTTGTTGAATCTATGCCATTTAGGATTAAGGCTGTTCTAAAGGCAAAAGGGGGTCCAACCCGGCACTAGTAACCTGGCACCTAATAAAATGCACTTTGCATTAAAGGGACTTTGATGGAGATCGATTATGAACAACCAAATATGATAGCTTTTGGCACAAAAACAACATTGGTTGCATTATAAGTGAACATATGGATGTATTTCAACTGAATATTTGACTGATTAAAATAACCAGCAGTTGCTATTGCAGTTGTTTACAGCTTTTACTGTTTCTCAACAAGTTTGTGGTAATCATCTTTTAGATGCTTGGTATTATTGTGTTTTAGCCACAGTGGGAAATATTTTACCATATGTCTGAATTGTTCATCCTGATCCATCAAGTGATGCTCTTGGGGAGAACATGACATAACCTACATATACTGTACGGGCTGTTTAACTCTAGTGTATGCATCTATAAATGTCTTTCAGTCTAGTAAAATTCTCCAGGCAGCTGACCGAACTGGACCTTGGTGAGAATCACATCGGAGAGGACGGTGGGAAAAGAGTTTTAGAGGCCCTGAGAGAAAGACAAGCAGGTGTGAAAATTAATGTGATGGAAATTTAGATTCGAACATAGCAACAAAGTCCTCACACACAGATTTGTGGTTTCACACACATGACATGAAGTTACCCATGCATCATTTCCTGAGCTCAAATTATATAATTAGTTCATCCCTGAAAGAAACATTTCTGTCATATACTCACGTTAATGTAGTTAAAAAACTTTTGGTCATCCTCTGAACACTAATGAAGATATATTTAATGCAATATAAGACATTAAGACATGCTTACTCTTACAAAAGTCTTATTTACACTTAAATCTTTTTTTTTTCAAAACTAACTCACAAATTATACGAACAAATGGAAGCAGTCATATCAACAAAAGAGCAACAGTTTGAAAGCATTACAAGTCCAAGTTTATCTTTAGCATTAGAACCCAGCAAACAATTGTGTTTAAAAGACGGCTAATAGACATCGAAACGTAGACAGCTTGGCTAAAACAAAGCTAATCTTGGGCTGTCAGTGAAAATCTAATAGACATCTAAGAATAGCCCTAAACTAGTTGTCAAATAGACCAGTGGTTCTCAAAGTGGGGGTTGGGACCCCCCGAGGGGTCGCGGGACAATGAAGGGGGGGTCGCCTGGTGATTTCCAAAAATCTATTTATTTTTATTAAACCATAAGAATTACCATATTTATCCATAACCTACTGTAGAGAAAAAAAATAGCTTATAGTTACTAGTTCTATTGGATTGCGACCCCTGGGGTAATTACATAATACTAAAGACACAGCAAAAGCGTCAGATGCAGCAGATTGATTTTATAATACCAGGTTAAATTTCTGGCACATTTACAGCACTGACATAGAGACTTCAGAGGATATTGGGGGTCACGAGTCACTGGCATTGTTACTTTGGGGGTCGTAGGCTAAAAAGTTGGGAACCCCTGAAATAGACAGATTAGACAGACTTTACATGTGTAGTCATTCATTTCTGTTTATTTGATGACTAGTCTAGTTTTGGCCTATTCTCAGACGTCTAATAGATTTTCACCGACAGCCCAAATTTAGCCTTGTTTTAGCCAAGATGACTATATTTAGACATCTATTAGACATCTTTTTCAAAACAAAAAATGCTTGCTGAGAAGATTTATCACACCAGTGTTAGGAACATACTTTTGTTGTTTGCAAAAGATCAGCATCTCCAAAATAATGGCTTTTGAATTACATAAGTGCTGGTAAATGATTTAAGTATTGCAGTATTCTATTTTCACAGGTAAAAATCATTGTGATGTGTGGTTAGAGGTATAGTTCAGTGAAATGAGTATGTAATTTATTTTTGATCATATTTACAGCAAAATTACCTTTAATGAAAATGGAAGTTTCAACACGCATGTCCCCAGAAACATTCAATGCCATACTGAGAAGTGCAAAGGAGCTGAAATCTGGGAAAAAGAGAAGAAGAACAAAGGTGTAGGATAAAAGTTTTGCTAATTTAACATACTGCTGTCTCAAATTTGGACAGTTCAGTCACAGTGTAAAAATATTCATCTGTAGATAAATGGATCATGTCCTGGAAAAAAATACCAGAACAACACATTTTATTAGAAATTAACCTGATTAACAGAGGGTCTCTACTTAAAATTTCAGTTTTGATTGATTGATTGACTGACTGACTGACTGACTGACTGACTGACTGATTGATTGATTGGTTGGCTGATTGATTGACAGTACATAAAAAAATTACAGAACAAAAAAAAATTTGCTTTATGTTTATCTTTGTAACGACAGCTCTCTGAGAGATTTAGTATGGTAATAAATATGTATATGGCAATATTGATGTGTTTGGTCTTGGCAGTGCCGAGCAAGCCGAGACTTGCTACTCCAGTATTTTCACAAACATGCTGTCTAAAATTATGACACTGAATATAAATGTGCTGCTACAAACGTAACATATGTGAAACCCACATAGCAGATCAATACATAGGTGGAGCGGAGGTGTAGGAGGGTGTCCGATAATTGGAGTAATGCACTGCAGGTTACAGTGGCTGTGATTTTGTCAAGTGGGATAAGATCTTGGATTAACATCCTTGTTGATAACGGAACAACATTCCTGTTTGAACATGTAATCCATACCATCCCTACCCCCCAAAACCTAACACTG
Organism: Danio tinwini; assembly: GCA_903798205.1. Lineage (NCBI taxonomy): Eukaryota > Metazoa > Chordata > Actinopteri > Cypriniformes > Danionidae > Danio > Danio tinwini. Next base: position 11,698,152 of record CAIGQZ010032997.1, read on the forward strand.
AAGTCCAACATTTTCATGTTTTTTTTGTTCAAATCAAAAACATTTCTCACGCACACAAACCGTTAGTGCTGTATAGTAACTAATTACACCACTGACGTTTTTCTCAGTTATTGTAATTTACTGAGTAGTTTTAAAATTGTGTACTTTTACTTTTTCTTGAGTACATTTTTAGTGCTGTATCTTTACTTTTAATCCACTACTTTCTTTCAACATGCAACATGCATTTATTTTTCTTGTCCATGAAGAATAGAAAAATCAGTCCTGAGATTCCTGTTTAATCAAATCGCACATACCATAGAAGTTAAATCGCATCATAATGAACTACCTCAAGACGTGTGCACTTTATAATTGCAGCAAACGGTTTGGAAGTATAAAAATTGTCCATAAAGATGTTCAAAATCTTTACTCGCATTGATCCACAGACTGTTTAGATGCAGGTCACTGATGAGAAGATGACGGATGTTTACTGTATGATGACCGGTATGGCTTTAAACACCACAGGCACAGGACGTCAACATGACGTCTGATTGACGTCGAACCCTAACGTCCTGGGGACATTTTGTTTGGAAATGAAAATCGGGTTGACGTCAGAACCTAAGGTCAGGCCAACATCAATATCCAATGTTCAACCAAAAACCAATCAAATATCAACGTCTATTGATGTTACAGCTTGACATTGTGTGAACCTTACCTCTATGACATCTATCAGACGTTGGATTTTGGTTGCCGTACCTGACGAATAAATGTCAGTATTTGACGTTATATATGACGTTGGTTTAAGATGTTGGCTTGACGCTGGATTTTGGTCACTTTCTAACAACCTAAAATCAACCAAATATCAACTTCATTTGACGTCATAATTGGACATCAAAATAACATTGTCCTTAGCTGCTGGCTTGGCAATTAATTTTGGTCACCTGACATTACAACCTAAATATAACCTAATATTAATGTCTCATGATGTTGTGTGCCTTCAGGGCAATAACTAAATGCACTACAGAATGTTACGTTTACACACTCATGCACAAATTAAATGTAAACATATCAGCTTTTGACAGCATAATATTCACTACTCATTACTCTTGAGTACTTTTGAAAAAGCTACTTTTTACTCATACCTTGAGTAATATTTACAACAAATTATTTTACTCTACTTGCACTACATTTTTAGGCAAGTACTTTTACTTGAGTATGATTTTTTAGTACTCTTTCCACCACTGCAAACTGTCCACACCGAGTCCAATGTGTATTAATTAATCTATTGCAAAACTATTCAAAAAACAATAATACAAATGGAGTCCTGGAGTAGTGAAGATGATTTTGTTGTCTTTTCCTGCTTAACAAAAGAAAAAAAGAAAGAGGAAATATTGGGTCCATCCCATCCTTAGATTGCAGGATTATCCCGACTGATTCAAAGTTTACTGTACTTTAGGATGTGTGTAGCTCAGTTTGATACTTTGCTATCGATACTGGAACTACATATTAAGACACCAATTTTCATAAACCAATTGATCCTGAACAGAGACTGGCAGTGTCACAGACACACCCCCAGCAAAGTTTTTTCAAAGTCCATTTCTTCGATGCCATTTTGGATTTTGCCTTTCGCTTGTTAGACAGCCTTGCATTGCCAAAAACAACTCTCTAAACGCCTTTTTGAATGCAAAATATTGAAAATTATTAATAATTAAAAAATTATTTATGAAGGACAAACGTTTCGGAGGCGATTGACACAATATGAGGTCGAATTTATATTTAAATGGACAAAATTTTCTGATTCAGTGTGCAGTGACTTTTACTGTATATTATTTCCCAAATCGATTAATAGTTGGATAACAATGATGCAGAAGCACATTGCTCTAACTGTAAGCTTAAATCTATCCTTTATTTGATTGGCTGATTGGAATGATGTTCCAGGTTGTAATATAATGTTAGCTGCTTCTCCATCCAACATGGACTCATGACGAAGATGAAACCAGAATGGACATTTCAGCAAGACAATGATCTAAAACACAGCCAAGGAAACTCTTTCAGAGAAAGAACATCAAGCTGTAGAATGGCCCAGCCAATCACCTGACTTGAATCCAATAGAAAATACAGATTTGATAGACGAGTCCTACCTGTTGATGTGAAAGAATCACACCTGAAGTAATGCATGTGACTTCATTCTGCATATGAGGGGCGTCTTTAAGCTGCCATCACCAAAAAAGCCTTTTCTATTTAGTAGTTCAGTACTTTCTTCTTCTATCATTTTTGTTATTACACACAACTCTTTTTTTATTCTTATGTCTTTTTTTTTTTACCAAATTCTGGTTTAATTCCGTGTCAACAGCTTCTTTAGAAATATTATTATTCCCAGGAAAAAACATTACGTGTTCAATACTTATTTTCCCACTGCACACTCTCAGAAATAAAGGTACACAAGCTGTCACTGGGGTGGTACCTTTTCAAACGGTACACATTTGTACTTAAAGGCTCCATATTGGTACCTTAAAAGTATATATAAAAGTATATATATAAATAGTATATATCTACAAACTTTAAGAGGAACATTTTTGTACTTTTTAGGTACCAATATGTACCCTTGAGGTATTAATATGGACCTTGTAGGTACTAATTTGTACCTTTTGAAAAGGTACCACCCCAGTGACAACTCTCGTACCTTTAATTCTGAGTGTATGTATATGCAGAATATGTTGTCATTTTCTCCCAGGACAAGATCTGTTTTATACAGTGCACACTTAAAATGTTTGTAAAACCCAAATAAAAAAAAGTGTCATAATATTTAGTAATATTCACAATTCCTAACAAATGAATTTCTGCAATCACACTGTCTTTATCTCTCCTAAAGGGAAAAATGAAGTAGTTCTTCGTGTTTGGAAGATACTGAAAGGATATCACTGGTCTGCACATGAATGTTTTGGACTTTTTTTGCCTTGTTTTCAGCTTGTCACCATAGTTTTTTATTTAAATCCTTCTTTGTCATGTGGTCTGAACTGTATTGGACAACAGCCGTGCACCAAATGTGAGCTCACAGCACACGCGGCACCAGCAGGGGGTTCTGGGTCCCATTTATTTGATGGCACTCCAGAAATAGCGAATGGATGTTTGTTCTTCCCAAGTGCTTCTCCCTTCTTTACTTGTATATTCTAGCATATCTTTACTGACAGATTGAGAGTGTTTCTATGTGTTTCTCTTAACAGCTTGATACATTAATTTGATTATGTCTTACAGATTAATGTGAAAGGCAGTTTGCATTTATTTGTTTCTGTGTGTGGAAAGACTCAGTCCGCCATCTGGAGAGCAGATTTATGAATATGCTTTCCAGTCAATTTGGTTTTGTCTCCACCTTGTGGCCATAAATGCTTGTGTTGCGCACACACAGAAGAGGCTGAGTTTTCTGGTTGCACTATAATATTATTTTTTTATTGTTCACACTGCACGGTCTGTAATACAAACACAAAATGGGCACATGCTATGACAAACGTTTCAGTGCTGGCAGTAAGACTTCATTAATGCATAAACGATAAACACGGAAATACTCAAATAAACACAAATATACAATTTACCAATGTACAATGACAATGAACAGACACTATAAGTCACTGTATTCCTCCACAAAATAATACACTATACCACAGATCAATAACAGTTATAAAACTCTTATTGTATTAACACTAAACATAGTAACTATTTTAAATTACTATTATTTAAATACTTTCTAACATTTTGATATCAATGATGCCATTATTAAACTGCATTAACCCACAAAACTCTCAAACTGCAAAATCTTACTAAATAAATGTTATATTAAGTTATATGTATATTATATGTATATTTACGTAACCACGTGCGGCCTGTCACCGCGATCTCCATTAATGGACGTCGGCGGCCTTCACCCGCAGGTGCGCTCGCCCGCATTTTTGCCGCGAGTACGCTGATGCGGTTATTTTATAAACATACATATACAACCATCAAACACATTATTTACACTGTTAAGCCCATGCTAAACATAACATTTGATGCCACAGCATCCATCTTACCTGTAATACAAACACAAACACACGATGAGCACATGCTATAACAAACGTTTCAGTGCTGGCAGTGTGACTTCTTCATCAATGCATGAACCCTCCTGCGGCTCACGTATTGCTCACAAATTGCCCCCTAGCGTCACCCGCCAGGACATACAGGTTGAAATGATGGGCATCAGCACATTATAACTAATCTGAACTTATAGGAACACTAATACTAAATGATAACTAATCAACGCAAAAAAAAAAACACAGCTATAAAGAATAAAATAAACCACAGGACTGCCATAACTATAACTTCATACCTCTACACTTGTCATTCATTTCTGTGGATTGAGACTGCCCAGGTAGCAAAGAATACTGGCCCAGATTCAAATCAAATCAAATCAAATCAAATCACTTTTATTGTCACATCATCAGCAGCACGTGTGCTATGATGAGTGAAAAGCTTAGGTGCTGGCTCCAGACAGTGGAAATACAGATAGTGCAAATACAACAACAGTGCAAAAAAAAAAAAAAAAAAAA
>CAIGQZ010032997.1:11702807-11720473 GCA_903798205.1 Danio tinwini
AAATACAGACAGTGCAAAATACAGACAGTGCAAATACAGCGACAAAAATGTCATAATATTTAGTAATATTCACAATTCCTAACAAATGAATTTCTGCAATCACACTGTCTTTATCTCTCCTAAAGGGAAAAATGAAGTAGTTCTTCGTGTTTGGAAGATACTGATTTGGCATAAAGCTGTCATTCGTCCAGCACTGGCGAACAGCATGTAGGCCAAAGGGTAGGGCTGACGTGCCACTGTCTTTAAGGCAGCACATAAGACTTGGGCCAGATATCAAATGTAGTATTTAGACCAGATTTATATGTGGGCCATGTAAATTTGACCTATCATGACCCACTTTTAAAATACTTTTTAATTATTATTGAGTAAAGAAAAAAATTCTACCAATCTGGTCGCTTAGAGAAAAAGCACAGACTTAAAGCAAAATGCTTCATGGGTGTATCAAATTTATTGCATTCATGACACACCAACATATATGGCCAGTTCAGGCCTATGTTATGGGTTATTAACTTGACTAATCCATGTTTGGGCCTTCTATGGAAGCCAGGCTTGGTCTAATCATGTAGCATATTTCACTATGGCCTATGAGCCAAGCAAAAGCTGAATGTGTGTGCTAGACCAGAGAAATTTTGCTATGTGGGTGCCTAAAAATAGTATGAACCGAAAAACAATCAACGTTTGACTCATAATATTGTACAATTTAATTAATGAGAAATTGATTATATGGATGCAAATGTCGTATTGTAATGAAAATAAAATACAACAAGCAGAGTAACTGACACAATCTGCATTATGTAATCAGATTTCAACACAGTGTAATTAGTTACATTTTAACATGTTTATAATCAGATTACAGGTACTTTTTAATGGATTACATATTATATTACACAATAGCAGTAAATTATTATGTGTCGATTCTCTCTAATTCAGTTTTCTCTTGTAAGTTTTCCTTTCTCAATGCATCTAAATTTCAGCTGACAAAAATATTTAAAACCTGGGAGACACTTGACTGTTGTTTGTTTGTGTGATGCAGAAATTAGCTTTTTTTTGGAAGATGAAAAAATGTAATAACATTCATATGGTCAGAGTTGGGTTAATGGTAAACAAAATAAAATTTCAGATTTGGTTGTTTAAGTGTGGTAATTTGGTTTATTGTAAATGATTTCTTTAATATTCATTAACTCCTAAGTAAATTACTGTAATTTTTTTTTATATTAACATAATTTTTTTTTATATATATTTTTAACTTTATATTTTACTACTTTCTTCTAAACATTCATTCATTTTCTTTTCGGGTTAATCCCTTTATTAATCAGGGGTCTCCACAGCAGAATGAACCGCCAACTTCCCTTCCCTTCCAGTTGCAACCCATCACTGGAAAAAACACCCATACACTCTCATTCACACACATTTGCTAAGAACAATTTAGCTTTATCCCCCATAGCGCATGTGTTTGGGCAGTGGGGGGAACCCCCGGAGCACCGGGAGGAAACCCACGTGAACATGGGGAGAATATGCAAACTCTACACAAAAATGCCAACTGACCCAGCTGATGCTCGGACCAGCAACCTTCTTTCTGTTAGGCAACAGCGCTGCCCACTGCGCCACCGCATTGCCCTTAATTTATTTTATTTTAACATTATTTTATATTTATTTTTTACTGTAATGACTTAACTAATTAAACACACACACAAACACACACACACACATATATTTATGGGTGGCGCAGTGGGTAGCATGTTCGCCTCACAGCAAAAAGGTCGCTGGTTCGAGCCTCGAGTCAGTTGGCGTTTCTGAGTGGAGTTTGCATGTTATCCTCGTGTTCACGTGGGTTTCACGTGGGTTTCCTCTGGGTGCTCCGGTTTCCCCCACAAGTCCAAAAACATACGGTATAAGTGAATTGGGTAAATTGTCGGTAGTGTATGTGTGTGAATGTTTCTCAGTAATGGGTTGCGGCTGGAAGGGCCGCAGGGGCAGACTGGCCATTTGGCAATTCGCTTACTATAATATATATATATATATATAAATTAGATATCAGTAGTATTGAAACTTAAACTTCTTCTGTGAACATGTGAAGAGTAATCATTAATTATGAATAATCATAATCATTTTATTAAGAATATTAAATAAGACTAAATGATTGCAGAATTATTATTTTGGTAATTTAGTTAGTTGACTTTATTATTAGTACCCGTAGGTAGATTCTTTTTGCAGCAAAATTTGGCATTTGATACAAACAATTAAATCATACATATACATACCCACATATACAAAGTATCTTATAAAAGATTACAATTTATTCAGAGCGACAATAGATGATGGGACAAAGCTATTCCTGAACCGTTTTGTTCTACTAAAAAGCATCTGAAACCTTCGACCCAAAGGGAGCAGGATAAACTCCTCAGACAGAGGATTAGAATAGAATTTGGCAGTCTATGAGAAGTAAATCCATTTGAACGTAGTAATAATTATTCCCTGTTTGCTGTGGTTGCAATTGTTTATAGAAAGAAGCTGCACGTTACTTCAGGAGGTCATAAAAGTTTATTGTTCAACATCCATCATTCTAAAGTTAAATAAAGTCTAAATAGAAAATGAAGAATAAAGTGTCAACTGTAAGATTCACATGAATGAAAATGTTTGTATAATTTAAATTCATATGAATGTAGTCCTATTGTATTGTATTGTATTGTATTGTATTGTATTGTATTGTATTGTATTGTAGCGTAACTTAATTTAGTGCCCATTAATAATAATAATAATGATAAAATTTAATAAAAATAGGTGACACAGTGGCTCAGTGGTTAGCACTGTCGCCTCACAGCAAGAATATAGGTGTGTTTGGATGTTTCCCAGTACTGGGTTGCAGCTGGAAGGGCATCCGCTGTGTAAAACATATGCTGGATAAGTTGGCGGTTCATTCCGCTGTGGCGACCTCTGAAGAATGAAGGGACTAAGCCGAAGGAAAATGATTGAATGAGTGAATAAAAAAAAATGCGTTGACATTTTTGTCCTCCGCCAGTGGAAGGCGCTATGAATTTTCTGCGCAGCACTTACAGAGATCGCGCATGCGCACACACTACTTCCAGTCATTTCAACGCAGTAGAGAAGGATTAGTCCTCGTTGTCATAAGCTTTTATTACAAAGTAACAATAACCACAATTATGGAATTGGAGGGTGGAAACTATGAACCCGGTTTCGTGGGCATCAGGTTCTGTCAGGAATGGTAAGTTGAAATGAGTTTGGGGGTGAGACCAAGTATGATCCTGATGTGATGTTTGTTTTGATGTCAATATCTGTCTCTTCCCAGTAATAACATGCTGTATCCTAAAGAAGATAAAGAAAACCGCATTCTGCTCTATGCTGTAAGTCATTTATTATTATGTTAATGTTGATTTTATTTTGTGAATTACGTATTTGTAAATGTTTAAGCATTTAAAGGGAATAACTCCAGGTAAATCTATTAAGTTAGTTGTGGTCAAATATGCATATGGTTATTAATAATCAGAAACGAACCTGTTGATTATTGCCATAGTTCACCCAGAAATGGAAATTGACACCATTTAAAAAACATTGAGGTAAAGTTGGTTTTATATTTGCAAATTCGTTCATTTTTAAACGCTGACAACTTATTTCAATTCAATTCATCTTTATTTGTATAGCGCTTATACAATGTAGATTGTGTCAAAGCAGCTTCACATGGAAGTTTATAGTGAATTGAAACAGTGTCAGTTCAGTTTTCAGAGTTTAAGTCAGTTCAGTTTAGCTCAGTTCAGTGTGGTTTAATAATCACTACTGAGAGTCCAAGCACTGAGGAGCAATTCCATCAATGCGCAGCTCTACAGATCCCGAACCATGCAAGCCAGTGGTGACAGCGGCGAGGAAAAAACTTCACCAATTGGCGAAAGTGAAGAATTTAAAAAAACTTCGAGAGAAACCAGGCTCAGTTGGGCACGACCATTTCTCCTATGGCCAAACGTCTTGTGCGGAGCTGCAGTCTAGGCGCAGTAGCTGGACCTCAGCGAAGACATGTCTGTCCTTGGAGCATCACAGGAATCTCATGCTCTCCATCATGACCACCACTGCAGCAGCTCAGGATACGGCCTTCTGACTGAATATTCATTTTTGAAATCGCATATACCTTAGTATGACTTCAAAACAACATTTGCACTATTTAATTGACTGTAAACAATGGTGTACATTGATAGTCATTGGCTGCTAACAGGGTTGGGCAAAAATACATTGAAATGTATGTTAAAATACCAAATACCTCAGTTTTACATGTATCAAAATAATCTACAAAATACAGCAGCCACAACAAGTATCAAAATAAAATGCTGTATTTTGAAAATGCTACAAAATACTTTCACATGACATTTCTAGACAAACCTACTATCAATCTCTTCACCATTAAACTGACGTAGTGAAGTAAACAATGATTGATAACAACAGCTTTTCTCAGAGCAAGTTTAAATCAGCTTCTCTGCACCTTATTCACCTCTACTCACGAGGAGGTATTCATGCAAATGTAACTTGTGTTTCTCTTTGATTTTTGCATAGATTTTGTACAATTTCAAACAGAACGCCCTGTCTTGAAGATGATCTCTTTAGTCACTGTAAAAAACATTTAATACAGACGATGAGTTGGAATACAGTACTATATCTCATTAAGGTAAAGTTGGTTTTATATTTGCACATTCATTCGTTTTTGAACAGTGTTGTGACTAGGTATGGGACGATAACCTTTTTCAAGGTATACCGCGGTTTGGAAAAGTCAAGGTTTTAAAACCGGCAAATTTTTTTGCAATACCATTCCTGAGTTATGTGTATGATTTTTTAACGTTTTTTTGTTTTGTTTTTTAGGACAGCAGTATCTTCAGCAGAAAAGATATCTAAAGATGCCGTTTTAAATTGTAAACAAAAGCTGTTTTTGAAACAAATGAAGTCAATGTAAATGAAAGTCAATAATTAATTTAGCTTGACATGTTTACTGCTCCAAAATATTTTAAATGTTTCTCAAAATAAAATATATTGTGTTCAAAGGGGAAAAACCTTTTTGTTTTTTACTCAGACATAAAAAGAAAATATATATTTTAGAGCAGTAATCACAATACTGTGAAACCGAAATATTTTTATCCAAGGTTATCATACCATCAGAATCTTATATCGGCCCATGCCTAGTTGTGACATGTTCCCTATATTGTGTACCATGCCACTTTGAATATTCATTCTGAAATCAGATGCAATTATGGCTTCAAAACAACATTAGCACTGTTTAATTGACAGTGAAGAATGTTGTGCTTTGATAGCCATTGGCTGCTAATATAATTTCGCTATTTAGAACTTGCAAACCATACTTTTGTGAAATTATATTGTTACCAGAAACCCTGAATGTGCGAATGTAAAACCAACTTTACCTCAGTCTATATCTCTTGATTGTGAAAACTGCCATCTCTTAAACGTCTTATTTTTCAAAATATTTGCAATTGAAATCTGCAATACTCAATGTAAAATCTCCAGTTTTAGTCATTTCTATAAATCATGTTTTTTTTTTTTTTTTTGCAATTGTACTCTTATAATACACAATATAAAACACGATATCAAAAAAAATAGCTATGCTAAAACTTGAGTTGGGAGTTTTTGACCAGTCTGTAGGTTGGAGTATTAAAGATTTTTGTTTCATACTGGTTAACTTTGTCAAAGTTTGTAATTAACTATAGATAGCACTTGCAGATCAGCAACTGGCATTCGAAATAGCCAATGAAGTTTTTAGTTATCACAACTTTAGGACTATGTTGTTTGTCTTATTTTCCTGTCTTAAGTTGACTTGCTCCCGAATCTACCTTTGATATTTATCCGTTACTTTCTTTATATGTGATGCATAATTTACATCCATACTCAAAGCATTGATCAACTTCTTCAATATTATTACATTTTCTAGTCTGATCTGAAGCCTTGGCAATAACTGAGACACCAATCAGAGGCCACATTATTTTGATGTCATCATGTAGACTTCTTATAAAGTATTTTACAGTATTTTAAAAATACAAGACACTACATTATTTTGATACAAAATATTAATCCATTTTTATAAACCCTATCAAATACTAAAACTACTAATTTAAAATATGTATTTGAAATAAATGTCTCATAAATACTGCCCATCCCTGGCTGCTAATATGATTTCCCTATTTAGAATTAGCAAAGAATACTTAAAAAAATCACTATTATAATCTGAAATTATAATAAGAAGGTAAATGTCTGAATGTGTGAATTTAAAACCAACTTTAGTACCAACCTAAACGAGCTTTACGACCTAAGACTTTCATAGTGGGAAGAAAAAGAAATACCATAGAGGTCAATGACTATGCTTCAGAATGCTTTCCAACATGCTTCAGAATATCTTCTTTTGCATTCAATAAGGAAAAATGAAACTCCCATCAGGTGAGTGAAGGGTGACAGAATTTTTATTTTTGGGTGAACTATTCCTTTCAAGAGCCTGACGATTTTGTTTTAACAGTGGGGTTTTAAATAGGGCTCGGCTAATAAATGATATCATATCGAATCGTGATAAAGTTTGTCAATAATGATGATAAGCTCTGGACTTTTTTTGATATACAGTTGCAATCAGAATTATTCAACCCCCTGATTTATTAGCCCCCCTGTTTATTTTTTCCCCCAATTTCTGTTTAACGGAGAGATTTTTTTCAACACATTTCTAAACATTTTTAGAAGTGTTTTAATAACTCATCTCTAATAACTGATTTATTTTATCTTTGCTATGATGACAGTAAATAATATTTGACTAGATATTTTTAAGACACTTCTATACAGTTTTCAAGTGACATTTAAAGGCTTAACTAGGTTAATTAGGTTAACTAGGCAAGTTAGGGTAATTAGGCAAGTTATTGTATAATGATGGTTTGTTCTGTAGACTATGGAAAAAATAAATAGCTTAAAGGGGTTAATAAATTTTGACCTTAAAATGTGTTTTAAAAATTAAAAACTGCTTTTTTGCTAGCCAAAATAAAACAAATAAGACTTTCTCCAGAAGAAAAAAATATTATCAGACATACTGTGAAAATGTCCTTGTTTTGTTAAACATTATTTGGGAAATATTTAGAAAAGAAAAAAAAATTCAAAGGGGGTTCAATAATTCTGATTGCAACTGTATTATCCAAGAGCCAAGCACACAGCAGAAATGTGCAACAATAGGAATCTAAAAGTGTGTTGATATTAAAGATGTACCGAATTTTTGGCCACTGAAAACTTATCGGCCGAAATTATATTATGCTATTTAATGGAATCTGGAAGCATTAACAACTTATATTGAAATATGTATCGTTATCGTTCAATTTGGAAAATAATTATCAAGATTGCATTTTTTGCCATATCGCCCAGTCCTAGTCTGAAATAGGAGGTTCTTCCTTGACAGAACATCTTTCATGTATTTGTATGTTTTCAGTGCAGAAACTGTGACTATCAGCAGGAAGCCGACAACAGCTGCATCTATGTGAACAAAATCACCCATGAGGTTGAGTGAGTGTCTTTATGATTTATTCAGAGATGGTGATTCACTAGATTGAGGGAACGGTCTATATGCATGTAAGCTTTGTTTTATACTGGTGAGAGTTTTCAGTCACATCAGAGGCATGGTTAGTAATGCTTAGGGACACAGTTACTGCACATTCTACTCACATTTATGTCAGTTTATTTTGTAAACAGTTTTGCATATATTTAGTCAATGTAACAATTTAATGGCAAAATGTCCTAAGTGAAGTTTATTTATAAACTAATTTCGAGAGGATCACGGGATTATGATTGAACACGGCTGGTTCTGCATTAACTATGTATGATCCACCAATCAGACCATTCCTAACCCACTATAAAGAGCCAGGGTTTCTCAATACAGTCATCTTCGATTTGAAGAATCCCCCCTTACACCCCTACTCCTCCACCTTTCATTTCATAGGGCGGCACGGTGGCCCAGTGATTAACACTGTTGCCTCACAGCAAGAACGTCACTGGTTCAAGTTCTTTAAAAGGCCGGCGGTTGTTTCTGTGCGAAGTTAGCATGTTCTTCCCGTGCTCGCATGGGTTTCCTCCGGTTCTCCGGTTTCCTCCCACATTCTAAAAACATGCACTACAAGTTAATTGATCAATCTAAATTTAACACTACTGTCAAACTCTCATCCAACAGCATATCTCTTCATAGTAATCATTTTCTGTCATCAGCTCTTATCAAAAAGGTGGAGTTCTCGAGATCTACCTAAGCTCAAAGCTCCCCTCTCGCCCTGCAAACGGGAGAGAGCCCAGGGCTCAAGGACCTTTTGAGCTCAGGGCTCTCTCCCGGGACAGCATGCCAAACTTGCTTTATAATCAATCTCTTGAATTGACTTTATAACAGCTATATTTACTCCCAGTTCCAAATAACAATAATAATTCATTCATTCATTTTCTTGTCGGCTTAGTCCCTTTATTAATCCGGGGTCGCCACAGCGGAATGAACCGCCAACTTATCCAGCACGATTTTACACAGCGGATGCCCTTCCAGCCGCAACCCATCCCTGGAAAACATCCACACACTCATTCACTACAGACAATTTTAGCTTACCCAATTTACCTGTACCGCATGTGGGGGAAACCGGAGCACCCGGAGGAAACCCACGCGAATGCAGGGAGAACATGCAAACTCCACACAGAAACGCCAACTGACCAGCCGAGTTTCGAACCTGCGACCCAGCGACGTTCTTGCTGTGAGGCAACAGCACTACCTACTGCGCCACTGCGTCACCCCAATAATAATTCTACATTTGTTAATAGGCCTGCATTTTGTTGTTAAATTCGAAATTGTAACTTTTGTGTAAAGTTGATCATTTTTGGCACTTTTTTCAGGCGTAACAAACTTACTGTTTTCTGACTTTGAGCGCTCCAGGCCAGTTTATGTCATTAAATTTTGTGCGTGTGTATTGGCATAAATATGAGAGTGTGTTTTCTGTGCATGTACGTGGTTGTGTATGTTTAAGTGAGGTGCCATTTACACTGCTGCGTTCTAAAACAGCAAATCGGAATAAAAACACTCCTCATCCAGACTGCAGATTTGATTGTATTTCAGAGAAATAATTTCCGTCCACACTACACAACCTAAAATGCATGATATGTGACCATTCATGCTCACTGGGTATCCGCATACTTTGCTGGCATTTGTACTATCAGTGCACTAGTGGCATAATGGTCCAATGAGAGGAGTTTGATGAATACGATACACAATAGTCCAGAAGACCAGTCAGAGCGCGATTATTGGCTCGTTTCCACTGAGTGGTACAGTACGGTTCGGGTTGGTACGGGTCACCTTTATCAGGCTTGCGTTTCCACTACAAAGGGTACCCTTTTGGTGGGCGTGGTGTACTACAGGGAGTTTCAGTCTACGTCATTCTCGCTCGAACAAATGTCAACAGTAAAGCTGTACAGTTCGTTCACATTATATGAGAAGCTCTTCTAACAAAACAGATGCTTTAAACATATTAATACTTGTTTATAAATGTTTATTACTAACATTTCTATGAACATGATTTGATTATAACTGCAGATCAATGACAGTGTGACATTGTTACAGCCTACTGTAACGTCAGCAATTATATAAAATAAATAAATAAATTCAACATGTATAACCACATACAGACCCTTACAGTCTCCGATATGTTACCACTTACAGATAAACGACACACAGCATACATTAAGTCCTTATTTGAGTTCAAAAACAACACACAATATATACAGTAGCCCACAGTCAGAGCTAACCTCTCATCTGTGTCTTTAATGTTCAGCAGCACATGTAGCCTCTGTTAGAGAGAATTTCCGTCATTCCGAGTTCATAATAGTCCAAATGGTGATGATAAACATGGCAGTTTGTTATGATTTGTTCATGATTTGTTCATGGCAGATTGTTCAGGTTGCTGAAACTATTTGCTCCTGTGTTTTGTTGGGCTTCTCCTTTTTTGCGTGCTTCACTCTCGCGTTTGTCCTTTTCTTTCTGAATGGATCAGATGTCGAAGACGCTTCATTAATCACACACGTTATTGTCATCAACTCGAGAAGTTTGTTATATCAAATCTAGATGCGATCGCGAGAAAGCGAAACCACTCGCACTTTTAGACTTTTAGATGGCCTCGTAAAACAACAACAGGACACGGCAGATTCTTGGCTTTGTGGCTGTTCATCAAGACAACGACAAGGTTTGTTTTGAGCCGGGGTCATCCATTACTCGTTATTATATGCATATAGTTGTCTTGGCTGTGTGTTTAAAAACATGGCGGCTCCATTGTTTTAATTCTGGCTAGCTCCACGAGATCGTGACTTATCTCTGTAAATCAATCAGCGTTCAGCTGCGCGTGTAGCTTCACCTTTTGGTACCCTTTCTCGTCTTTGGTACCCTTTCGAAAGGGTGCTGAAAAGTGGTATGGAACCGTACCGTACCACTCAGTGGAAACGGGCCATATGTGGCCTCTGTTTTTCAAAGTGTGAAAAACATTTACTAAACTGTAACTAAGGAAGGCTGGATTTACACTGCATGGTTCAAGTGACTCAATTCCGATTTTTTTTCTCCCATGTGGCATAGATTGGATATGGCCCATGTATGTGTAAGCAGGAAAAAATCACATGGATTCTGATTTACTCAAATCAAATTCAGGCCTTGTTCATATGTGGACATTTATCCTGTCATCGTGTCCCTTTATCAGAGTCACTCATCTGTGAACAGCGCCAGCTTGTTAGAGCTAATGGCAGCACTTTCTGTTGAGCGCATGACCAATCATAGGCATTAACAACTCGCTCGACAATGCTCAAAAAGCAAGCGGGATAATATTTACATTCGTTTGTTTTTCATGTTGTTCTGTTAATGTACTTGAGTTTTGTTTAATGCATTCAAAAAGAGTGTTTCTTTGAGCAGGTAAAATTAAAGGTACAGTTTATATATCTGACTACTTGTATTAAAGGACAATACTGTATTACAAATACATATAAAATGTATTTTAAAAATTATACATTTTAATACAACAATTCTTGTGCTGTGAAGTAAAATATAAAATTGTGTATGGAAGGCATCGTCAATGCACCAAGATATCGCATTGAATCGAATCGATCGGCATGATAATCGTAACCGATCTGAACCCAGAGACCAGTGTAGGTTCACACCCCTAGTGTAAATGCAGCCTAAAAATGCTGGATTGTCAAGTGTGTGTGTGTGCAAGGCATAAGCATAACAGTCTGTACACTGTAAAACAAAATCTGGGTTCCACACAATCGATTTGTGTTGAGACAACATGAAGAAATTAAGTTAACTTATTACAAATTAGAGTGGACTGAACAAAACTATAAAGTTGTCTAAAAAAAACTATATTTATAAATGATTATTATGATGAGAATTATATGAGAATTATATGAGTAATATGATGAGAAATTGGATGTGTTTATGAAGTTTTTTTTTACTTGAACATTTTTGTCTTATATGTGTAACCTTGTTTAAATTTAAGCAAAAGGGTTAATTTTAGAATATAGTTGGTGTTTTTTTGTTTCATATCAGAAGCAACAAACTGTATTGTTAATAAAATTTACCAATCCCTATCTCACAAAAAGAAAAGAAAAAGATTGATAAGTACAGGGAGTGCAGAATTATTAGGCAAGTTGTATTTTTTTGAGGATTAATTTTATTATTGAACAACAACCATGTTCTCAATGAACCCAGAAAACTCATTAATATCAAAGCTGAATATTTTTGGTTTTAGTTTGAGCTATTTTAGGAGGATATCTGTGTGTGCAGGTGACTGTTACTGTGCATAATTATTAGGCAACTTAACAAAAAACAAATATATACCCATTTCAATTATTTATTTTCACCAGTGAAACCAATATAACATCTCAACATTCACAAATATACATTTCTGACATTCAAAAACAAAACAAAAACAAATCAGTGACCAATATAGCCACCTTTCTTTGCAAGGACACTCAAAAGCCTGCCATCCATGGATTCTGTCAGTGTTTTGATCTGTTCACCATCAACATTGCGTGCAGCAGCAACCACAGCCTCCCAGACACTGTTCAGAGAGGTGTACTGTTTTCTCTCCTTGTAAATCTCACATCTGATGATGGACCACAGGTTCTCTATGAGGTTCAGATCAGGTGAACAAGGAGGCCATGTCATTAGTTTTTCTTCTTTTAGACCCTTTCTTGCCAGCCATGCTGTGGAGTACTTGGACGCGTGTGATGGAGCATTGTCCTGCATGAAAATCATGTTTTTCTTGAAGGATGCAGACTTCCTGTACCACTGCTTGAAGAAGGTGTCTTCCAGAAACTGGCAGTAGGACTGGGAGTTGAGCTTGACTCCATCCTCAACCCGAAAAGGCCCCACAAGCTCATCTTTGATGATACCAGCCCAAACCAGTACTCCACCTCCACCTTGCTGGCGTCTGAGTCGGACTGGAGCTCTCTGCCCTTTACCGATCCAGCCACGGGCCCATCCATCTGGCCCATCAAGACTCACTCTCATTTCATCAGTCCATAAAACCTTAGAAAAATCAGTCTTGAGATATTTCTTGGTCCAGTCTTGACGTTTCAGCTTGTGTGTCTTGTTCAGTGGTGGTCGTTTTTCAGCCTTTCTTACCTTGGCCATGTCTCTGAGTATTGCACACCTTGTGCTTTTGGGTGATGTTGCAGCCCTGAAATATGGCAAACCTGGTGGCAAGTGGCATCTTGGCAGCTGCACGCTTGACTTTTCTCAGTTCATGGGCAGTTATTTTGCGCCTTGGTTTTTCCACACGCTTCTTGTTGACTATTATGAATGAAACACTTGATCGATGATCACGCTTCAGAATCTTGCAAATTTTAAGAGTGCTGCATCCCTCTGCAAGATATCTCACTATTTTTGATTTTTCTGAGCCTGTCAAGTCCTTCTTTTGACCCATTTTGCTAAAGGAAAGGAAGTTGCCTAATAATTATGCACACCTGATATAGGGTGTTGATGTCATTAGACCACACCCCTTCTCATTACAGAGATGCACCTAATATGCTTAATTGGTAGTAGGCTTTCAAGCGTATACAGCTTGGAGTAAGACAACATGCATAAAGAGGATGATGTGGTCAAAATACTCATTTGCCTAATAATTCTGCACTCCCTGTATTGTCAGCTCAGCCCTACTGAAGTATAAAATGAATGGTAAGTGCACAAAAAACCTCCTATTCAAGGCTGAAATGTTCTACCTCCCACAACACTGAACTCTGACTAGATTATTATTGTTATTTGTTGTTTGAAGAGTTTCTTGAGTCTATATTTTAGACTGCTTTAACTCCTTTCTTCTCTCCCAGTGAGCTGACTCAGATTATTGCAGACGTGGCTCAGGATCCAACACTGCCTCGAACAGAGGACCACCCATGCCCAAAGTGTGTTCCAAATGTGTCTTGATAAAGACATATACTGTTAATGATATTACTGCATCTCCTATAAACTTTCACTAAAGCTGGTTGTATAATGAATCTGTTTTTTAGATGTGGCCACAAGGAGGCGGTGTTCTTCCAGTCTCACAGCATGAAGGCTGAGGTGAAGACTCACAATCTACTCATGTTTCTTAATTATGGTTTGATAAACAGATGTTTCCTCTACTAACAGTAGCCCTAACTTTATATCTTCTATGTTACTTGTGTCAAAATTGTGTAATAGCAGAAATCCTCTTTTGGTGTTTCTGAAATTTAAAGGGTTAGTTCACCCCAAAATTGTTATTAATTGCCCTAATGTCATTTCAAACCGCTAACATTTTCATCTTTGGAGAAAAAACTACGATATTTTATGTGAAATCTGAGAGCTCCCTCATCCTCCATAGACCGCAAGGTTTCCAACTCGTTCAAAATACAGACAAATACCAAAAAAAAAAACATCCTCAAAACAGACCATATGCCTTCAATGGTTCAATCACAATATCATCCAGCTATGAGAAGACTTATGCGCACATAAAAACCTCTCGTTTCTTCTCCTCAGTATCGGTATAGTGCTCGCATTCATGAGTCGCATCTTAAACGTATTACATCTTCTGTGCTTTATTTCAAACCGAGGAAGCTGTGCGCAATATACTGACACTGATGAGAGGAAACTGTAACACTTCAAGTCCTACAAGGGATTTTACTTACTGCAGTAATTACAGTATTTCTGTTTTCTGAATGCAGGATGCCATGAGGCTCTACTATGTCTGCACTGCCCCACACTGTGGCCACAGATGGACAGAATGAGGAGGATAGATTCATGAATGATGAAAAATGAGGTGTTCTGGAGTCCGCGGTCCACTATTTGTCAGTTTAGAGGACATGTTGTTGTCCAGCGTATGTATCTTGTCAGTGATCCAACTGTAGAACGCTGAGGCATTTGTGAAGAAACTGGAGTTTAAAATTAAGTTTGAGAAACAAACACCAGCCTGCATACACAGACTCCACAGAAGTGTTAATAGTTTTTCATTTTATTTCTTCTGTATTTTTTAAAGATGTTTGTAATAAAAGATTACAAAAAGTAAAAGAAAAACAATGAGTTGAGTTTTCATTTTAAAATACTCTACTTTTAAGATTTTAGGCTTTGGATTAAAGGGACAGTTCACACAAATCTTCTAAAAGAAGATATTTTGAAGAATGCTGGAAAGCCTTGACTTCCATAGTATTTGTTTGTCCTACTATGGAAGTCAGAGGTTGTAGGTTTTCAGCCTCAAAATATCTGTTTCCTTAAAAGATTTGGAACCACCAGTGGGTGAGTGAATTTTCATTCTTGGGTAATCTATACCTTTAAGAAAGGTCTTTGTTTTCTGCTGGGTTGCATTAGGGCTACACATATAATTCAAATTTCTTATAGGCTTTTGTGCAAGAATTAAATTACATGGGCTATGATTTAAATTGATCAATAATACATGAAGAATGTTTAGGTTGAAACGTGGCACTGCCGATTTACACACAAACATCTGAATATAGTGATTTCAGTGCATCATGATCAGCTCTGTATTAAATTAGGCTTCTTGCAAACTTTATGCTTTATAGCTATTGGTATTATTTTATGGTCATGTGTACACAAAATGATGTACTTCCCAGCAAATATGGAGATTAGTTTTATAAAACTGTAAAAAAATTGCAGTTAGATCTTTTTCCCCCAGTTGCAGCCTTCGTATGGAGGCTTCTCTTATTTGCCTGCACCGAATAAAAATGAGAAACCAGGAGTGGATCACAGGTTATTTTGATGACCGGTCAAATCTCTTCCTCTAGTTATATATGATATTCCACATCAGTTTTTAGTCTGTGTGTTGTTGGTTTGCATGCAAACCTTGATATGCTCCAGATTTATTTTATGCAGCACAACTGTTTTAGATTAGATGATTAAATTCAACTGTATTGCCATTTTACATGTACAAGTACAAAGCAATGAAATGCAGTTTGTCTATTCAGATGTGCAATATAGGTATAAGTTATAAAGTGCAATTATAGAAAATATATAGTGATATTCACAAATGAATGTACCATGAACATTATATACAGGTTGTATGGACCATGAACAGAGATTTACAGTAGATGAATATATGTACAGGTTGCTATTAATAATCAAGGATGTGCAGATAGATATGAACATAATTACAAATGTATATGTACAGTGAGTATGTGCAATTCAAGATGAATTAATGCAGCATAGTTTGATGAATATGTGCAATTTTAAATGTGCAAACATTAAAGGGCACCTATGGTGAAAAATCTACTTTTTAAGCTGTTTGGACAGACATATGTGTAGGTATAGTGTATAGACCGTCATATTGGGGTAATATAAACACACTCAGTGCTTTTTTTTCAATTTAACAACATAAAAACGGTGGACCAATTGGAGCTGTTTTGAGATCGACCGCAACTTGACATAGGAGTGCGGTCCCCCCGCCCACCAATATTGATTGACAGGTGGCCATTACTATCTCCTCAGTATGTTGTTTCACGTCCGCCATTTTCAGCGTGTGAGTCAAAGCGACGTCATCAAAGAAACACTCTGCTCTATTTTTAGATGTAAGGCTTATTGGGCTCAACATTCACCACCTTATCGCTCTCCTCGCCGCCAGTGTTTGTGAGTTTTGGTGTGTTTGCATACATGTGTACTTTTCATTGTGTCTTCCTTAAACTTCAGCGGTTTGCATTTCCCGCGGTCACAGAAGCTCCCTGTCATCTTAACTAGGTGCAGCTGGAAAGTGCGAGCGCGTTGCCTCACGTGCGCGTCCCTCCATTGAAAAAAACGAACTAACGACGCGCAGCGCCATGCATTTCGCGTTGTCGCGGATGAAAGTGACGACCCTGGGGTTTGCTCACTATTCTGATGCCTAGGTCGCCTCTAAGGACGCGCTGCGCTGCTCAGGAGACTGTTCATATTTCTGCCATGCCACAGAGCGTAATCTGAATAGTTTCATTTTAAATAACATGCGAATGTGCGCGTCTGGTGTGCCGCGCCGTGGCTCTGAGCGACGCATTCGGTGTATGACGCCCTTTAGTTATAGCCTCAAGAAGGTCGTACACCAGAAGCGCCGCTCGGCGACACTCAGCGTCGCGCCACGCAGCGGCATGCATTTCTGAATTCTAAACATAAGTTTCTATCGGGTGACACACCGGCGCTGCAAGTGTGCGATACTTTGAACTGTCATGTGCGCGCCGTGTCGCGGTGCATCCGGTCTGTGATGCCCTTCAGTCACAGTTAATTCAGTGTGCTTTATTAGTCTCGGTGTAGGCTACAAGTTCGAAGCTTTAAACTAGCACACAGCTGGCTGTAAAACTATACAAAGACACATGATTCTGTACTCTCTGCTTGGTCTGTTTCTGAGTCGTACATATACAGCTGAATGCTGGTCCTCTCATGTTGCTTCTCTCTGTCTGCCTGTCTATTGCAATACACACAGCGGCGGAGCTCTTGGCTCCGCCCCCTTGTTAAGTTGGGCGGGAAGTCGAAACTAGTTTTCATGTGAAGCAACACGCACCTAAAACAGCAAACTGTGTACACGCCCCCAAAATGACACTTTTTAACACATCATAATAAAAAAATCTGAATTGTGTTTTGAACTGAACCTAAACTGGCACATTCAGAAGAACCATAATATTAATATTACCTCTTAAAAAAGGGTTAAAATAGGTGCCCTTTAAATCATAATGCAGTGTTTATAGGGAGGGTAAGTTATGAGGATGGGGGGGGGGACAATAACTGATTAACTTTTAAAAACACCCATTGGGAGCTCAGAAGTTGTTTATTCTTCTTTCAATCCCATCTGTTATCATTAATGTAAGATTATTTCAAAAACAATCATGCAGTTTGTGCAGAAAGACTTAAGTCTAATAATTCTGCCGATCAGAGAGTTGCTGCAGCAAAGCCAAATATATAAACGGCTGTGGTGAAAAACACTTGGAAATGCTCATATTTTTTATGAATTGTGTATATAAGTAAAACCTTCGAAATCAAATTTTAAAAAAGTTGCAATTTTCTCATGTTTAAATCATTTATAGACAACACAATATCAATGTTTTCACTTCTAAAGAGTAATAAAACAGAATGGGGTGGTCTCCCCTTGATTTTTCAATCACATCAAATAAAACTTTTTTTCTGACAAATTATAACTCTACATTTTCAA
>CAIGQZ010032997.1:11720573-11771719 GCA_903798205.1 Danio tinwini
CCAAATATTTGTATGTTTATGTCACTTGCAATGCTTCACTATTTCTCTTATTAAAGCTGTCAAGTCAGTCTTTGTTTATCTTATTATTATTTTCTGTGAACAAATTACAAACGTTTGTAATATTGTAATTCTCATTGAAGCTGGGTCGGTTGCTTGTTTCATAGATTAAAATGCTTTAAATGATAAAATCGTTTAAAAAATCTCTAGGATAGATGAATAGGTGGGGTGGGGGGGCAGCCACTAATGCACTATATTCTTTGAGAGTTTCAGTAGTTGGAGAGTAGGTGTTAAAATGACAAGATGGCTTTTTTCATTAATAATAAACATTGATTATGTTTTGTTGAACACAAAAGAAGATATTTTGAAGAATGCTGGCTGCTGACATGCATTGGCATTCATAGTAGGAAAAAATACTATGGAAGTCAATGGTTGCAGGTTTCCAGCATTCTTCAAAATATCCTCTTTTGTGTTTAACAGATGAAGAAATTATACGATAATTTCATATTATTAATAAGCAATTTATGGAGCTGATCAAATTAGTTAAGATTAGTTAAGATTAACTTTGCTAATAATAATAAATCATTACCAGTTTTATGAGAACAAAATATTTTCAGTTATCCAGATTATCTGCAAATGATTCCATCTTAAATCCTCAGTTTCTCCACATGCAATTTTTCATATGTGCATCATGTGCGTCAAATTTCCATTATGCACATTCATTTCTTACTGTATTTCATGCGCGTCATTGTCATCCTTTTTTTTTTGAGTCTGTGGTAACAAAAACTCATTTATCTTCGGCCTATTTTGTCTTCTGAGGGAAAAGATAGTCAAACAGATTTGAAACGAGGCTATGATGATGGTGAGTGAATTAACAAGACTTTTCTAATAACAATTTTGACTTTTTCTCACCGTAATTAAAAGCGATTGTGCAATTATTTTAGCCATTAACACAATATCTGGGCATTAGGCAACGCTGCCAGTCTGTCACTTCTGTTATTTTTACGATGGTAAAATATCCACACTTGCATTTTTATTGTCAATTTGTCATCTATAAAAAGCCCATGCAGCACAGTTTCTTCATCTTCCTGTACACGGGAGCTGAATTTCTGCACGAGACTGGAAAGTACGCGGAAGTTCACGTATGTTGTCCCTCCCTGTCATTCAGAGTTAATAAACCTGTCAGTGTAGTCATGTTGTAGCATACAGGGAACGAAAAGTTTGTCGCTGATATGGACGGACACACAAACACCGTGGACAAAAACGCAGGTGAGAGACCCGGTCCGCAAACAATTGTGTGATTTCTGACACGTGTAAGTGATCATACTGTTATTTTGCAATAGATATAGTGAGTTTAAGTGATCCTATTTTTTTAATAGATATAGTGAGTTTAAGTGCTCCTATTGTTATCTTGCAACAGATATAGTGAGTTTAAGTGATCCTATTTTGCAATAGATATAGTGAGTTTAAGTGCTCCTATTGTTATTTTGCAATAGATATAGTGAGTCGTCGTGGTTGGGACGCCATGCAGCCTCGGGAAATGACAGAAATGGAGAGTCCCGCGCACACCGTGATTGTTCACCACACCGCGCTCCGGTTCTGCGCGCATCCGCGAGAAAACGTCTCCGAGCTCGCACACATTCAGCGCATGCACATGCAGGAGCGGGACTTCGACGATATCGGTTACAAGTAAGATAAAAGAACATTACTTTTAACGTCTGGCCATACTTTATCTCACGGTTAAAGGACATATACAAATGTTTACAGCTATAGGCTAACTCATCGGTTACTTTAAGTGTTACTAATTATTTTGCTGACTATGAGATGAACTTTTTTCAATTCAGAATCAGTGGTAGGCTATATTCTATTGTCTTAGATGTTTTTTATAAACAGATCATGACCTATAGGCGTACTAAGTTAAAAGTATTATCACTTCAAGGGCCTGTAGCCATGCAGCGTATTGGAAGGTATGGTTCTTTTTTTTTCCTCAAAAAGTGGACCTTTTTGCAGCTATCTGCCTAGTTTTCTATTCAATTATTAGGCATAAAGGCTGAATTTTAGTGACATTTACTAATATTTGCTGGATTTTGTTGGATGTTATTGAACCACACTTTTTGATGTACCAAAATATTTTCTGCTATTTTGTCAAAACGCTCACCATACTATTGTACTACAAAGTGTATGTTTACAAATCTGCATTTAAACTAAGTTATTACAGTGTTATAAATAATGTAATGAGATAAGCATAAAAAATATTTTAAAAATACTTCATTTTAAAATACAAATTTATTATCAACCATCATAAAATAAACGATTATTAGCAAAACTTGTTTTGAATTAAAAACCGTAACAGTCTATAGGCAAACAAACTGGACAGCAGATTTTGGCCATTTGAATAATTAAAAATAAAATTTGTCTTAAAGCCTTCTTCTATCGGTTATTTTCACAATTTACGACAGCATAGCAGTCTAAAATGGGAGAAATTAGCTCATATAACCTAATTCTGGGCTTTGTCAGTGGGAGGTGGGTTTTTCAAAGTGTGGGGCTGCGTTGTTTTACAAATTTGGATACCAAAAACATGCCATCTTTTTATTTTATTCACATTTACAGATTAGCCTACCTTTTTTTTTAGGTTCTTGAAACCTGATTTCAGTCACAAATTAAAATAACTAATTCTGACAAATTATAATTTTCAAAAAAAAGTTCTAAATTACAATATTTTTAATTAATTTGAAATGTATATCAGACCTTAACAGAATAAATGAAATAAAAAACATTTTACTCATATCTAAAACCAGAGAAACTGAATTTGCTTCATTACTAATGGAAACTTCATTACTAATTTATAGTCTTTATTAACCAAATATACAATCATCTTAAGCCAAAGTGTAATAATATAAAATATAAAACTTTTTTTTACATATAAAATAAAATCCATAAAAGGTGTTTTGTAACCCTTATCATCATATTTGTGCTTTTTTATATATTTTGTTTTAATACATTTTGCTTTCTTTTTTCTTTTTTAAATAAAAAAGTTATTGTCCAATTCAGACTGAGCTATAACATAACATGATGGACTACATTAACTCTGTCCTTTATTTTCTTCTTTAGCTTTCTGATATCTGGAGATGGGACAGTGTATGAGGGCCGAGGATGGGGGATTGTAGGAGCTCATGCAAAGGAACACAACTTTTATTCTGTTGGCATTGCCTTCATGGGCAACTTCAATGGTGAGAACATTCATTTTCATACTTCATTCTGAGGTGTTTCCAACTCTAATGCTGTCGCAATGTTTAATAGTTTCATAAATGGAAAGAGTAATCAACATGCATAAGAATTTAACTGTGTTTTTTTAATAAATTAGAATATTTGAGAACAAATATATAATGCAAATGACCTGAAATAATGTAGAAAATGTGTTATGATTTCTGTTTGTCTGTATAGCTGATTTGCCGAGCTCTGCGTCGCTGTCGGCACTGCTGAGACTGCTGCACATTGGAGTGCTCCATGGGCATGTGCGACCCAATTTTGTGCTTCTGGGACATAAAGACGTTGCAAAAACTGCTTGTCCTGGGGAAAATTTATACTCTGTCTTACCGAAACTAATAGACCAATTGCAATTGTGAATGTGAAAGTGTGTGACAGGTTTATTTATTCTCTATTCTGTTTTAAAGCTGTGGAAAAGTAATGAATCATTACTGGAACCAGTTTTGAGGACAGAAAAATTATGTTTATCAAATAACATTATTATCTTTGTTGTTATTAAGGATGATTCCTCTTGTTCACAGCATGAACATTTTAAGACTGAATTTATAATTTTAAAGTCATTGTTGTTTTATTTTATGCACAAAAAGTGTCGCTGTGACTTGAATATGGTGTTTCAGTGCCTCTTGTGAGGCTCAATCTGAGATTTTCCATCTGTAAACATTTAACGACTCTTTCTTCTACTTTGTCATTTTCCTAATGTCTTAATCATTTTTGACAAATATTATTACTTTAAGTCTGTTACACTTTTATTTTATGCATGTGTAGCTGCTTTTGCACTGCTTGAATATATGTAACGTATTAGTTGAGATTCAGTTATTTGTAAAATTTTTTGTACAATAACTATATATAAAAAATGTAAAATAATTTTTAGATCTATTATTTACACTTACGTTGAACATTACTTGTCAGGACAAAAGCCATTGGTTTAACAAAGTCAGTTTAACCAAATAAGCTGCAGGATGGGCTTCAACCTTACAATAGAAAATAGAAAAATACAGGAATTAAAGGACAAACTAATTTTGAAGAAAACATCTTGGTTTAACTTTTATTTTTTAAAATTGTAATTGAACTCGTGTCATGAATAGCCTACGTTATCTGGTTTAATTTTGCCCTATATAGGCAACTCATATATAGCCCTATCTATTTTAACATGTTAAAACTAAACTTACCCCCTTTTATGGTCCAGGCTTTGTTTAGAAATAGGATTCAACATTAACCTCAAGCAGACATGCAATAACAGGCCTATGTCAAAGAATGAAGCACAGTGCAAACAGAAAACGGACACATCCAAGCAAAATGTTTCATCGCCTTTCTATTCATGTAAAAGTGTAGTGCTTGCACGGTGAATGCACACGCTCCCCTATGCCATGGCTCCAGGGGCATTCCTCCAGAGATTAGAGTTCATGTCCACCCTAAGCTGTTTGTTTACTCACATCTCCAACTGTTGTCATATATCTGAACTCCTTGGCGTAACGTCTTTTTTGCCTCAGTCGCTTCTGACAGGCACTCAGTCAGATGAATGTGTAAACAGAAGGGCGGTCTCAGGTGAGAGGCTTGAGTTTCACCGGCTTTCCAAGTGTTATAATTGAGCCTTCGAGTTCATTGATCAGTCAGAGAGATTGGCTGCGCGGGAAAACTTATCGCATCTTTGTTTTGTTTGTACCAAGCGTTTCCGAAGGATGACAGGGCACTTTATAGGGGTTCTGGTGCCACTTTTGAACTTTTAAGTCCTGTTGGAGCGTGTTTGAATTAAACATGGATGACCTAAAGCCCCCCGTGAGTTTTTTCCACAAGTCGTCATTCAGCATCAGCAGTTTATTGCTGCGACACGAACGCGCGAGAAGCGACGCGCAGGAAGCACCGCGCTCTCGATCGGCGAAGCCGCCCGCGCGCTGCCATCAGCCTGCAGACAAACCTGTCCGGGAGCGCAACGAATTAGCGAATAGACCCGAGAAAAAAGACGGAGTTGGAGAGTCAAAGTGTGAGGGAACAGATGCGCCGGAGAAAAAGAGTAAACCCGATAAGCCTCCGTTCAGTTATAACGCGCTTATCATGATGGCTATTCGTCAGAGTCCGGAGCGGCGACTCACCCTCAACGGCATCTACGAGTTCATAATGGGCAACTTTCCGTACTACCGGGAAAACAGACAGGGCTGGCAGAACTCCATCCGACACAACTTGAGCCTCAACAAGTGCTTCGTCAAAGTCCCGCGCCACTACGACGACCCTGGAAAGGGGAACTACTGGATGCTGGACCCGTCGAGTGACGATGTGTTCATCGGTGGAACCACCGGCAAACTCCGGCGCCGGTCCACCGCCGCGTCGAGAGCCAAACTGGCCATGAAGAGAGGCGCCCGTCTGTCCTCCACCGCCGCCTCCGCTGGATTGGCGTTCGCAGGCTCATTTTACTGGCCAGTCCCGCCGTTCGTGACTCTCCAGCACCGACACTCGAGCCCCGCGGCCGCGCACCACAGCAACTACGCTGCGTCTGTCCTCTCCCAGAGCGCGCGCCACTTCAGCTCCGTCGCTCCCGCCACGGAAAGGCTTCTTCTCCCGTCCAGCCAAGAGGCCACCTATTACGGGATGGGCTGCGAACAGATGACCTCCTCCTCCTCCTTTTCCACATCTGCCTCTGTGCCTCTGCCTCTGCCCGCGCCCTGCTCTTTTAATTTACTCTCCAACCAGTCCAGTTATTTTTACTCCCATCAGGTGCCTCACACAGCGGGACTGTCAGCCTGGTCGCAGGAGGAATCTTACCTCTCCAAAACATCTCCTTCGGGACAGTTTTTCCCAGGAAAGCCTTCTCCTTCTTCTTCGTCTGAATACATTGGAGGACTTTGCACAGACATTCCCAGTTATTTCCCTCATTTTAACACAGCCAGCTCCATGCACTAAACAGCTGACATGTGGTTCTGCTTTCAAAGAACTAAAACCTAAAAGAAAAGTGTTTTGAAAATAATATTTGTAGGATTTTTCCAATTATTTATTATTATTATTATGAATTAACATTGATTTATATTGTGCAATCTGTTTTTATATCTATTAAATAGATAGTTCACTTAAAAATGAACATTCTGTCATCATTTACTCGCCCTTTATACTTGTTTCAAACCTTTGTTTGTTTCTTTCTTCTGTTAAACACAAATACAGATATTACGAAAAATGTAGGAAACCTGTAAGACTTTTTGTTTTTCATATGGAAGTTGATGGCTACACATTTTTAGACTTCTCATAAAATCTTTAGTGTTCAACAGAGAAAAGAAACTCATAAATTAAAACTACTCGAGGGTGACTAAATAGCAAGTAAATTAACATTTTTAGATGATCTATCCTTTTAATTAATTTCCTGTGAAGCCAATTGTTTGTAGCCAAAACAAATGTTATGTTCTTTCTATTCATTTTTTAATGCAATAATGTGCACTGGAAAAAAAAAGTTACCCAACGTTAAGACACATGACAGATGAACTGAACATGTTGAGCTAAAAACAAAGCACTTAAAAAGAGGAAATTGAAGGAAGCAGTCATGTTTTGTTCCTATCATGAGGGCCGCTCGTGGTGTTTCTTTATGCATACAATAACTTCTACTGCATGTTTCTGTCCGGTGTTTTCAGAATGTCTATACATGTTGTTCAGTATTCACTCAGACATTTACATAATCTGATATGAAGCAGGTGTTTCATATAAGACTAATTCATAGCTTTACACAGCCTGCAGGTCTTGGCCTGCATTTTTTTCTCTCTCCCGAACATGTATCTGTTTATTAAAGGAAATAAACTTTTTGGAGGAACAGCTTTTTTTGTTGTGCATTGGAATTAATTGTTTTGTTAAGAAAATCTCTCAGTGTTTCAAATTCAGGTAGGTATTAAAATAAAGGATGTTGATTTCATGAAGAACTTTTAACATCCGTTTTATAGTGGGAATGGTTTCTTTGATTCATTTATAATGTGCTTGTTAATTGTATTTTCATACTTTGTTAATGATTCATCTTTTTCATTAATTAAGGATTGCATTGTTTACAAACTTACTTAAAAATAGTTTGTGCTAATTTAATATCATACAGAATGTGTACGTAAAATATTAATAAACTATTCAAATGAACATTCATATATCTTATAATTCAGGCATATACTAATAGTTAATTTGTGCAGTATGTTAATAAAGTCAGTTTTGTGACCTAATCTAAAGCGAGGACTATTTATGCTTTATAAATCTCTTATAAATGACAATTAAAGGCTCAGTTATACTTTAAGGAAACAAAGGAAAGTAAATGACTTTATTAATTTCTATTCATTTGAAGATACTCAAATAAAACTGAAGCAAATGAAAAATAAATCTTTGCAATCTAAAATAAAATGACTGCAGTTGAAACTTCGCTAAATAACTTTAAAATGTTGCATCATAATATATTGTTAAAGTAATATATTGTTGTTATTTTATCCAATTGTATTGAATTGTATTTATTTCTAACTTTATTTTGACACTCCTGTTATTCAGCAATGTTTAAACTTTACAGTCATTTAATTTTTTAGATAAGATTGCAAACCTTTATTTTTTATTTGATACTGAACCTTTAATTCTCATTCATAAGGGATTTACAAAGCATAAATAGTCCTCACTTAAGGTCACAAAACTGCTTGAAGTTGAGTTAATAAAGCATTTATTAACATACATAGTAACCATTACTCAATGCCTGAATAATAAACTATATAAATGTTGATTTTAATAGTTTATTAATCATTTACTAAGTCATTCTGAATTATCTTAAAAGCCACCAACTACCAAATCCAAATCTTTTGTAAATAATGCAATACTTAATATAGTAGTGAACAATTAACAAGTAATAAAGTATGAAAACAATCATTAAGCTCATTATAAATGCGTATGTCAAGAATACAGCATTTGTGGCTGCAGTTATAAACTGCTGACTAACGTCTGTTAATGTAGAGTTAATGTTTAACAGATAATTCACTATTAGCTAATGCTTAATAAATGATTCATAGTGTGTAGTTATAAAGTGTTACCAAATGTACTCCAGAAATCTTTGTTTAATTCTACAGAAATGTTTAGTTTTACACTTTATAAGAACTGTTTATTGAACACTGCCTTTTTAATAGGAAAAAAGTATGTATAAATCTAAATGTGTATATAAAATATCCTGATAAATATTATTAAAGTAAGCTTCACTAGTTTTCAATTTAATTTAAAACAAAAAAGGACAAATATATATACAGAAATTCAGGTTTGTTCAGTTCGTATTTGTGAATTTAAAGAATCAAACCTGCAGGTTCATTTTATGTTGATTTCCATTTAGCACAAACATTCTTATAGCCTAAAATTATGTTTATTTGTTTTATTTTTAATCTTTCTTTTGACATATTTGTTTCTTGTTTGATACAGCACTGTTATATGTAAAAGTCAAGGTAATGAAGGACTACTTTTGGAAACTTTCATTGTACAGTCATTCATTTCATTCATTCATTTTCCTTCGTCTTAGTCCCTTTATTCATCAGGGGTTTCCACAGCGGAATGAATCGCCAACTTATCCAGCATATGTTTTAAGTAGCGGATGCCCTTACAGCTGCAACCCACTACTGAGAAACATCCATACACACATACACTACAGCCAATTTAGTTTATTCAATTCACCTATACACTGTAAAAAATGATTAGTTACTTAAAATGAGTAACCCAATTGCATTAAAAGCAACAAGTTGACTTTACAAAAATATTGCAAGTAAACCCATTGTAACTTGGAACTGTTAAGCTGACTTAATTTTTTATCATTATGCTTATTGTACTTACTTTGTTTAAAGTCAACTAATTCTTTTTAACAGTGTCAGACTATTTTAGTATGTATATTTTCAAATAATTACTGTAATTATTACAATATTACATATTTGGTGCTTCATTAAGTCTATAAAATCTACAGCCTGTGTTGAATAAAGAAGACACACTGGACTCTGGAAGAGGATATTTATTTTAGTTGCTGTCATTTTGTTAGATACAGAAAAGCTGTAAAAGTGATTAGTTTACTTTTATTTTCAAAAAGTGAATACAATTTGCATAATAATAAAAATTAAGTCAACTTAACCACTGTTCCAAGTTACAGTGGGTTTACTTACATTATTTTTGTAACATCAACTTCTTTCTTTTCAGGCAATTGGTTTACTCACTTTAAATAACTAATCACTTTTTACAGTGTAGCGCATGTCTTTGGACTGTGGGGGAAACCGGAGCACCCGGAGGAAATCCACACTAACATGGGGAGAACATGCAAACTCCACACATACGCTGCGTAAAACATATGCTGGATAAATTGGCAGTTCATTTCGCTTTTGGCGATTCCTGATAAACAAAGGGACTAAGCCGAAGGTAAATGAAAGAATAAATGTTTTATTTTTTTATCTTTAATTTTACACATTTTTGTCTTTTTTGATCACTTAAAAAAAAAATTCATGAAGAACCATTTTTGGAAACTTTCAGTAAACAGTTCCTGTAATAGAACCATTTTTAATACTGAGAACATTTTTAAATAAATTTTATTTTTTTAAAGAACCCTTTGACCGAGTATTCTTAATTAAAACACCGAAACACTTTTAAGAGTCTAAAACAAAACCATATCTTGCAGGAGTTCTTGGGAGACTTGAAGTTCCAGGTGATTAAACTTAATTTAACGATTAAATATGGGAACTTAGAGCTGTTCAACAGGAAAACATATATTTAATGTTTTATCAATTACATTTATGTGTACACTGAAAAAGAAATTCAAGCAGTACTTCATCCAAATAAAATGTATCTTTCTTTTCAGTTTAATATTTTTTGTTTTATTTTGCAAGTAATATATTTTAAGTTTAAAACGTAGTTAATTTTCAATTCAATTCATGTTTATTTCCAGCGCTTTTTACAATGTAGATTGTGTCAAAGCTGCTTAGAAGTTCTAGTAAGTTGAAATTGTGTCAGTCCAGTTTCAGAGTTGAAGTTCAGTTCAGTTTAGTTCAGTGCGGCTTAATTTTCACAGCTGAAAGTCCAAACAACAAAGAGCAAATCCATCGATGAGCAGCTCTACAAGTCCCAAATAAAGCAAGCCAGTGGTGACAGCAACAAGAAACAAAACTTCACCAATTGACGGAAAAAAAACTTGAGAGAAACCAGGCTCAGTTGGGCACGACCATTTCTCAAACTTCTTGTGCAGAGCTGCAGTCTAGGCGCCGAAAGCTGGAGAACGCTGGATGTCCATCGTAGAGAACTGCAGGTAGGTAGGTCGCCAGCGGGTGTTCAGGCTGGACCACAGAATCAATGCGAAGACTTGTCTGTCAATGTGGTCTTTAAGAATCAGCCTCACACTTTCCACTCCTCCATGACCACCATAGCATCAGCTTAGGATACGGCCTGGTCCAGGATTATGGATACCTTGGCATCATTTCTTCACAGGTCTTGGATCTCATCAATGGTGCTGCATAATCACTAGGGGCCTCGAGATGAGTATCCCCAGGTGGAAATAAAGAAAAAAATTATAATTAGAGTAGCTGCTGTTCAATGTAAAAAAATTTGACCTTAAATTTACGGTTTATTACTGGCTAATAATTGCATACTTTCACAGTAATGCAATTATTACTGTATGTAAATTCACAACAAATTACTGTGAGGTAGTTCACAATAATTTACTGTGATTTTGTTACATTAAATTTGTGTGAAATTACAGCCATATAGGGTAACTTCACATTAGATAGTAAAGTCCATTACTGTGATTTCACAGTATTATCTTGTAGACTTAACTTTATTTTATTGTGAAGCAGGCTTTCCTCTGCTAGTCATTCTGACATTTACCCTGACTTTGAAATCATTTTGGGTGTTTAACAGTGTTTGGTTTTATGAATCAAATACTTTTGTTCCAGTTTATTACGTTTTTGGCTAAGCACAAAGTTATGTTCATTAAAAATTATTTCATTTTCCACGTTAACCTTATAAGATTAAATAAAGGTGCAGTGCACCCAAAAATAAAAATTTACTACATTCATGTAGTTTCAAAACAGGATGATATTCTTTCAAGTTATTTTTGAAGATGTAACCAAATTGTTTTTGGGGCTGCAATAACATTCAGTCATTTCTAAATATCAAAAAAGTGCTAATACTAGCATGAAACTTGATTTGTATTAATGTTAATGTTGAATGAAAAAAAGAGTTTGAATTTCTATAACTAACATGCAAAAGTTATAGACATTTTACAGTATTTTTTACAGCTAATTTGATTAATTTCACAAAAAAATTCTGAATACAATGCATTACTGTGAAATTTATACAGTTATATCCTGTAAAGTGACACTAATGTAATATACTGTGAAAAATTACAGTAACGTGTTATGAAAATCTGGAATTTCTTTACAATGTAGTGTATTTAAACGTGTATTTAAATGTTTTTGATTAAGAGATCAACAAAGAAACATTTGTTTTGACCAATGTAAAATGTTAAGGTTATTTACACAGGCTGGTGCATGCGTATTAAACAGAAACTCAGTATGCTTTGTACTTTCATGGACTTAAAAAATAGTTTAAGGCAAATTATTTATTTTTTATTGGCTCAAGTGATTAAATTTAGATGTAAAACCATTACCCTAGTTTTTGTTAAATTGGATAAATGAACATTTTATGGGAATTGCTGTTTTATCAAAGCTTTATCTTCTTGTTTAGAACAGAAATGGAATTTAAATGAATTGACTTTCTTCAACAAGACAAATATGTTTGATGCCAGGTTATATAAAATTGTTCTCCTGAAGATAGAAAATATTGCTTAAGGAAAATTATTTATATTTCATTGGGTCAAGTGATCAAATTTACTTGTGAACCATTACCCTAAATCTTTTAAATTGGATGAATGAAACCTTTTTCCAAGATTTATTTGGGCTGAATTTAAACAAACAAATGAAGTTGAATTAAGTTTGTTTTAATTCAGCCCTT
Source organism: Danio tinwini (assembly GCA_903798205.1). NCBI lineage: Eukaryota > Metazoa > Chordata > Actinopteri > Cypriniformes > Danionidae > Danio > Danio tinwini. The sequence continues at coordinate 11,732,793 of CAIGQZ010032997.1, forward strand.
ATAAATTGTGTAAAAAAAATTCTGTGTAAATCATATGACAATACAAAATTAATTAAACAGGTCTTAAAACAGATACTAATTATAAAATACTGAACAATATTATTTCACAAATTTCTCCTCATTCTCTCTCTCTCTCTTTCTCTCACACAGTCTCACACACACACACACACACACACACACACACACACACACACACACACTCATGAAATGTCCCTGGAGTGCGATCACAGCCTGAGCTCAGTAATGAAGTGCATCTCCTCTTTCAAAAGGCTGAGGAGGGGAGAGATAAAAAGAGATGATAGAGGAAATTCAGAGAGAAAGAGAGGATTCGACCACAGCACACTAGAAATAAAAATCACTTTCATCAGATTACACCACTTCAAATAGACACAAGTGGTTTTTCACATTTGAACAAGCTGCGGTAATTGAGTGAGCTGCTGAAAAGTGTTGCCCTTGAACCAAGGAAACAGACTTGCGGCACACAGAAATGACCCGTCAGAGAAAGACCTCACATGCCCTCCTCTCAGCCTGCAGTGAGTCTCTGATGATTTACGAGTCTCGTTTAATGTCATATGTTAAGTTTAGATAATAATTATACTGTAATTTGGGTGTTGATGAACTGGGGCTTTTTTCTGAACCATTCACAGTTCATTTCCAATTCCAAACACATTTAAAATCCGGCGCATAGTACTTAAACAGACGGTAAGATTAAAGATTTTGACCCCGACGTGATTTGAACACGCAACCTTCTGATCTGGAGTCAGACGCGCTACCGTTGCGCCATGAGGTCCTGTGAATAATTATGCCTGATTCGGCTGTTAACAAATGGTGTGGATCATGGTTTAAATCGTCTTGTATTGCCTCAACAGCCTGTAAAAAAAAGAGCTTTTTACCTCAACATGCTTTGAACGCGCAACATTCAATTCTGAAGTCAAAACATATGTTTACATGTGTCATTGTAACCCCGGTTGGGTCATTTGGCATTTCTGTGTGGAGTTTGCAGGTTATCCCCGAATTGGGTAAACTACATTGTCTGTATGTGTATATGTGTGCATGTATGTATGTATGTATGTATGTCCTGGTCCTCCAGGTTGGGGGCTAAGCGTTGGACCCACCTCATAAAAACTAGATGTCACAAATATTATGGATTTAGTGATTTGGGGGCCCAAAGCACGTTCAGCCGTTTGGCCCAACAGTCCTAAAATGCACACTTATAGTGTTATTAATTTTTTATTCATCTATTTTGCAGTTTTTTTTCTTATATCACTGAATCTCCTTTTTCATGTTTTATCTTAATGAAATCTTCATATTTGAAGTAATTTGTTTTCTTAAAATGAATTCACAAAAAAAATGATGAATCGAAAATAATAAATTGTTTTTAAAGCTGAATCTTTACCTGACTTAGGGGTGTAAGACAGATGTTATAATCACATTCAAATTTAATTTGCTAGACCCTTACTGTACAAAACATAATAGAAAATTATGTGTATCATTTATACTTCTAGGTATTTATTGGGGGCCCCAAATTTCCTGAGGCCCTAAGAGGCTGCTTACTTCACTCATTGGTTAAATCCGCCCCTGGTTACGAAACTTGGGTATAAATGGCCCTGGGAGTAATTTATTTTATTAATATTATTTTATTTTATTAATATTATTAGAGTAGTGCGGTGGCGCAGTGGGGAGTGCTGTCACCTCACAGCAAGAAGGTTGCTAGTTCGAGCCTTGTCTGGGTCAGTTGGTGTTCCTGTGTGGAGTTTGCATGTTCTCTTCATGTTCGTGTGGGTTTCCTCCAGATGCTCCCGTTTTCCCCACAAGTCCAAACACATGCTGTACAGGTAATTGGGTAAGCTAAATTGTCTGTATTGTATGTGTGTGAATGAGAGTGTTTCCCAGTGATAGGTTGCAGCTGGAAGGGCATCCGCTGTGTATAACATATGCTGGATAAGTTGTCGGTTCATTCTGCTGTGGTGACCCCTGATTAATAAAGGGACTAAGCTGAAAAGAAGATGAATGAATGTGTAATAATAACATTTTTTTTCCCTTTTCTGTCTAATGATGTGTTTGTATGAGTATGTGATTACAGTCTTTCTTATGGCTGATATTATTGACCTTTTTTTAAGATCTATCTGTGACCCCTGGGATCTGACAATCTCTATTGGATCCGACAATCTCTATTGGATCCGACAATCTTTACTCTACCTTTAACCCCTGATAAATAAGGGACTAAGCTGAAGGACAATTAATGACTAATAATTTAAGTTTTGTAATGCTGGATATAATTAAGAAACACACAGATACAGCTTTAGGAGGGCTTACTGAATCCTCTTCTTTGTCCAAAAAAAGATAGCATTATGAGGACACAACACATACTGTACGCACTGTGGTGAACACAAATGTCGTCAGTGTTGTTGTACTGTCAGTAAACATACTGGAAAACTGTTGGCAAACTGCAATCTCTGATGCAAGAGATAAGCGTAATACTTGCTGAGTAATGCTGTTATTTCTGCAGGGGAACGAGGGCTGAAAATGAAGAGCTAGAGCGAGAGGAAACAAGCAGACAGGTGAGGAGAAGCCCAAAGGCTGCTGTAAGTTGATACCATTTTCCTTTAATTTGTGCAATAAATAACATCCTCTCTGTGACAGGCATGAGTAATGGTTTATACAGCCTCGATCACACTGTACAGCCTGCAAAACAAACAGCTGAGATATAAATCAACTTTTTATGAACACATAGGCTACTTCTCCCTGTGATTCCTTGAGAATGGAAGAGTAGGCATCCACTGAAACCAGCTGGTGGGACCACACACACACATACTCACATTGATATTGGTGGTTTCTAAGGACTCTTCATAGACATATGTATTTTGTACAGTGTAAACCTCTTATGTTTCTACCTCTAAATCCAACCCTCACAGGAAATCTGTGAATGCCCCTTCTCGCACTCTTAAATACACCATTCTTTCTCCCTGGTGCCACCTCGCTCTCGATTAAGCACAAAGGGAGACAGATCTTTTAGCTCTATGGCTCCTCGGCTATGGAACTTGCTACCCCTGGATCTAAGGAGCAGTGATAGTCTTCACACTTTTAAATCTCGTCTCAATACCCATCTTTTTAAGCAGGCTTTCTTTTAACTATCTTTTATCATGTTCTTTTATATTCACGATGTGAATATAAAACCCCTTACGTGCATTTAAAACGCATGTTTGGCAATGTTTTATTGATTGTTTTTAATTTGTTCTGTTATGGCTGTTGACGCTTGTTGTAAGGCGACCTTGGATGTCTAGAAAGGTGCCATTTACAAATAAAATGAATTATTATTATTATTATTATTATTATTATTATAAGACCCTGTTAAATATTATTTTAAGCACTTTAAGTTACGAGGACAAGAGGCATGTCTTCGTAAACCACCTTAATAAAGTACAACTAGGTCATACCCCATACTTAAACTTATAGTTCACCCAAAAACTTTTATTCTGTCATTGTTCACTCATTCTTCACTTGTTCCAAACCCGTTGGTGTTTCTTTCTCCTGTTGAACACAAAAGCAGATACAACCCCAAATCAGAAATAGTTGGGACAGTATGGAAAACACAAATAAAAAAAGTAAGTAATGATTTATAAATTTACTTTGACTTGTATTTCATTGCAGACAGTAATTGTTTTTTTATTTATTTATTTGTTTATTTTAAATAAACATGTATTCCAATTTTGGTTCTTGCAACACATTTAAAAAATTTTTGGAACATTAAAGCATTTACCACTTGTTGCTATTCCTTTTCACAACACTTAAAAGGCATTTAAGGACTGAAAACACCAAGCCAAGTGTTTCAGGTGTAATTTTGTCCCATTCTTCCTGCAAACAAGTCTTAAGGCGGGCAACATTACAGGGTCTTCAATGTCGCATTTTGCTATCAAAATGCACCACACATTCTCTATCGTAGACAAGTCAGGACTGCAGGCAGGCCAGTCAGGTACCTGTATCCTCTTCCTTCACAGCTAGGACTTTGTAATGTATGAAGAATGTGGTTTTGTTGAAATATGCATGGGTGTCCCTGGAAAAGAAGTCAGCATATTGTGCTCCAAAATCTCTATGTACTTTTCAGCAATAATGAAATTATCACAGAAGTGCAAGTTACATTTGCCAAGGACACTGACACAACCACATACCATGACAAAGCCAGGCTTTTGTACTTGTTGCTAGTAACACTCTGGATGATCCTTTTCTTCTTTAATACAAAGCACACAGCGTCAATTTCTTCCAACAAATACCTGAAATATTGATTCATCTGACCACAGTACAGAGAAGTCAACAGCGCTTCTGGACACTGTTAACATAGGGTTTTCTTTTGGCACAGTACAGGTTTACCTGGCATTTGTGGATGTAACTACATATTATGGTACTTGACAAAGGTTTGCCAAAGTAGTCCTGAGACCACGTAATGATAATCGCTTATAGATGAATGACGATTCTTGATGCAGTGCCACCTGAGGGATCAGAGACCATGGATGTTCAGCTTAGGCTTGCTTGCTTGTCCTTTATGAACAGAAATTTCTCCAGATTCCTTGAATCTTTTAATTATGTGAATTATGTTGAAGGTGAAATATCCAAATGTCTTCTTACCTTTCTTTGATGAACATTGTTTTTAAACATTTCAATAATTTTCTCACATATTTGTTGGCAAACTGGTGATCCGCAGCCCATCTTTGCTCCTAAAGGACTAGACCTTTCTTGGATGCTGATTTTGTGCCAAATCATAATTACAATCACCTGTTGACATTACATCACATCATTATTTAATCAATTTACCTGATTATCAGCCCTAAACTGCTCCTGTCCCAACTTTTTTTTGAGTGTGTTGCAAGTCTAAACGACAGGAAATGATTTATATTTACAAATGAAAGAAAGTTGACCAGACAAAACATGAAATATTTAGTTTTTATTTTGTCTGCAATGAAATATAAGCCAAAGTCAATTTGACTACAAAATCCAACGTTTTCTGATTTGGGGTTGTACTATTTGAAGAATATCGGAAACTGGTATTCATAAACTACTTTCTTTTCCTACTATGGATGTCAATGAATATCCAATTTTCATTCTTCAAAAAAATCTTCTTTTGTATTTATCAGAAGAAAGCGTCTCAAACAGGTTTGAAACCTCTCAAGGGGAGTAAGAGTAAATGTTCATTTTTGAGAGGAACTATCCCTTTAAAAGAGTTTCAAATACGTTTGCAAAAATATACATTTTAAAATGTAATTACATTGTATATGTACATTAATATCCCAATTTGAGGATGCCATTCGAGATAGACTTATTGAACCACAATTTTCCCCTAATTAAAACCACACAAAGTCTGACATTTTAAGCAGAACCACACACTGAGAAATTTGGATCACGATTAGACTCCATGCTCTTGTTTCTGTTTTGTAAGAAGCACTTGTAAAACTCTGGGTGGAAGTCGAGAGAGGAACCTATCTGAGAGGAAGGAAGTGATCTGGAGAGGTGAAAACATAAGCCGATGTACCTGAAAGACTCAGCACTCGGTGTGCATTTCCTAACTGTAGTTAAGCTTTGTAAACCAATTCCACAGACATGATCCTCCAATATCCACACTAAGGGGTGCGATTATCCCTGGCAAACTCAGAACCCTGTGAAATCACCTGGGTGGGATTGTGGTCCGCGGGCGCCCGCCTGTCTCTCAGCAGAAAGCCAATCCTCTGGAGTCTGAGCACCATACAGACACACGTCTTTGTCCCTCTCGCCATCATACGGCTGTCTTCGCTGTCAGTCACGACACATAACAAAGAGATGTCTGTTTGGTCTACAGACCCGACCCCTGCCCTGCGAATATTACCCCACACCACGGCTAAGAGGCCAGACACATTCTTCTGTTATCTCTACATCTACATGAACACTTGAGGCCGTCATCTTATCTCACTGATTCATTTTATGACAGCAAATAAAAACGGATAATAAAACCTTGCATTAATCAATTTATCTATACATCAGTTATTTCTGGTTCTTGAATCTGAGAGCTTTGTGATATTCTAGCGATAACTACTTTACTTTTGTGTGAATCCACCTCCAGAATTTATTTTTCTCTGCGAGTGTCATGGCAGAAGACTGAACTCATTATATGTTGGCAGATACTGCTGTTGTGTTACATATTATTAATATTTTTTAAGGGTAAGAAATTTTTTAGATTTCAAATGTGCCAGTTTGACAGTTTTGTGAGACAGCAGCAGGCATTCATCAGTCACATATCCTGCACAGAGTAGCCTTATCATAGACACTCATTCTGGAATCCCATGTATATGTCAAAATGTCTCAAACCGTCACTTTCTATTTCAAGTTTTTAATTACTATATTTAATTTGTTAGTTTATTGCTTTATGTTAATATACACTCACCGGCCACTTTATTAGGCACACCTTACTAGTACCAGGTTGGACCCCCTTTCCCCTTTTGCCATCATAACCACCCTAATCCTTCATGGCATAGATTTAACAAGGCACTGGAAATATTCCTAGAGATTTTGGTCCATATTGACATGATAGCATCACGCAGTTGCTGCAGATTTGTTGGATGCACATTCATGATGCAAATTTCTCATTCTACCACATGCCAAAGGTGCTCTATTGGATTGAGTTATGGTGACTGTGGAGGCCATTTGAGTACAGTGAACTCATTGTCTTGTTCAAGAAACCAGTCTGAGATGAATCGCGCTTTATGACATGGAGCGCTATTCTGCTGTAAGTAGCCATCAGAAGATGGGTGCACTGTGGTCATAAAGGGATGGACATTGTCAGCAACAATACTCAGGTAGGTTGTGGTGTTGACACGATGCTTAGTTGGTACTAATCGGCCCAAAGCTTGCCAAGAAAATATCCCCCACACCATTACACCACCACCACCAGCCTGAACCGTTGATACAAGGCAGGATGGATCCATGCTTTCATGTTGTTGACACCAAATTCTGACCCTACCATCTGAATGTTGCAGCAGAAATCAAGACTCATCAGACCAGGCAACGTTTTTCCAATCTTCTATTGTGCAATTTTGGTGAGCCTGTGTGAATTGTAGCCTCGGTTTCCTGTTCTTAGCTGGCAGGAGTAGCACCCGGTGTGGTCTTCTGCTGCTGTAGCCCATCCGTCTCAAGGTTGGATGTGTCTTGTGTTCAGAGATGCTTTTCTGCATACCTCGGTTGTAACGAGTGGTTATTTGAGTTACTGTTGCATTTTATCAGCTTAAACTAGTCTGGCCATTCTCCTTTGACCTCTGGCATCAACAAGGCATTTGCGCCCACAGAACTGCCGCTCACTGGATATTTTCTTTTTTTTGGACCATTCTCTGTAAACCCTAGAGATGGTTGTGCGTGAAAATCCCAGTAGATCAGCAGTTTCTGAAATACTCAGACCAGCCTGTCTGGCACCAACAAACATGCCACGTTTAAAGTCACTTAAATCACCTTTCTTCTCCATTCTGATGCTCCGTTTGAACTGCAGCAAATTGTCTTGACCATGTCTACATGCCTAAATGCATTGAGTTGCTGCCATGTGATTGGCTGATTAGAAATTTGCATTAACGAACATGGGACAGGTGTACCTAATAAAATGGCCGGTGAGAGTATATGAGAGAGAGAGAGAAAGAGAGAAGCCCCTTTCACACAGTTATACCAGTAAATCCGTAATATTACCAGAACAGTGCGGTTCACACAGGGAAGGAAGCTTCATAATTCTTCTGGAAAATTACACATCCATTTCCTGACATAATTAACCAGAAATGACCTCTAAACTACTGCTTGTATTTGTCAACATGAAGTAGGTCTGTTTGTTTAGAATTGTTAAGTATTTTTTTATTAAGTATTGTGAACAGAAATGTGGAGAAATACTTTTGCATATTGAGAGGTATTTTGGGGTTGGAGCATGTGAGAATCTCTTTGAAATGAAGAGTGTTAATGGTGTTATTGAAATCTTACTCACCAGTTGGCAAATTACGCAGAGCTTGCAGGTAAACTCACAACAGTTTAGCAAAAAATATTTTTTTATTATTTGTTTTACAATTGTCACTAAAACATTGTCTGATTACCAAGCAGCAGTTAAATGTGTTTCGACATATGTTTATTTTCATGAACAGTGTAGATGTGAATGCGTCATTTGTGTCAGAATGTTCTGTTCGGTCCAGAGTTGATGTTTCATTTCAGCGTGTTATGAACTTGAACTTGTAATTTTTTTACAGGAGTTACAAGTTCTCATTGTGGAAAATTGCCAGTTCACACATTATCTCTTTACAGAAAAAAATTTTTTACAGTAATTTTTCAGAAATGTATGTATGAAAGGGGATAGAGATTATTTATAAGGATATCATCTACTTCAAAATGTTCTATTTATTTTATTTTATTTTTTACATTTTGGTTATCTGACTTCAAGAACATTAGCATTGTACATTAGCATGAGCATTCTTACCATGGACACTTATTCTGGAATCTGAGGTATGTCTCTATAATGGTTAAACATGAAATATGATTGGATTTAGGTTCATATAATGGCAACATTTGGCTTCAATCATCTTTGTTCCAGAGCAAAAAGGTCTGACATTAGGTTTAATAACTTTATATGAATGATTTGCTATATAAAAAAGACATATGTCTATTGATTTAAACCTTAAAGCATGATATTTCAGTTTAATTCCAGATTAAAGACACATCTTTTTAGTAAAACATGCACAATGCATCCCATATGTTTGTTCTCCAGTATGTCTCATTAAATGCACAAATATATCTTTCTAACAAGAATTATGAACAGTTAATGCTAATTTAGCATGCTAATAATCTTTTATTTGCTTTCACAAACTTCAAAATTTTCACAAAATCACAAAGTCTTGATTTGTACACAAAATAATGTTCTAAATTGTCATGATTAGATCACTTCATTAAAAAAAGTAAAAGATGCATTGATATAACGTCTTGGAAAAGTGCACTTTATTGTGTAATGTACAGATTATCAGCATATATGGTTGATAGCTGTAGAGTTCGCCCTATGTTTTTGATTTTGAATGTTAAAATGTGCACCTTTTGAGGCGCTTTCCTACAAAAATAATTGTAAAACACAAGTAAACTTTGAATTGACTATATATTATTTTATTATTCTGTTTCCCACCTTATTCATTTTAAGAACAATGTATTTACATCAAGAGAAACACTTCTGGTTTAGAGAAGTTCTATTAAAAAATAAAAAGGTGAACATGTTCTGTGGAGAAAGACACAATGCTTGACATTTTATTGTGACATTGTTTAATAATAATATCCATGGAAGGTCTCTTTTAATCTGCATTTGTTTCCTCTCATATCTTCTTTTTTTCAATTGTGTTCTGCTGTTTGATGTTACGCTGTGGCACAGTAGGTAGTGCTGTCGCCTCATAGCAAGAAGGTCACTGGTTTGAGCCTCGGCAGTGTCAGTTGGCGTTTCTGTGTGGAGTTTGCATGTTCTCCCCGCGTTCGCGTGGGTTTCCTCTTGGTGCTCCGATTTCCCCTAAAGTCCAAAGACATGCACTATAGGTGAATTGGGTACGATAAATTGCCCGTATAGTGTATGTGTGTGAATGAGTGTGTGTGGATGTTTCCCAGAAATGGATTGCGGCTGGAAATGCATCCGCTGCGTAAAACATATGCCGGATAAGCTGGCGGTTCATTCCGCTGTGGTGACCCCAGATTCAGCCGAAAAGAAAGAATGAATGTTTGATGTTGACTACTGATCACAAGATATGCAGGTGAATAAATTCAGAATCAATATATTTATTATTTACGTGTTTTTTACATGTATTTTTAAAATGTATTTAATTACTAGTTTTTCACCAACTCCCTGCAGATCTTTGAAGAGGGTTCTGGCTGCATACTCAATGCAGATGCAAGCTGAGCTGCATCCAATGCTTTTTAATGCACATCACCTAACCCCACCCTAACCCTAACCCTCACAGTGACGTCACTAGCTTCACTGAGTGCATTGACACTGCATTTCTGGGCGATGCAATCTCAGCTTGCACCATAAAGGCTGCATCCAGATACTATTAGATCTTTCACAAATCCAAGTTTGGAAAACCCTGAGAAAATATTTAAAGCATAAATACACTTTATCATTTTAAAAACATTTCTTATCACTCTTAACAATTTGTAATTCATTCATTAATTTTCCGGTAACACTTTACAAAAACACTACATGAATAATGATATGTTAATATGTAAATTAAACATCACTGTATTATGAACTAATGATGAGGTAACGCATGCTCTAATCGTGAACTAGCATTAATTACAACATGAGTCACATAAGTTCATGTGTGATTAATGGCTACCTTGCTTGTTAGTTCATGATTGTTTATTAATTGATGTGGTAATTACCACATTAGTTTATGCTTAATTTAACCATCAAGAACTCATGATATGTTAATGTATAATTATATCGTGACTTTACTTGGAGGGGCACATCAACCCACTCTTACAGGAACTCCTTATGCACGTCCGTCAAGTGTGTTTACACTGAATAGCAATAAAAAAGTGTTCAGTCAACATCATCATAAACAGTTTAAACACAAGAGTAACTGTGACTAGGCATGGGACGATAACTGTTTTCAAGGTATACCGCGGTTTGGAAAAGTCAAGGTTTTTTTATACCGCCAAAATTTTCTCTAATACCGTTCCTAAGGTATGTTTAAGACTTTTTTATTTGCAATTTTTTTAACAACAGCATCTCCAGCAGAAAAGATGTTCAAAGATGCCATTTTAAATTGTAAATAAATCTGTGTTTTTGAAACTAATGAAGATAGCAGACGTCAATGATTCATTTTCATTATTTGGCCTGACACATTTACTGCTCCAAAATATTATAAATGTTTCTCAAAATAAAATATTTTGTGTTCAAAGGGGAATTTTTTTTGTTTTGTTTTTTTACAAAGACATTTAAAAATAATATATTTTAGAGCAGTAATCACAATACTGTGATACCGTGAAAATGTGATATTTTTATCCAAGGTTATCATACCGTCAGAATCTTATACCAGCCCATGCCTAACTGTGACACTTCATGAGTAGTTAAGGATGAGTTAATAATAATGTGCCCTTCCAAGTAAAGTCAAGACATAATTATACATTAACAGCTCATGAGTTCATGTTGGTTACATTTAGCTTAAATTTAAATGTTATTTATTGCATTAAATAACAACATGTACTAACAAGTAATTAAGGTAGCCGTTCTTCACACATAACCTCCTGTGACTCATGTTGTAGTTTAAGTTAGTTCATGATTAGCGTGTGCCTTAACTAATCATTAATTCATAATAAAGTGATGTCTAGTTTACATAATAATACACCGTTATTCATGTACTGTTAATGTAAAGTGTTTTCCTTTATTCATCAGGGGTCGCCACAGCGGAATGAACCGCCAACTTATCCAGCATATGTTTTACACAGCGAATGCCCTCCAGCCATAAGCCAGTACCGGGAAACATTCATACACACTCAATCACACACATACACTAAGGCAATGTACTATGTGAAAATGTACAAGTGAGGATTGATTTGAAAATATCTTCTGGTTGAACGGAAAGGACAGAAGGAAAGTCATGCTGAATGAGACGCAGTAAAGAAAAGGACAAAACTGTGGGCTTCAGTGCATCAGTGGCAAAGTTAGTAAGACATTTTAGGCTCTTATTAGGATTTTGGAACAAATGAAACAGAGAAGGTTTAATTTAAAACTTAAGATACAATGCTGTGGTGCAATTTATGCATTTGTACCAGATCTTCAGTGCACATTTGTGCTGAAAGCAATGCATTTTTATGTGCAGATAAAGCTGAAAAAAGATAATTAAACTTGAGTTGCTTATATGGCCAAAAACGTATATAATAACATTCATTTATTCATTCACTTTCCTTCGGATTAGTTCCTTATTTATCAGGGGTCACCACAGCAGTACCGCCAACTATTCCATATGTTTTACACAGCAGATGAACCTTCCTGCGTGCAACCCAGCACTGGAAAACACCCATACACACTCATACACTACAATTTAGATTATTCAATTAACCTATAGCGCATGTCTTTGGACTGTAGGGGAAACCAGAGCACCCGGAGGAAACCCACGCCAACATGGGGAGAATATGTAGCACACAGAAATGCCAACTGGCCCAGCTGGGACTCAAACCATTAAACTTCTTGCTGTGAGGTGACAGTGCTAACCACTGAGCCACCTTGTAGCCAAATTTGTTATTCAGCAATTAACCATGCTCTAAGCATATGTAAGATTTTATTTAGAAGTCATTAATACATGCATTGTCACAGGTTTCGCCTATATGGTAATTTGCAACCTGCCATTAAAAGCATATTGATGTAAAAAAAAATAATAATAATGTTTTTTAATGGGGAAATTTGGGTTTTTGCTGGGCTGAAATTTAAAAAAAGATTAACTATTTTATCATCTACATTATCAATGTCAGTTTACTTAAAGAAAGTATATGTGAAGCTTAAAAACATGTTATATATATATATATATATATATATTGAAATGCCTAAATTAGCTATTGGAGGGATGGAAATTACTGATATTAAATGTAATAATTGGTACATTAGAAGAAATTTAATAATGTTAATAAGTCTAGCTTGTACCAGAAAGCTTTTTATGAATGAAAATTAAATTACCCGGTTCTGTCCACCATTAAAATTTGGTCTGGTATTAATACGTTTTTCGTGCCTAATAAGATGAAAGAAGTTTATTTTAAAATCCTTCATAATTACTATCCCTGTAATTCTTTACTGTCTGAATTTAATATAAACAATTCTTTGCAATGCACATTCTGTAATTCTAATCTGGAAACAACAGCGCATTTATTTTTAAAATGTAATTTTGTAGAACAATTTTGAACAGAAACATCTTGGCTTGTCTTCTCAGCTTACAAAAAAAGTTTTAGATTTTAAGACAATTGATTGTTTTTTGATTTGGGAGTCAAATTGTAAGGAAACGGACAGCGTGTTAAAATGTTTAACTTTTTGTGGCCTTTTCCATCCTCACAAATGTAAAGTTATTACGTGTTTGCCTAATTTTAGAACATTTTGTATTGAAACTTTATTATGAATCTGTCTGCCTACCGCAAAATAAGAAAGCTGCTAAAATAACTGAACTGCTAACAAATAATAGGATCATTACAATCATGACCTTTAAGCTATCAGATCCCTTTTGATACGCCCATGTAACATTCCTAATAATCTAAGTATAGTTTGAGATATTTATGATATATTTATATTTTTTACCTTGTTTTCTTTAAATATTAGTTGTATGTATTGTTTTTTTCCTTATCCCTTGTATCATTTGTGTTACTAGATGTACAATGAAAATGTACAATTTGTATTCAGGTCACACAATATTAGCACAAATTAATGTTTTGTGTATTCACTGTTACTAAAGTTAATAATACATATATATATATATACACACACATTTTTTTTAATCAAGCTGAACATACAAACAAAATGGTACATACTTACAATATTACATATTATCATCTCAAGGTTGAGTAATAGAATAGGCAAACATTATACATCTTAGGAATAAAACAAGAACAAACTAAATTGCATTAAAAAATAAAAATAATAATAAAAGAGGCTTTGAAAATTAAACTAGCTTAAAAAAACAAGAAAAGACATAAGCTTAAGAGCATATACACATTTACATTCATAGATATTTACATCTATGCGTTTACATTAGCTGTAAACCCGGAAACGGAACTTAGAAGTGCTGGTAAGGCGGTACAGACCCGGAAGTGATATTTAACGTTGTGGAAACGTGAAGCGCCTGCGTGCTGCTGCTTTCATTTAGTTTCATTGAATAGAGCTGAGAATCTGAAACACACAAAAACATGTAAGTTCACTTTTCTGCACACAGTATGTTACGATAAAGCACTTAGCAGCACTGTTTAGCATGAAGTAGCCCGCTTGTACCTTAATGTCGACTGTAGAACTCATTTAGCTAGACTGATGCTAATGTTAGCAGCCGCAATGAGTCTTCTATTGTGCTGATTTCTACTGTTTCTCAATGAATAAATGCAGATATGTTAGTTTTTCTAGCGTTATTTTGGTATTTGCCTGTTTTTCCGTCTCGTTTAATTTAACGTTAGTTTTGCCTTTGTGTGTGTGCGCTCATTATTTCTCAGCCATTGTGTAAATAACGTTTTTAGCTTCAGCTGTCATTAATGTGGTTGGAGTTTTTTTCTGAAAATATCTGAGGCAACTTTTTAATGTGTGTTATTTTAGGCTTTTTAGCACCTAGCTCTTCATATAGAGTAGTCAACATTTAAAGTGATTCAAAAGTGTCCTACACTGAAAATGCAGGGTTTCACACAATTTCCCTCAGGGTGTCCCAACGCAAATCGAATATGTTTAACATAATTGTTTTTACAAATTTAAGTTGACTGAACATAAATCAATTAAGTTGTGTCCAAAAAACTAAAGAATTGGGTTTGAACAAGCAGCAAAGATCATGTATTTCAGTGTAAGCCAGGAATGTGTTTTGTTGAATAGTTTTAGGACCACTTTGATAAAAGGTTTTGACCGACTTTAAATGTTGACTACTTTATATTAATAAATGTTATTGATGTAAAGGTGGTTTTATATGCGCACATTTTGGACTTTTTCCTTAATAATATAATTTCAGAAAACTATTCATTGCAAATCCTAAATAGTGAAATCATATTGGCAGACAATGATTATCCTATTAGTAGACACAGACTAAAGTACAACATTGTTTACTGTCAATCTAATAGTGCTATTGTTGTTTTGAAGTCATGCTTAAAAGTGATTTCAGAGCGAATATTTAAAGTAGTGTGGTAAATAATATTGAGGTAAAGTTAGTTTTTTATTCCTACATTCATTTAATTTTAAACAGTAACATCTATATCTATAGTTCACCATGCTACTTTGAATATTCGCTCTGAAATTGCGTTCAAGTATGACTTCAAAACAACATTAGGAATATTTCATTGACTGTGTGTGAACAGTGTTGTACTTTGATAGTCTCTTGTGGCTAATTTGATTTCTGTAACGATTCACCTGACTCATGATTTGATACAATTGACCATACTAATTTCACGATTTAGTTACGATTTTTTAACAAAATTATTTTGTAATAATGAGCCTCATAAGCTGAGATCTTTGCACATTTACAATGTCCCATGCTGAAAAAACTCTTTCACTGGGGACTGAGATGGCTGGTGTGGAAAGCCTTTCCTAAACCAGAGAGCACTGTGTACAGGGGGTAAATAGGCCCTCTGATCCAGGGGACTGGCCACTGGCATAAAACAACTGATTATAAAATTACTAATTGTACAGTATAGTAGGATAGAAACAGGAGTTGAACATGATTATGATTAAGGTGAGTAGTTAATATTACATGCATAATTAATTAGTATAAGTATCAGTGTTATACACTTAAGAAGAGAAAATCTTAATATTAATAAGCAGATTTTTAAAATATGCACCTAGTTCTGTAACAGAACAACTTTTTTTTATAGTCTGAAAAACATCTTCACACTTTTGCTTTAAAAACACTGATGCACCGTGTGATCTCCGTAGCACTCTTCAAAGTAAGCAGAGCTGCAAATCAATCAATCCACGTGGTTTGTCTTATTAATAGTGTTTTTGTGTATATAAACGTCTGTGACAGTAGTTTTTCACTGCTGACGGTTTATGTGCATCATATTCGTTGTTCTGTTAGTGTAAGTAAACGTATTTTCGCAGTTTGTGTTTTGTTTGCCTCACTTCGCCGCTGCCATTTTACTCTGCCATCTTTCTCACCGCTTATGTGCAGGTAAAGCAAGTTTGCGCCTGTAAGCACAGCGCCCCCTCTGTTCAAAACGTGTATTGCGATTCGCTCAACATTTGCTACCGCTTTGAATCATCACATATTTGAATTGATTTTCAATCAGCTCATGGTGAATCGTTACATCCCTGATGATTTCCCTATTTAGAATTTAGAAAAAATTGTTTTTTGAAATTCAGTTAAGAAGGTGAAAATCTGAATGTGTGAATATGAAATTAAATTTACCTCAATGTATGTAATATATTGAGCATGTCACAAGTTATCACTGAACAAATGTGTAAACCTATTTTACCTCAGTTTAAATATGGTATTCTTGCAGTGTGAAGAAACTGAGGTAAAATTGGTTTTATTAAAAAAAAAATCATCAACACAAGACACTCAAAGTGGGTTAAAAAGCCTTGAAACGTGCATATTATAAAAAATAAAAACAGCACTCATGCTCACACATTCATTCAGTGACAACTTGTGACACGGTTTCTACATTAATTACTACACTTGGAATATTCGGATTAAAATAAACATGACTTCAAAACAACATTAGCACTATTTAATAGACTATGAACAATGTTGTACTTTGATATTCATTGGCTGCTAATATGATTTCCCCTTTTAGAATTAGCAAATAATGCTTTTCTGAAATGATACTATTATTAAGAGGAAATGTGAATGTGCAAATATAAAACCACCTTCAATTGTGATTTGACTAATGTAAATTTCAGCTCTTTATCCAGATATGCTAACTATTGAAATGTGTTATCAGGAGTTTGTTAAACAAGCCCAAATCTGAGATGACTCCGGAGGAGCTCCAGAAGCGAGAGGAGGAAGAGTTTAACACCGGTCCACTTTCAGTGCTCACCCAGTCTGTGAAAAATAACACACAGGTCCTCATTAACTGCCGCAACAATAAGAAGCTGCTGGGCAGAGTCAAAGCATTCGACAGGTAAGTCATGTCAGACCTTTTTTTGAGTGATAAATAATACAGACAGGCTTTGTTTACTGCTGCACAATATTTCATTTCAGCATCAATATTGCAATGTGCGCATTAGGCATGGGACGATAACCGTTTTCAAGGTATACCGCGGATTAAAAAAGTCAAGGTTTCAAAACCGCCAAAAAAGAACTGTAATACCGTTCCTAAAGTTTGTGTAAGATTTTTTTATTTACATTTTTGTTTTTTAGGACAACAGTATCTTCAGGAGAAAAAATATCCAAAGATGCCATTTTAAATTGTAAATAAATCTGTTTTGAAACTAATGAAGACAGCAGAAGTGAATGATTCATTTGAATTGTTTAGCCTACCTCTCCAAAATATTATAAATCTTTCAAAAAATAAAATATATTGTTATGGAAGGGAAAAAAAGTTTTTTTCTTTACCCATACATTTAAAAAAATAAATAAATTTAGAGCTGTAATCACAATACCGTGAAACCGTGATATTTTTATCCAAGGTTATCATACCGTCAGAATCTTATACCGGCCCATGCCTAGTGCGCATCCACAATAATCACATTGCAAGATGTTAGGGCTGCAACAACGAACAGATTACTAAAAGCATTTGCAACTAATTTCATAATCGATTTGTCGTGTCGCACGACGTGGAGACGTTTGACTATTAAAAAAAACTTTAGTTGAGTATGGAGCGAAGTGAACGCACTCTGCCTCTCTCGTGCACTGATGCCAGCAGAGCTCGGCACTTCATAGACTGGACGGAGCAAAAAAATGAGCGGAGGTCATGTTAGAGGAACGATGCATGCCAAAGGCAGAGAAATCTTTGCGACCCTAGTCATCCAAGGTGTGGAAGCATTTTACAATAAATAAACAAAAAAGGTGTGTTAAGGCCAAATATGCAAAAGTGATGACGGTAGCACCACGGCAATGATCCAGCACCTGAAACGCAAACATGTTGTAGTCTTTGAGGAGGAATAAAGCATGTGCACGGCCAAAAGTAAACATGGCGATGCCCATCTCACGTTATAGATCACGATCAAGATCATTTATATGTCTTTTAAACAACAAAAACACTCATACATTTTGTATTAGATGAAAAAGCGTAATAAAAGGGACACATCTGTCATACAGCACTATTGTGGCTGCTGTGTGTCATGTGACAAACATGATGCCTCGCCACAGAAACATTAAAGGTGAACATTCTAAAATAAAGATCATCTAACAGAACTCACTCCCGGGGCCAGATAGAATCTTTTAAACTCACCAGTGAAAGGGTTAATAACAGAAGTAAAGCAGCGGTGGTAGAGTTACTTTGCAGAGCAAAACTAAATACATGTTTTTATTCACTTGCCTTTTTTGAATCATTAATTTTCCATCTGTTGTCATGTATAGCTACACTGCAAAAAGCTTTTCTTGCTGAGTCATTTCGTCTTGTCTTCAGTCCAAATGTCTAAAAAATGGCATAAGAAAATTAAGTGATGCTTAACTTCTGTTTGAGATTATATCTCATTAAGTTTATTTTTCTTACCCCATTGGCAAATAATTTTGCTTGTTTTAAACAAAGATCACTTCATTTTGAGTTTTTTTTTTCAGAAAACAAGACACAATTTCTTATGCCATTTCATCTGTCTTGCATGTCTCTTGATTTAAGACTTTTTTTTAGATATTTGGATAGATATTGGGATGTTCAAAGACAACATTTTTGTGCATTTTCTAAAGATGTTAATTCTGTTTTGAATAAAGGGTTGGAAATTACTGCTTTTTAATGTATTTTTTCAGATTCATCAATTAATCGGAAAAATATTCGACAGATTAATTGATTATTAAAATAATCGTTAGTTGCAGCCCTACAAGATATGCAATGTTAAGTCTGAATTATAGTTGACCAAGAGCTACAGAAATGTATTTAACTACTGTATTTAAACAAGATTTATGCAAAAAAAAAAATTCTTATAATTTTTGGCTTGTTCCTAATCCAAATATCTACATTTCAAAGCAAAAAACAAAATATTTTAACTTGATCTAAGCATTTTAGATATTTGGACTAGTATTGAGACAAAGCAAACTAATGTTTTTTTAGTTTCTATTTTAATTTAATTTCTGTACCTGAATACTGTTAGACTCCATAGAAAGCCATCAAATTCAAACTATCTTGTAAAACTGTTTCCCATATCACAATATTTTTGGCAGAAAATCAAAATATCACAATTTTTGCAATATTGTGCAGCTCTAGTTTACATGCACAGGTTTGTGATGATATAATTGTGCTTTTGTATATCTGTGTTGCAATTGTGTTCTGAACAAAGTATCAGCAGAGAGTAATAGCTTCATTTTGTAAACATAACACATGCGCTTGTGTTTCCTGTAGGCCTGTCATAATAATCAATATATCGACTTATCGCACAACACATGGACATCAATTCGATTATTTTTAGTGATGCAATAAATATCGCCCATACATAAAAACAATTCTAGCAACATTTTAACTGATTGTGCAACATCTCTACCTCTACTGGAGGTGTTAGTATGGTTAAAAACACTATAGTATTTACTATAAATTACGATAGTATATTTTTATGTGCATGTCTGACAACTGAAAATAGATCTGGTAGCAGATATATTACTTTTCACCTTGCACTTTTTTTTAACACTAATTATTATTCATTTAGGATATGCGTTTTCACATTCTGATTCCAATGCCTAATTATTGAATTGTTAAAATGACTATAAATGAAATATTCTTAAGAATAAAATATATTGTGTTTTTTGAAAGAGTGTACTTGCATTGTGATATTATATTGTCATTCTGGCATTATATAATGAGTGGCATAAAATGGTCTTAAAATAAGAATATCGTTTATCGCAATATATTTTGGTGCAATATATCGTACAAAAAAATTTTATATCTTGACAGGCCTAGATTCCTGTTTGTTATAGGATATGTGCCAAGATAGTGATTTTTATTTGCTAATAAAAACATTAATTTATTTAATGATTTTGCATAATATTTTCTCCAATATTACTATGTAATATATATACTTTCTAGGGTATAGGGGGATATATTGAAATTAGTGCTGACAAATAGTAATCATGATTAATCAAATCTAGAATAAAAGTTTTTGTCATAACACCCGAAATTACATGAAACTCCGGAGGATATATGGATAGTGTGGTGATGCAAGGACATTAATTGAATGATGTGCTATAACATGTAAAACACAATCATGAAAGGAACATTCAAAAAGCAACTCATGTAAACAGCTTGATCATATTATTGTCTTATTCAGATTAAGGAAAATCATTAGATTACTGATGTCCATGTAAACGTAGTCACAAGCCTCAACCCTAGAAAAAAAAAAAAAAAAAAAGAGTTCACTGATTTTGATGACAGCCTTTCCACAGATTAGTAGTAAGCTAATGTAATGTTAATTGCATAATGCAGATCTTACATTTGTGCTAACAAACAAATGATCAAAAGAAATGTATTAATACAATACAATACAATTCAAGTATGTAAAATCTGAATTGATGTATACTTTAAACTTTAATTATATTGTTCAATTAAAATGATAAAAAAAAACTTTGTCAAATAAAAGATTTTTCTAGTCATCCACCCTCCTTTTGTGGCTCAAAAGTATCGGTTCAGGCACCGGTACTGTTTTAAAACACATACATTAAACAAACCTATACAAAACTTTTTTTGCATAGATATTTAAATTTTTATGTCATTTATTATTTACATAATCTGTATATAAATATGAATAAACATTTTCTCAGATATATGCATGTGCATAAAAGATTCTAATGGCTGTGTGTGCTCCTCTTTAAAGAATAAGGTCAATAAGAAAACGTATTTACACTCAAAAAATATTTTTTTGCTTGTTCAAACCATTTAATTAAAATGAGCTCAAACAACACAATTCTTGAGATTTCATTGGAATAACTTGATTTGTTTATGTTCAATCCACATATATTTGTTAAAAGTGTTAAGTTAACTTAATCGATTTGTGTTGGGTCAACGTGAATGAATTATGTGGAACCATGCATTTTTTACAGTGTATGATAATGCTGCACATGTGATCAAGGGAAAAAACTAATCAACTTCCACTTCACAAAAGTATCAAAGAAAAGTTATCCTCAAAATTGTTTCGGTCACAAACACATATCTCCTGTTGATTGTGTTGTTTCAGGTCTGCACCACTCATTATTTTAGTTGGAGTGAGTCAACATGGGTGCATGTAAAATTGTTGTCTGTTTTCTCGTGTGTTTTCAGGCATTGTAACATGGTTCTGGAGAATGTGAAAGAAATGTGGACAGAGGTGCCAAAGAGTGGCAAAGGCAAGAAGAAGTCAAAGCCGGTGAACAAAGATCGCTACATCTCAAAGATGTTCCTGAGAGGCGATTCGGTCATCGTGGTGCTGAGGAACCCACTCATCACCGGGAAATAAAGCTGACGTGTAACACGTCTGTTCAAGTACAGGCTGTCTCCTGGACACTCACTCATTCACACAACTGTGTTAAAAGTGTTAATTAGGCTTTTCAGCTTATTAATTAGTACATCATACACAGATTGCCTTGAGCTAAAACAAAAGCATTTAGCTGGAAAACGTTTAACATCATCTGGAGAGATTGTCTGGTCAACAAAAGAAAGAAGTTGGAGTTTGATTATTTTTTTGTTTTGTTTTGTGATATGTGATTTGTTTTCTTAATAAATTTTTGGATATTCAAACCTTGATCAATCTATTGTATGACTCTAGAGCTGCATGATATTGAATGATAACTTTTTTGTTACTTTTTTTTCTAGTTTTGAAAGTGGTAGTTTTCAGGTGTCGGGTTTATGATTTTTTTATTCCCCATAAGGGATCGAATGCAATATTGTAAGGAAAAAAGAATTAACAGATCACATACTAAAATAAGCAGTGCTTGACTGCTTGCTCTAACCAGAATCCACAAAAAACATTCTGATGATTAAATCAAACCAGTGTCATGATATAATGGTATACGCTCATGTTATTTTCTTTTTGCGTTGTGATATATAGCCAATGCCTTCGTTAGCATTTATACTTCTGCATTAATGAGGAAGTCAAACTAATTCCTCATTAACAGACTGTGGTCTTGGGGAATTGATTCCTCAAACCTGAATAGCCTTGGTATCAGAGTCAAAAATGAGTTGTAGGCATGGGACGATAATCGGTTTCAAGGTTAACCATGGTTTGGAAAAGTCAATGTATTAATACAGCTAAAAGGTTCTGTAATACCATTCAGGTATATGTAAATCTGTGTTTTTGAAGCTAATGAAGACAGCAGAAGTCAGTGATTTATTTGAATTATTTAGCCTGACATGTTTACTGTTTCAAAATATTATAAATGTTTCTTAAAATAAAATATATCGTGTTCAATGGGAAAAAACAGTTTTTACCCAGACATTTAAAAACAACTTATATAATAGTCACAATACAATCACAATACTGTGGTTATCATACCATCAGAAATGTACACCGGCCCATGCTTAATGAGTTGTGTGTATTTTTGTATGTACTGTATGTTATTTGTAATCCGTAACACAGCTTTTTAAGACAAAATTAAGCTTAAAGCCCTCACCCGACCATAAAAAGTGTCTGATGTGATGTTTACGCATTAATTGATTGGACTGAAACCAAGGGACTGATTATTTTACTTAGCCAATCACTGTAGACAAGAAAAAAATAAACACATGCAACACAGTGCATTAAAAATACAGATACAGCACTGAAAGAAAAATATACTTAAGAAGTCAAAGTGCACATTTTAAAACTACTTGGTACACTACAATTTTTGAGGAAAAACTACTCACAGTAATTTGAGTATTTTTTTTACTTAACACCACTGAGACTTCTGTAGTATCTTTTGTTCCTATGGATGTTCATTTCTCTTTTATCCCCAACATTCTTCAGAAAATACTTTTCTATTGGACAGAATTTTTTTTTGTTTAGAACCACTTAATGTTGAGTAAATTGTGAGCAAACTTTTTTTGCTGAACTATATGCCGTTTTCATGAAAACCAATTTAAAGCATGTCCTGACTTCTGTTATTATTGAAATTTGTTATATTGCACTATATATATAGTGAATTCATAATTATCACACCATCTTGTCGACGAAGCATTTTGACATGTATTTGTTCATGTCTGGTCATGTCAGTGGTGATATTTAGTTGAAGTAAGAATTATTAGCCACCTTCTATATATTTTTCCCCAATTTCTGTCTAATGGAGAGGATTTTTCAACACATTTCAAAACCTCACAGTTTTAATAACTCATTTCTAATAACTGATTTCTTTTATCTTTGCCACAATGACAGTATGATAATAGTTTACCAGATGTTTTTCAAGATACTAGTATTCAGCTTAAAGTGACATTTAAAGGCTTCTTAACTAGGTTATTTAGGCGAGTTGGTGTTCGCTGGGTCTTAAAATGTCTTAAATCTCAAAAGCTAATATTTAGGCCTTAAAAAGTCTTAAATCTACTGAAATATTGTGTTGTAGGTCTTAAATCTTTTTTAAACAGGTCTTAATTTTCCTTTGTTCATGTATTGCTAAACAGCCATACAATCACCAACAATCCCAATATCAATCCCAAACTTCTAACTTTTTTAGTTTAATAGATTATTTGAAACTCTACGATAATGGTTTAATTATTTTCCTTAAAACATTTGTTTAAAAGTGCTCCATGTATTTACTGCTGAGAACAGCAACCTGGACAGATTGTTGTGCCCACAGATTGTTTATTATACTTTTTAAAAGTACGCACTTTACTACAATTTCTGAGGAAAAACTACCCAATTACAGTAATTTGAGTATTTGTCATTTGTTACTAACAATTATAAAAAACATTTTTTTTTATTATTAAATTATTGCATTATTAAAAGTGAAGAGTTTAGATTCAAAAATCTCTAAGTGCCGTCTGAAATTTTCCTCTTAAATGAGCATTTTTCCTCAGCCTTCTGTGTTTGTGTTCAGTTATTTCACTTTAAAGGCAATGAAAATAACATATTTGCTCTAAAAGTGAAATTACTGAACCTATACACAATAGCCTGAGAAAAATGTTTTTTGCATCTGAACTCTATGTATTTAATTATATTATTTTTTGATAGGGCAAATACACATCTTTTCCATCTGAGCCGTTTGAAAAATTCTTTAGCGTTTTGTCCTTTATGACTAAAATTTCATTCATAATGGCCTTAAACATATCTTAAATGTAACTTGGTGAAACCTGCAGAAACCCTGGGGTAATTAGGCAACTGTATAATAATGGTTTGTTCTGTGGACAATTGGAAAAAAATTATTTGCTTAAGGTAGCTAATAATATTGATCTTAAAATGTTTTTTAAAACCACTTTTATTCTAGCCGAAATAAAAACAAATAAGACTTTCTCCAGCAGAATGTTTTTAGGGGAAATACTGTGAAAATTCCTTGCTCTGTCAAATATCAGTTGGGAAATGTTTGAAAAAGAAATCACAGGAGGGCTTTCAACCAATTATTGGCCGATTGATTTAGTTTTCCGTTAATAGTCATCCAGTTCTTTAAGAAATGAAATGTTTGGAGTAAAAGTGTTGGTCAGACAGAAGTTTCATGTTGCTGTTTGTCCTCTCTGTCTGGTGGCCTCTCATCCTCTCTCTCTATCCCTCTCTCTCTCTCTCTCTCTCTTCATCCGACTCTTCTAGTCGAGTCCCCTGGCAGCAGCTTGGATGTCAGTGTAGATTACAGCAGGCAGCACTCAATAAGTGACAAACTGCCGTTTAAAGCTCTCTGCATTATTAATGTGAGCAGATGTGCTGACTGTCACTTCACACCCCTGCCCTCCACTGTGGGCTTCGCTGACCCCTTGTACTAAAAGAGGGTTAAACGGTTCATATTTGTTTAAACACATTTGTCTCTTATTTTTAAAATGACAGTTAAACGTTAGGTTAACAGTTAGAGAAATGTTTATGAAAAGGATTTACCATGGTAAAAAGATAGCTGTTTATTTTTGTTTGTTTTAAAAGTATATATATGTAGGTCCAGGAGGGTTATTTCAGGACCTGACCTGTGAGGACAGAAAATCACTCAGTCAGGTTACTTAAATATTCAGCGGAACGGTGAAAATCCAGCACGATGAATCAGTTTGGGTTATTGTGATCCACCGGTGTCATATTTATTCAATTTGTTTGTTCACTTATTTTAAGACGTATAAAACAAATGTAAACATACTGACATTATTTTTTATTCGACATGCAATGTATTCAGGCTATAAAATAGATATATTTTATTATAGTAGTAGCAATGTAGCTTTATTTAATTAACATAAATCTCTTGCTGCAAAAGTGTTCATTTCTTTCATTTAATGTAGGTTTCTATTGTTCATTTATTTATATATACTATTTTTAATAAGGTGGGTGGCACAGTGGGTAGCACGACCGCTTCACAGCAAGAAGGTCACTGGTTCAAGCCCTGGCTGGGCCAGTTGGCATTTCGGAGTTTGCATGTTCTTCCCGTGTTGCCGTGGGCTTCCTCCGGGTGCTCCAGTTTCCCCCACAGCCCAAACACATGCACTATAGGTGAATATAGTATAAAGTAAATTGGCCGTAGTGTATGTGTGTGAATGAGTGTGTATGGGTGTTACCCAGTGTTGGGTTGCAGCTGGAAAGGCATCCGCTGTTTAAAACATAAACTGAATGAGTTTTCGGTTCATTCCACTGTGGCGACCCCAGATTAATAAAGAGACTAAGTCGAAAAAGAAATTGAACGAATGAATGAAAATCTGCATTAAATGTAAAACTAAATAAATTGCTAAATACTCTTAACTCACGAGAGTGTAAAGCCTGCAGCCCACAACAAATATGGAAAGTTATTGCGCATCATATTTAACAAATCGTTTACTACTATTTTTTTTTTTCATTTTGCTCACTTGGATCATTGAAAATTAATCAGATGATGTCATTACTCTGCTGTGCCGTCAGCCATTTCGATAGATCAGTCCTTCACAACACACGCAGCACCAACATCCCAAAGGTGCTCTATTGGATTGAGATATGGTGACTGTGGAGGCCATTTGAGTACAGTGAACTCATTGTCATGTTCAATAAACCAGTCTGAGATGATTCGCGATTTATGACATGGCACGTTATCCTGCTGACAGTAGCCATCAGATAATGGGTACACTGTAAAAAGGGATGGACATGGTCAGCGGAAATACTCATGTAGGCTGTGGCGTTGACATGATGCTCAATTGGTACTAACGGGTCCAAAGTGTGCCAAGAAAATATTCCCCACATCATTACACCACCACCAGCAACCTGAACCGTTGCTAAAAAGCAGTATAGATCCATGCTTTCATGTTGTTGATGCCAAATTCTGACCCTATCACCTGGAAACCATTGATTTCCATACAACTTTTTTACTTACTATGGAAGTCAATGGTTACTGGTTTCAGTTTTCTTCATAAATATTCCTTTGGGTTTAGCAGAAGAAAGAAACTCATAAAAAATTAGAACCACTTGAGGGAAATAAATAGTGAGTACATTTTCATTTTTGGGTGAACTATCCCTTTAACTGGCATATATGGTTCTGAGAAATGTTGTTTGGATTATGTACTATTTGCACACACACACATTTTTCTTTTAAAGTTTTTGTGCTCAAATGGTTTTTATTAATCTTAGAACTTTCCTTTGGATCCTTTCAGAGTGTAGTTGATGACATTTTCCCAGGCTCCTGATCTGAGTTCAAGCCGGGGGTGTTCTGCACCTCGAGGTGCTTCTCCAGTTCCTCCTGTCCCTCAGAGAGAAACCCCCTCCTGCTGTACATGGTGTTCCCCTGGGCCGCTGCACCTGGATCCTGCGTGTGGGTTTGCCTGAAGCTCTGAATAATGGAGTCATGACTTACAGGTGACGCTTCAGCCTGAGATCTTATCACTGACTGCTGTCATCAGTGTGATTTAGAGGCTTAGTCCTGCAATGTTTTGGTCAGGTTTAAGTCATATTGTGGGCCAATGTGTTTGGGCCATGTTTGTTTCGACAGTGTGCTATCGAAATCTAATGTTTTAAGGGATAGTTCACCCAAAAATGTCGATTTACTCACTATTTATTCAGCCTCAAGTGGTTCCAAAGCTTAATGAGTTTCTTTCCTCTGTTGAACAGCAAAGAAGATATTTTGAAGAATGTAACCGTTGACTTCCATAATATTTGTTTTTTCTATGAGAGTCAATGGTTACCGGTTTTCAGTTTTCTTCAAAATATCTTCTTTTGTGTTCAACACTTAAGGGTGAGAAAATAGTGATTAAATGATGACAGTTTCCTTAAATCACAGTACATGCTTAATCCATACATGACAGAAAAAGAACAAAATGTTTTTGAGTGTACTGTATATCCACGTGTGTTGTTAGTAATAATATTATCTCCACTTGCTTGACAGGTATTGTATGCAGGGATAATTCCATATGATAATGTAATATCCTTAACAGGACATCTAAATATTGAACTTAATTGGGTGACTTTATCCATTGATATGATTTCATTTTGCACTAAGTCAGTTAATCCACAGTCCAGTGAAAATTACTGCTTCACAAATAGATAAATAAATATCTAAATACTCTTTACCTTGTTCTAGATGCAAAAGCTTTACATTAAACATGAAATAATTAAGTTGTCCTTTCCAAAAAAATGTACCGTAGCACCAAAACAGTTCTTTCTAGACAACAGCTCTTTTTACTTATTTGACAGAATACATGGTTTTATCTGGAACATGTCAAACTAACACCAGGGCCCGTTTTTTCGAAAGTAATCCACTAGCATTTTGGATAACGGATTGGATCAAATCTTGAAAATGGGTTTTTCAAAAGAAAAAACGGATTACATAATCGGATTAGATTACGTAATCCAATCTTGGTTTTGATCCGGATCAATCCTTCAGTTTGGGTTTTTCAGACCCTTTTTGTAGGATTTGGATCACTTTGATCCAAAAAAATCTGGATTAAACTGATCCCAACAAAAGGGTGGATTCAGCGTGGATTTCATGCCCAAAATGTAATGAAAACTTAAAAAATGTATCAAATAATACTATATTTGGATCATGCAGCAGTTTCTTACAAGAGATCCTATTTATTTATAATGTTTTAATTGTATTTGTTTATCCATCAGGTAGGCTTTAACGTACTCAGCCTTTCAGTACTGTAAAGGCCTACAGCAAAATGGAGAGTTTGGCCTCATAAAATAATCCCCCAAACAGCTGTCAAAATTGACCAAAAACAATAAATTTCATTCTGTCACTAATTAAAATATATATACTCATCACAATGGAAAATATTTTAGTTTTTAGAAGATTTATTAGTGATGTATGCAATGATAACAGAATAACCAAAAAATGCAAAGAATGGATGGCAGAAGCACAGCTTCATCTGGCAGAGGAACAACTGACTCTGACCAAACTGCAGCAAACCAAGACCAGACTTGAGATTCGCCTCCTAAAGATTACGCTCAGACAAGCTGGTCTCTCCACATCAGATGAAGAAGTCTAAAATTATTTCGGAGTTTTTGGCATTAAGTCTTTTTTTAATTCAATACATCTATATTTGAAACTTTTTTTAGTTGTTGTTTTTTTTAATGTGTGTGTTTTCATTTCAAATAATAATAAAGTTATATTGACCCCACACTGGCTATTCTAATTGTTTCTCTTAATATCTATAGTTCTACAGTGTGATTTCATATCCTGTTTGAGCACTGGTTATCCAGATTTAGTGATCCTGAAAACTTTCTGTCCGGATCAGATTGATCCAATCCGATGTTGCTTTGAAAAACTGGCTCAAAAAGTAAACTGGATTACGTGATCACAGATCGCAGAAAAAGGTTTACTAAATCCAGATCAATTTTATTCAGATTAAACCTTTTGAAAAACCGGGCCCAGGATTTATTTGGATTAAGTCGAATTGCCTGAATTTCTGAAGAAAAAAAAAGTTTTAGCGATTCTTGCACTGACTTTTAATCAAAACTGGTATTTTATTTGTCCTTCAGGTTTCCTAAAAGGACCAAAGGTTTAATCTGAATTTTTAAAAAAAATTTGACAAGCAATTGATACAATATTTGTTTCTCTAGTAGCAAAAACAGCGATATATACAGGGGGAAAAAGAACATGTTAGGAGTGTAAAAATCTTGATCTCGTTTTATCAAATCGGATCTTTAATTTGTTTTCTGTATTGGATTCAGATCAGGTGATTGACTGGGCCATTCCACAGCTTGATTTTCTTGACTGAAATGTCCTTCCTGGTTTTATCTTCATCATCCTGATAATGTAGATGTTGGACTGAAGCAGCTAATATTAAATTACAATGCCGAAGGGCAGACTGAGAGATTTCAGCTGCTGTCATTTCATTTTATTACACAATTTAATTTGTAAACTATTTTACTACTTTGCATATATGGATTTCCTTGATTGTTACCAACAGCTGGTCAACAGCACCTTTAGAAATATGTTTTCTGAGAAAAATGGTGACGTGTTCATTATTATTTCCGCAGTATTGTCTAAAATTGTCTATAACTGTTACTAAAAATGTTTGGCTGTCATAACCCAGCCTCAGGTTAATTCTTTCAATTGAATTTAAATGACACTTTTTAACCCAACAGTTGGGTTTGTCATTGAGGTACAACAACCCAGCACTTTTTAGAGTGTAAGAAATATCATATTAATAAGAGAAAAAAAAGTAAATTGAGTTTAACTGAAGCTCTACACTATGAATAAATATTTGACAAAAAGTCATGAAAACAAAGGGTTTTATATTTCTTCATCTAATAATAATAATCAGTTAATCGAGTTTCACCTCATTTTTTGTAGTTATACACAGTTTTACTATATATTTTTGTCAGTTTGACTGATGCAAGTTGATTATAAAAGCTCCTTTGATTCAACAAAAAAATATAGGCAGCAAGAATTCTTTACAGTGATGCCAGTGAATTGTCAGTGTATAAAAACCATGCTTAACCGTTAACAATATTATTGATATTACTAACATTCACTCTTAAAATATTACACATTGGCACAAACACACACATGCTACCCTCAAAAATGATGTTTTCTGTTTGTTCAAATGATTGTTTAAAATGAGCTGAAATAATTCTTGAGGTGGAAACCTTAATTGTTTTAGGCTTGATCCACTTAAATTTGTAAAACTATTAAGTTAACTTAATACCTTCATGTTGTTCTAACACAAATCAGTTATGTGGAACCCAAAAATTTAACAGTGTAATAAATATAAACTCTTTTGATTGATTGATTTCATTGTTGTGTCTTTAGACCAAAGTGTCAATTTGATCAAATACTACCTGTATTTTTTTTCTCCACTAATAAATGTTTTATATAGTTTAAAATAAGATATTACAAGTCAAAATGTTACTCCCTAAACCTAAAATGCAGACTTAACATAGCCATTAAAAAGACATTTGAAATATTATAATGCATCTTTATATGTATAAAGGGAACTTCTGAGGTAAAACACAGACTTCAGATTATGAATGGATCTTGTTTTAAAAACTCAAGCAGAAGAGAGAGCATGAATTAGTGTAAGCAGAAATCAGATAAAAGCCTATCAAATATCTGTAAGAAAAAAAAGATATAAAAAAATATAAATGGAGTGTGCTGAAGCTGGTCATATTTACTTATTTTGCGGTTTTCTGAAACCAAGAAAAAAAAAACTGCCCTTTTTTTTGCCTATTTCATAACATCCATACTGAAGTTCTTCTCCAATTAAAATTCCTTAAGTGGGTTTTCCTCAAAGAGCTCTTCTTTTAACAAGATTCTGGGTTCCACACAATTGATTTGTGTTGGGACATGAAGGAATTAGGTTAACTTACTATTTTTTTTTTTTTTTTTTACAAATTTAAGTAGATTGAAGATCAAATTTGGTGTACAGAAAAAAAAACAAAAAAAAAAACAAGAATGGTTTCAGACAGTGTTTGGGGTAATGCATGACAAGTAACATAAGTTACATAATATTACTTTAAGTAATACATAAAAAAATTAAAAAGGGGATTGTCTCAATGGACAGTGCATCGGTCACACAATGAAGACAAGGATGGTTCTCTTTTCAATTTATTCAAAACAGTAAATTGTTCAACAGAAGCAGGTAAATGTTATACTTAATGTAAACAAGGATCTTCATTCAAACATCAGTGTGTAAAGTCACTTCCCTTAATCACAGCATGTGCATCCACAGGTTAGGAGAAACATCCAAAGGAGAAGGGAAACATCAACAGAAGAAGGCGAGCCAGGGAGAAGGTGAGGTGAACCATCTGACTTTGATTCCAGCCGATGAATGACTGGAAACGGAGAATCTTTATAGTGAACGGTAATTGATGGTGCAGGTTTGTGAAATTAGTACTCAGGTGATTGTGGACGGCTGTGATGAGAGGTGGCTGGAGAGTGGAGATTGGAGCAGAAGGAACGAACCGGTGATGTGACACAGTGAGTTTACTTAAGACAAATACAAACGTAGCAAACACATTGTTTTAAACCAGGGATGCCCAAACTTTTTTATATGAAGGGTTAAAAAACTAATATCATTGATATTGAAGATAAATATACCAAACTATTTTACATTAAAGTGGCCATGTGTAGTTTACTCATTCATTTATTTCCTAATATTTAAGCATAAATAGAAAACATTACTTTGAATCATATTAACTAATGCAGTATAACTTTGTAAAATTATAATTGCAATAAAAACATAAACAATCACATTCATAACACATTGGAGTTCAGTGCTGAATATGCTAGTCAAGCGGAACCTGCTTTTGCCTTGATTCACTCACTAAAGGCCTTTGATCGTTGGGTGACAGTATATACGTCTTAAACTAAATCTGATTATTTGACAGTATTTTAATTGAAACATAATTTTAGTTGGCCTTTTTTGTAGCTTAACAATAAAACAAACAAATAAAAGGTCACATGACAGTCTCCAAACTGATGGGGATATCATTCTCCCTCTCTTCTAAGATGGAATGGTGGGCCAAATCAAAGATTACGATGGGCCCTACTTTGGACATCTTTGCTTTAAACTTTCAGTAATCTGTATATGGCATGTTTAACTCTGGGGTCAGGAAGTTCTCAGATAACATTATCCTAAAATATTCCTTTTTTTAAAGGTAAATATCGATGTAGGTTGTACAAGGCATTGCTAATTGCAGAGCTCCTCTATTAAAAAAAGAAAGTTCTGAAAGAGATCAAGCCTCAGCCAGGTAATAAAAAGTAACACAAAAGTAACCAAGTAACGCAGCTAGTTACTTTTTTAGGGAGTAACTCAATATTATAATGCATTACTTTCAAAAGTAACCTTCCCCAGCGCTGGGTTCAGTTCATTTTAAATAAGTAGCTTTGTAACAAACTACAAACGTTATTTTTTGAGTGCAGTTCTTAAATACTTCTTTTAAAATAAAAGGGATGTTTGCTGTTTGTCCAAACTACTTCTTTAAAATAAGCTGAAACAACAACAATTTTTTGGGGGGGACAACTTATTTGTTTTTTGTTCAATCCACTTAAATTTGTAAACACTAATAAGTTAACTTAATTCCCTCATGTCGTCTCAACACAAATCAATGTGTGGAACCCAGCATTTCTTTACAGTGTTGTTAACATTTTAAAACCTTGTGTCCTTCATTTTTAAGAGTGAACATGAAATTGTCTATATAAAGACATATTCTGAAAGGAGCACTCAAAAATATATATCCTTTTTGCTTGTTCAAACTACTTATTTAAAATAAGCTGAATCAACACAATTATTGAGATTTCATTGGGACAACTTAATTTTTTATGTTCAATCCACATAAATTTGTTAAAAGTGTTAAGTTAACTTAATTGATTTGTGTTGGGACAACATGAATAAATTGTGTGGAACCCTGATTTTTTTACAGTGAGTTTTTTACTTCAGAAGAACTGATAATCTTTAAACAATGTTTGATAAATATTTGTAATAATCTGATGCTCTTCACACATCCTGTAATGCAATGACAGACACTCGAAAATTATGTTTGCTGTTTTTCTAAACTACTTATTTAAAAAAAGCTGAAACAACAACAATTTGTATTTGTGTTTTGGCACAACTTATTTGTTTTTTATGTTCAATCCACTTAAATTTGTAAACACTAATACGTAATTCCCTCATGGCGTCTCAACACAAATCGATTGTGTGGAACCCAGCGTTTTTTTACAGTGTTGTTAACATTTTAAAAACCTTGTGTCCTTCATTTTTATGAAACTCTCTATAATAAAGACATAAATATTCTGAAAGGAGTTTTTCACATCAGAAGGTGATCATCTTTAAACAAACTTTCATGTGAAGAATATTTTTAATAATCTGATGCTCTTCGCACATCCTATCATGCAACGACAGATATTCAAAAATGATGTTGTTAGTATGTCCAAACTACTTACTAAAAACAGATATTATTGCGTTGTATGCGGGGGCAACTTAATCTTTTTATGTTCAATCCACTTAAATTTGTAAAATAAGTTAATATGAATTGCTTCATGTTGTCCCAACACGAATTGATTGTGTGGAACCCAGCATTTCTTTGGGTGATATAAATAATACAGTAACAAACTTTATGCAGTCTCTGAAGCATCCCTCTCTTTTACATTATATAAAATTAAATAATAATTTCAACATTGTCCATGATATAAGTCTGTAAGACAACACAATACTTAAATTTTTTGGGATAACGTACTTGTTTTATGTTAAAACTACATTGTAATTTTTTTTTTTTGTAATTTTACGATTTATTATCGGCAGCTGAGGTGCCAGAAATAAACCGTAAAATAACGGACATTAAATTGCAGAAATTTACTTAAATTTAAATGTAATTTTCTGTAACCCTCTGTTATTTTATAGTACATTTATGTAATTCAACAGCTATTTTGCGGTTTATTTCCGGCACCCCAGCTGCCGGAAATAAATCGTAAAATTATGGATTTTTTTACAGTGTACAATTAAGTTAACTTAATAGATTTTGTGTTGGTATACAACATGAAGGAATTGTGTGAGACCCAATATTTTTACAGTGTAGTTTGGTTTAGGTATTGGCTATAGGATAAGGGATGAAAAATAAGATCATACTTTATAACTATATATAATATAGCAACATCAGCAAGGATCCATTCCATCGAGGATAGTCTGTGCCGCTTCCATCAGGCAAAAGATGCAGGACAGGGCTCGGACTAATAGACTGATGAAGAGTTTCTTTCCAAGAGCAGTAGTCTGTATCCCCCCAACACACACAAACACACTCACATACATTGCTGCTGAGGAACTAAAGGCGAGAAGAACTCATGCCCCATACACTCGACACTTTACTGCACGATTACTGCACTAGGACTGTCTTTTTTGTTTACTGTTGATATTTTTGTTTATTCTATATTCCTTATTGCTGCTGGTGTCTAAGAGCTACCAAATAAATTTTGTTGTGGAAAGGTTACAATGACAGTAAAGTTATAATATCTAATTAGGGCTAATAAACATTTAATATATTTATAATAAGCCAGTAGTAAATGTTGTGAATTAATACTAAAGTGTTAATGAAATTTTCTATGGAGGTTATTAGTTCTTCATGAAAACACTGATGCCGATTGAGTTTTAAATTGTTAACATCATTCAGTGAGCTGTTTATTCATTTATTTATCTACAGAAAAC
Organism: Danio tinwini; assembly: GCA_903798205.1. Taxonomy (NCBI): domain Eukaryota; kingdom Metazoa; phylum Chordata; class Actinopteri; order Cypriniformes; family Danionidae; genus Danio; species Danio tinwini. The sequence continues at coordinate 11,767,284 of CAIGQZ010032997.1, forward strand.
CATTTTAATAATCTAAAGCTTTTTTTTAGAACAAGTTAAAATGTGTCTTTAATGTTAAAGATTCTTCATAAGTGGGAGAGGAACCATTATTTTTAACACTGTTTCATATATTTTAACAATATTTTCATATTTCGGGGCGTGGCGCACTGGGTAGCACGATCACCTCACAGCAAGAAGGTCGCTGGTTCAAGCCTCGTCAGGGTCAGTTGGCATTTCTGTGTGGAGTTTGCATGTTCTTCCCGTGTTCGCGTGGGTTTCCTCCGGGTGCTCCGGTTTCCCCCACAGTGCAAAGGCATGTGCTATAGCTATGTGAATTGAATAATCTTGGCCGTAGAAAGAGTGTGTATGGGTGTTTCCCTGTGTTGGATTGCGGCTGGAAGGGCATCCGCTGCGTAAAACATGTGCTGGATAAAATGGCGGTTCATTTCGCTGTGGCGACCCCTCATTAATAAAGGGACTAAGCCGAAAAGAAAATGAATGATTTTTTATATTTCTGTTCTGTAGTTTTACTGAAAAAATAACAGGTAAATATTTTATAAATATCCCAATACTTCGTGTCTTCATTTTATTTCTGTAAAACATTTTAGTAACAAAAGGCAGTTCCTTAATGACTTTCCGTCCTGGAAATGACATGATAATGGGAAAACAGCACAAAGAACATAGGCCTATAGACTATTTAAATCGAATAAAACAATCGTTTTTGAACTTCATGGAAACTATCCAAACATTTTAGTGAGTAATTGTGTTAGTGTTAGTGATTTAATTTAATAGAAACAATTTTCAAAATTAACAACAAGCATAAAAGGGTTCAAATAAATCATAAAGTGGTTCATATCAGGAATCGCATTTATTCAATCTCATCTTTCTCTCTCTTTCTTCGGAGTGTGAAATGAACTTGAATAAGTTTGCTCGGGGTGACTGCTCTTGGCAGGAAAGCGGTATGTTTTATTCAGCAAGTTGAGGCGATAAGAGGGGAAGTGTGATTATGATAGCGATCGGTCACGCGTCGATACCCAGTCTCCCCCCACCGCGCGAGCAACGCGATACTGTCGGCCGGCGCTCGGGCTTCTCTCAGCGGCTCATCAGCCATCGATCGCGCGCGCGGAAACCCGAGCCGCCGCAGTTTGTTTCCAAGCAGCTCCGCGCCGCGAGATCAGCTGCGGGAACCGGGCTGTCAGTCACCCTTTGGCGAATCACTGCCACTTTATCTGTCTGTTTGTGCGCACACAATATTAATTACCGGTTCATTTCTGGGTTATGCAGTATCTTTTAAACTAAGGAACTTAGAACAGATTGTTCTGTAGTTTAAGGACATATAGATACTGTAGGCTAAATATAAAATGATAAGACACTGTAAAAAAATCGGAGTTGCCTTAAATTTTAAGCTGAATCAAATTAACCCTTTGAGTCTGTTGAACTTAATTTAAGTTAAATTTACTTAAAACAGCTTGCATAACTTATACAATTAAGTTACAATATAATTAACTTAGTTTAAGAAATTACAATGACATAAAAATTATGCTGTCAGGACTAATTGATCATATATATTTTTTTACAGTATGCATCACTGTAAAAAGTGGTAACCTGCAATTGTTAACTTTTGACCTGCATAAGATAGCAAAAACAACAGACCCTCAACATACACAACTTTTCCCTCTGTATATCCTTTTTCCCACAATTATTATTAAGATATCATTTTTTAATGGTTTGGATCCTGGGTAAGGTTTGGGTAAAGTTACTTTTTAAAGTAACATACAATCTTGCATCGTTTTAAACAAATTTAGTTACTTTGTAATGCATTTAAGTCATTTAAAAGTAGGTGTTATTATGTGTTTTTTATTTTTAAGATTAAGATTGTAATATATTACTTTTAAATGTTTGCCCAACACGTTTCAAAAATACTTGAAATATGAAGTTATATTAGTTTAAAAAATGTTTGTAAATGATATTTATTTATATACTTTTTATTTCTATTGTAAAAGAGTATTATATTAAGAAACTATAAAACATTGAGAATGTCTTTATATTTAAGTGAGAGCTTATGCAAGTAAAATAACTTATTCTGGAGACACTTTACAATAATGTTTCATCTTTAATGTAACAAACAATGAACAGTGCATTTATTTATTCCTCTGATTAAACGGTGATTGTTACTCTTTGTTAACTCACAGCGCATTAACTATGCTAACAGTACAAGTTTGGATTTTAATAAGGCATTAGTAAATGCTGAACTAGAATTAATAAATGGTGTGCAAGTAGTTTTCATTCTTAGTTCATTTTAGTGAAAGCATTAACATTAATTACATTAATATACTGGATCCTTATTGTGAAGTGTGACTGTTTTTGTCCGAAATAGTTTTTCAGAGAACATTTAAGTTGTTTTGATGTAGTTTGGTTAAAATAAACTGAAAAATTATTCATTGGATTTACTACTTTTTAAGGTGAGTGGTTGTAAACAATTTATATGGGCTGAATTTAAACAAATTAAATTTACTAATGTTCAACTTAATTAGTTTGTTTAAATTCAGCTTAAATTGTTTGCAACAATTTGCAATGAACTATTTTTAGTGAAGGTTTCATAAATTGAGTAGCAAATTAAAGGGAAGTCAATTCAGTTCCATTCACTCTTTTAGTGGAATTTATACTGATAACTCTCAGATTGCACGTCTCAAACATGTCATCAAATGTTACAGTCACATACAAATTTATTATCCAAATTAAAGAGTTCAGATTCAGTGTTCCTTGAAAAATGTCAAGTTACTGCTTTAAAACAATCATTATTCAGGTCCAAACAAACTCTGAACACAAAAATTCTATTTTGATGGTTAAATAACAATTTATACTTGATTTAATCCAACAGATTTAAGATGTTTTTGTGTCTACCCATGTATTTCCTTTGCAGAGAAACTAATTAAACCTTTTATTTGCCAGGATAGAGTCTAATGCATGAAATGAAGAACAAAAGGTATCCATTATGCAGTACTTGTTTCAGGAAACAAATTTAATTTAAAATATACGATATGATCTTTAAAATGCCACAGTCTGACTATAACACCACAACACAACCCAGAATTCACCGTATGTATTGGTAACTGACGAGATAAACTGAAAAGACAACAAATATCAAATTTTTAAATAATATGTCCATTTGAAACAAAATGGAAGAAACATATTTTAGACAAGATGACAGAATTTGATTATTTGAGAATTATTATAAAAAGAATTCCCATCACTGGAAACTTTTTATTCAGTATATTAAAACATTTAGGGAAAATTGCATTATAAAGTGAGCGACTTCATAAAATACATTAAGTATGTAAGGATTAAGGCTGTTTAGTTGACATTAAACATTGGCTATCACAGAACTTTCTTACTCTGAACGAAGACGAAGCAGAATTGTGTTTGGCAATTCTAACCTGCCCAATGAGTTACCCTCAAATTATCTTAGCTTTTCCCCACATTTTAGCCATGTCGTTAAAAATTTGGGAGTGAACTTGGACAGTAGTTTAAAATTTGATAAACAGGTAAATTCAGTGATCAAGGCCAGCTTTTTTCAGCTCCACCTTCTTGCCAAAGTCAAGCCATTTCTGAGCCAGCGTGACCTAGAAAAAGCCATTCATGCTTTTATCAGTTCTTGTCTGTTGCAATGCACTCTATGTTGGAATTAACCAAACCCAACTCCATCGCTTACAACTAGTGCAAAATGCTGCTGTTTGCATGCTGACAAGTATTTCAAATGTGAGCACATTACATCTGTTCTTTACTCTCTTCACTGGCTCCCTGTTAAGTTCAGAATTGATTTTAAACTACTTTTGTTTGTTTTTAATGCAGTTAATGGTCTTGCACCTTCATATTTATGTGAGATTTTAAAGGTTCATAAACCAATCAGGGCCCTAAGATCAGCAGGTCAGTTGTTGCTAGAGGTCTCCAGATCCATTGGGGTGAACATTCATTTTCAGTGGCAGGTTCAAAACTATGGAACACCCTGCCTTTAGAACTTCGCATCATCACAGATGTGGCACTATTTAAAGCTAAAACCTATTTATTTAGACTTGCTTCTGATATTCGTTAGTACAAAATGCAGTTTTATTGACATTTGGGTTCTTATCATTTTATGTGTTATTTGATATTTATTCATTGGGATAAACCCCTTAAGATGTACCATCTCATTTTCAAGGGGGTCCCTCAATTAATCACAGTCACATAATAATAACACCAGAAGACAAAAACAAAACATAAAATTACACAACATCCAAAAACATAACATTTAAAATAAAAAAGAGAGAGAAGGGGGAAGTAGTATACATACATTTGTATATACAGTTGAAGTCAGAATTATTAGCCCCCCGTTTATTTTTTTCCCCAATTTCTATTTAATGGAAAGCAGATTTTTCAACACTTTTCTGAACATGATAGTTTTAATAAGTCATCTCTAA
>CAIGQZ010032997.1:11778087-11804171 GCA_903798205.1 Danio tinwini
GATAGATAGATAGATAGATAGATAGATAGATAGATAGATAGATAGATAACTTTTTTGATAAATAAATATCTCACACACACAGACCACCTTTTGACCTATACATTTTACATTTGAGCATAGGCCCACTACAGAAACACACAAGTGAATCCGTGATGTACACCACCACACATAACTTAAGGTGGGGGAAAAGTCTAACTTTTCAGCCAGAACAGGTTTATCTCCTAGCGCTGGAGTTTGGGTCTCGGCCGCTAGGGAGTGGAGGAGTAACATTGCTCTGCCTGTTTTTCAGTTCGGGAGGGGGAGACAGACAGAAGGGAATGAAAGCTTTTCCTCAGAGTTGAGGAGCAGGTTGGGTTTCGCTCGCGAATGAACGTTAACGACCGACCGGCGACGACCGAGCAGGAGTTTGTCGAAAACAGCGTCCAGACTTCACGACCAGCCGCGCGGATGCAGACGAGGACATGAGGCGGAATATGTGCAGACTTTGCTCGGAGCGAGACATGAGTCCAGGATACTGATTAGAGTTGACACAAGCCCAGCTCCAGTAGCAACTCTATCCACACTTCACCTCCAACCCCCTCCTTCACTCCTCAACCAGGAAATCATCGCGCATTGCCGCTTATCCGTCTTCCCACAGATTAAACAAAACACCAAACCCCTCGGTGGGTTTATCCATGAGGATATCGCCGATTTCTCCTGTGTTTTCGCCCCTGGAAGTTCGGCTTTAGGTCTGAGGAGGATCCGCGCTGTCGTCGAACAATGAGGTAAAGCACATTTGTTGCCCTCGCTTTTGTGTGTACTTAGTTTTGCGCGCTACAATGTAGCACACAGTGTGGGAAATGAGTGAGTGAGTTCGGTCTGTTCGTCACTTTCTGTCCTGCTACTCGCACCTATTGGAGGCGGCTGACCATCACAGCAGCAAGTGTGTCCTTTCTTTCAGTGTTTACACAGCTCCAGCTCGTCCCTTTATGTCTGGTGTTGACAGTTTCTCTTTTCTTTTTATTTCTTCCCCTGCTTTCTCCTGAATGGAGCTGCCTGCTGTGAATATGTATTGTTAATAATTTTGCACAGATTTGTTTTTCCATGAGGTAGCCTACTCAGTTTGAATTAAATGAAGCATGCTAGCAAAACAGGTTATATGACACTGTTATTCTAAACATTGTTAAACGAATAATGGGTTTTACATTGATACATAGCCAGTAGGTTTTGTCAAATTAACCTAAAATATTGATGAAATAAACATTGGGTAGTTGTTTTCAGAACATGTTTTTTAACCTTTAATTTTTTCATGTGCACTTTTTGGCACTGCTTGCATTGTCGTCAACTTCTAATACAATGCATTTTACAGCATATTATGCTGAGATTTTTTAAAAAATAGTCCTTTACTGCACAATTCGTAGTGCTTATGGTTGAATAAATCCACAATTATGTATGCATAATTTATGTATAAATTTAAGCAAAATTAATTAGCACTTGTAGCCTAATCTACATTCTGGTACAAAATGTAAACGGACAAAGTGGCGTCTTTGTGGTAATGCACGGTTTTTGGGTGTCAAGCTCATGAAGGAACTTTTTTGTTTGTCAATAGGCTATTTATTATTATTATTATTATTCTGAGTTGAAAGTATTTTTAAAATGAGGTGCACCTTTGCTAGTGCTCTTTTAAATAACATAAGCCCTTTATTTTACAGTATACAAGCGAACGGGTATCGATAACTGTATCCTCAGGCGGTGTTGTTTATTGTGCGTGTTGAAAATGCTGCTGTCAAACGGTAAATTGGGTCTTTGTAACACGTAGCCAGTCCTCTTTTGTGAGCCCTCCCAGTTTTATCTGTTCTGGGAGTTGGCCGTGGCGCGAATTCGCAAATCCTACTGTGGGGAAGGTTTGGCTTATGAATATTAATTAGGTCACGGGACGTTCATTCAGTGGAGAACGTCAAATATTTGAATTAATATTCATGTATAAAGCCTTAGCCCTTGTAGGATCGGTGATTTATCGGTAAGGGCAGTACCCGGAACTAACCTACATTTGGAGCACTGAATCCTGATAATTCCACATCCTGCTGCAGCCTGTGCAGTTGCAGAGTTCAAGGGCACTTTTATGTTCTAAAACAACAAGGCATTCTAGCAATATAGTTAGTGTACTGCTTCTAGTTTCAGTTCTTATCTAATAATTTATCTAAACTAATTTACAAACATAATATTTGAATGAAAAGCTGAACTGAATATTGGTAGGCCCATATCTTGAACTTTGGACATCTTTTAATGCTTTTGACTGATAATAAAATCTGATAATGTTCCTCTTCAATATGATTTGAAATATGTAGCTTATAATTGTGGTTAAATGGATGCATTCGCAAAAATGGGCAAAGTAAAAAATGAGCAAAGTAAAAAATGATTTTTATTTGTTGTGATTGATTAAAAATGACCTTAAATATTCCACAAAATTTTGTTTGTTAACCCTTAAGTTAATACGTTGGTGTTCATTAGTCCATTCATCCATTTTCCTGGATTTCCGTCAACTTATCCAGCACATATTTTACGCAGCGGATGCCCTTCCAGCTGCAACCCAACACTGGGAAACACTCACACACTCTGGCACACACTCATGCACACTACGGCCATTTTAGCTTATTCAATTCACCTAGAGCATGTACTTGGACTTGTAGGGAAAACCGGAGCACCCGGAGGAAACCCACGCAAACATAGGGAGAACATGCAAACTCCTCACAGAAATGCCAACTGACCCAGCCAGGGTACGAACCAGCGATCTTGTTATATGGCATCTTTTTTATTTAGACAAAATTGTTATTTTATAATGTAAATGGCTACATTTTTATTTTAAAGGTGCTGTAGGTGATCTGCCTAAATACTAAACAGTTAGCATAATATGTTTGAAATACAATCCCTCCCCTGCCGCCCAAAGCCACTCCTCCTGAAATCCTGAACACGCTCATAGACCCTTTTCGCATTTTCAGGTTTTTCAGTAGCAGAAGGCGTCATAGTAGGATAAACTTAGAGCGCAGTGAATTGTAGTGTTAAAACAAACATTCTCTATTTGCTGAAATAGTAAAAGAAAAACGCCACAATAGTGTTATACAGACTTTCAGAAAAAGGAAAAAAAATTGTGTGAGACTGATGATGGCAGCCAGGAGAGTCAAATTTACTCTTAGCCCCATCGACGCTGCATTAGAAACCCCTCGCATAAGCAGTAATTCGTTTTTTTTGTAATTTGATGCAAATATAATATAATACATTCATGAATGCATATAAGTGAAGTTTCACAAACTAATTTCGAGAGGAGCACGTGATATGATAGACTAAAGCGGATCCTCATCGCTAATCATTAGCTAGCCTATCAGATCATTCCAAAACTACTATAAATACCCTTCCTAAACTATTCATTATCTTCGTTTTTTGGAAAACCCTCCCTCCCACTATCTTTCTCTTATCCTCTTTTATGATCGGGCAACATGGTGGCTCAGTGGCTAGCACTGATGCCTCGCAGCAAGAAGGACACAGGTTCAAATTATAATCGAGCCAGTCGGCGCTTCCTGCGCGGCGTTTGCATGTTCTCCCTGTGTTTGTGTGGGTTTTCTCTGGGTCCTCCGGTTTCCTCCCACAGTCTTAAAAACATGCATTGTAATACAGTCATAAGCACTTAACGCATACATACATAATCTATCAGATATTGCCCTGAGTTTAAGGGGGCACTCGAGAAACATCTGATCTCGTATCCCTCCTAACGCTCATTGACCAGGCGGGAACCTTGGGTTCATCTATCTCCGAGCTCACGGTTCTCTCCTGGGACAGCATGCCAAACCTGCTATCTCAGTTGAGCATTATCTAAGTGTGAACTCTTGAAATGTTCATACGTTTAAAAATAATTTTTTAAAAAACTTTCAAGGATTTAAGATTATGATGACCGTTAAACAAACGTTAAACGTCTTGTGAAAAAGATCCATTAAAGATGACAGAGACCCACCAGATCATGTCATTCGCCAGTTAGAAAATGTAATAGTACTTTATAGACCATTTCAATATGGTGATGTCATTGGTCCATGAAGATTTCCTGCTTGTTATCAAACTATTTCATAACTGTAACAAGAGGCAGTTCATTCATAACTTGATGTTAAAACAGCTATCATAACATTATTTATCAATATGTGGCTTTTATAGCTATAGAAATAAAAAATGTAAAACAGGAAATACGCTGGGACAATTGTTTTTGTTTACATCCCTCAAAATGGTCGCTACAATTCCCAGCGAAAAACTGTATTATATTTAGCACGTTTTCAGTTGTGTAGCAAGCTAAACTTGTCATAATGTGCGATATTTCATGCATGCGAGGATCGCTGGTCTCACTCTCTCACATGCTTTGTCCTAAAGCGACTACAGTACGCTTAGTGGTTGGCCGGCAGCGTTCAGGAATTACACATATTACTAAGTCATCCTTACATGCTATTTCAGATCGAATATTCAAAGTAGCATGGTGAACAATATAGGGAGCGCGTCACAGGTTGTCATGTGAATTTAAAAGCAACTTCACCTCAGCAAAGCAGGCTAGGTGAAATAGCGCTCTTTACTGATGTTTTGTTGTTAAATTAAATAAAATCTACATTATTGATGCTGTTAAAGGTCTCTTATGAAACTGATAAGTCACATCAATCTTTCACTGAAGATTTCAGTGGCTGAACAACACTTCTGTGCATATAACAATCTACATCAGCTTTGCGTGACTAAAATAGTTTTAAAACAGAACATCACCTGTATAAAAGAAACACTTCAGCCATGTTGTCGTCCTTCCTCCAGCGTGCAAAAGTGACTCTAATATTGATTCAGGATTTTAAAGAGTTTTGATTCAGCATTTGTTTTTACCCCTGTCTGCACATAAACGAGCTAATGGTGGATCTGCATGAACAGAGGTGTGCGGTTGTACAGATCTACATTAGTTGACAGACAGTTTGGGCTACTTATCAGAATTATGGGAATTATTGGCCCGGCAATTTTTAACTGAACAAACATTTTTTGTTTTATGCCTTACTCCGAATATAAAAAAACATATAAATACATTTAGATCATTTACTTTAATCATTACTATTGGACTGTGAAGAGACTTTCAACCAGCACAACAAAAAATGTTTCTAAAGACATAGGTTGGGTCGATAGACGATGCCATCATCCATCGCCAATGGCCGATAGACATCACTAAGCTGAGCTGGCATCGCGATCCCCCGCCCCACTCCCGTTGCAGCAGCAACCCGCACGTGAAAAATACACAATCAGGCCCCGTTAACACTAATACGTCTTAGTTTTTTTAAGTGGCATTTTAGAATGAAAGCGATCCACGTCCACACTGGTGTTTCATCTAGCATTTCTGAAAAGCCCTCCATCCACACTATACTGCTAAAAACGCACATCGTGTGACCACACACACAAACACTCTGTCATGCTGCAGCGTATGCGCGCATCTGAGCTGCAGCCAGTCAGCGGGTGCTTTGAGCACAAAACCCCAGAGAGCAGTGCACGTCGGACAGTTTATCAAGGATGTACCTCTGAATCGCGTCTCACTATAGTTGTTAAACAGGATTTTTACTTAATCTTGTCTCTATCTAGCGACTCTTTAGTCTTTTGAAACTATCAAGTAACGTGTCCCCGCGTCAGTACACTGCTTCAATCTTTCGCTTTCACTCTTGTACTTAGTAATTTTAGCGAAAACTTCAGATACTGTTGGTTGGTTGCTGTTGGTTGTGCACCTTTTTACCAACCAAGTTTGTCGACGCCATTGTAACGACACAGATCACTCTGCCAGAGTCCTGCGGAAAAAGTTATTGACAGGTGGTAATTTGTGTGTAACTTATCTTTATTTATTTATGATTTAGTTATTGGTAAAACAAAGACCATGCGGGTCAGGTAGTTGAAACAGTAGACTACAAACAATTAATTCCTTATGAATTAATTAATTATACATAAATAATTAATTCACCACCACTGCAATCGTCAACTCAATGTTTCACATTAGACATTGTACGATGCCAAATTGGTCGACATCGCCCAACCCTACTGAAGACCATCACCTGCTGCACCTTTAAGTCATCAGTAGTTTGTAGAACAAAACAAAAATGTTTTGTTTTTACTCAAACACATAAAGTAAATTGTAAATTTCCAAAATGGTCTCTAAATTGTATACATTTATATTTATATTAATAAAAATGCAGTGGTTTAAATGAGAGTTTAGTGAACACTAAAGATTTTAATTATTCAATAATCACATTAATTCATATTTTGTGATCCTTTTGTGTCTTTTACTTTGTCAACAGATGATTCTTTGTCTAAATAAAGCTGCTAATATTTTGTTATGTAATCTACTGTTACATGATGTCTTGTGTAAATCGTGGTAAGAAAGATAGTCATTATTGTTTGCTCATAATATTAATACAACATTACACATTCTAATGTAATGGGAAATATTTATGCGGTGTTACACTTACTGTTTTAAAATGTTGATGCACAATGCAAATATTTTATTTTCAGTGACAATTATATACAGTAACAACAATGCACTATAATTGAATAGAATAATTGAAAGAATGTTATTGGCACAAAGCCTTTCTAAGCTCTATAAAGTTGACACATTGTTTTAAAGAGGGAAATGCCAACACAGACGTGCTCTTCCAACAACTTGAGAATTTAAATCTCTCATTTTGCTATGTAAACAACAACAGCAACCTGCATGACAGGTTTTTTTTTTTGTCAGTGTGTCTCTTAGGTCTGTCTCACCCCAAAATGAAAATGTTTAAATAAACAGAGACTCTAAAACTTCAGCTATTCATTTAAGGGCAAATTTCAATTCAATGATGTTATCGGACAGCATGCTTGATGTTGACATTGTGACACACAGGAAGTTTGGCTAAGGGAGGTTTGATGGGTTCAAGCAAGAGGCTCTGGGGTCAGTGGCGAAAACACACACAAGCAGGAGTTTGCTGTGTTGGGTCTGCTTGCATAATAGGTGAAGAATGGAATGTTGTCACATTTACAAGTTTATTGTCCTGTCATGTAGAGGGACGTCAAGACCAGAACGCAGCGAAGCGCTTTGCCAGGCCACCAAACGCCACAATGGCTTCTCAAACTGAATGTGGTTCGGGAAGTCCAGTGTTGAATTCGTGGGAACTTAGGCTTAAGTCATTGACCTTCAGTCCCTGGGTTAAAATGAAAAAGATGAACAATCAAAGTTCCAGGGTTGTGTGCACACTTCTCTTTTTTTATAGATGAAGTATGCAGTTTACTGGTAGCTCAGAACAGACTGCAAGCCCAAGATGATTTATTACATAACTGAATATTTTTTTACTCAACAGATACCTTTGAGTATTTTTGTATTACATTTCAATAAATTATTATAATTTTAAATAATAATGTAATATCAACTGCATCAATACAGCTTTTTAATTTGTTTCTGGATTCTGTGCTTTAAAGTTTAATAATATTTTATTAGCAAAAAAATGCTAATTCAAATTAAACAATTTTGATAGTGATCAAAAAACATTTGTACAATTCCTTCTTATACTTTTTGATTTGAATTTTTACAGAAAGTATTTGGATGTAATTTTTATTAAACCGTATCACATTTGTTGCAGTTGTTTTGAGACATGCACTGTAAAAAAAGTTGACTCAACTTAAAATTTGAAGGCAACAAACTTTAGGACATTTGAGTTTACTCAACTTAAATCAAGTCAAGAGCAGTAATTGGGTTGAAAGTTGAGTCAACTCAAATGTCCTGAAGTTTGTTGCCTTAAAAATGTATTTTGTTTTTGCAGCGTACATTTTACTCAATAATAACCTAATTTAAAATTAAAATTAAATTTTGTTTAATTGTAGTGAGTTAACACATCAGAAAGTTTTATTATTGAAATGGTAAAATGACGACATAATTTCATGCCTGGTCATCAGTACTTTTGGTGACAAATCAGTTTGATTTCTGTACACTTACGTGGGGGTTTTAGTGGACCTTCATGCATATGTTTGTGTACAAACCATTCAATGTGAAATTCGTTCATTCATACGTTTCCTTTCGACTTAGTCCCTTATTTATCAGGGGTGACCACAGCAGAATGAGCCGCCAGCTATTTCAGCATATGTTTTACCATACCTGTCAACACTGGGATGTACAAATAAGGAAAAATGAATTATTATATTTTGAAGAAATCGAATCAAGTTATCAAATCTCATGAACCTTTTCTTCACTGTATAACTTGAACATTCATTCTTGAACAAGAACAGCGAATGAATCTCTCACTTAGATTTTTCAGTTTATTACATTAAATAACAGAGGTGTCACTTTAAAAATGCACAAATCCATAATGAAAGCATTCGATTGCTCTTCTAACTTTTATGGTCATTTAAAACAAAATTTGTTGTGTTTAAAAGAAAATCCATAAAGATAGACATGTTTAGATATTATTATTATTATTAATATATTAATATATTATTATTATTATTATTATTATTATTATTATTATTATTATGTGTACATGTCTGGGAAGACATATGGGAAAATACCTTTACGGGATGATAGCGGGATAAAACTGTAAAATACAGGAGACTCCCAGGAAAAACGGGAGGGTTGACAGGTATGATTTATGCAGCAGATACCCTTTTAGCCTCAACCCAGTACTGGGTAACACCCATACACTTACACTCTCGCATTCACACACACACACACACACACTCATACACTACAGCCAGTTTTACTTGCCCAATTCGCCTGTACCGCATGTCTTTCATCTGTGGGGGAAACCGGAGCACTTGGAGGAAACCCACACGAACAGAATGCCAACTGGCCCAGCCGGGACTCAAACCAGCAACCTTCTTGCTGTGAGGGTGACAGTGCTAACCACTGAGCCACCATGCTGCCCAATGTGAAATTGCCACCTCTTAAAACATTTAGGTTTTCTCCTGAGATTATTTTAGGAATGTGAATTGAGAGCAGCCCTGCAGCTAAAGTTCATGTGCTCATGTCCTCATATAGTGCGAGGCAGCAGAACTTGATAACAAGCATCATGCACCAAAAATTGAAACACACATTTAAACTGAAACAAAGTGTTACGCATGTCCGGGTATGTGTGTATTGTAAACATAACTACACCACTCATTCTAACAGAAACACACAAAAACGTGCAGATCTCCTATTTACACGGCAGTCTTTTACAGTTTAATATTCATAGATGTAAGTCCACATGTCACACACTTTTAATCTGTTGATCCAAATTTTGTGAAATTCTGAACTATGTACAACTTACAGACGGAACTATTGCTTTAGGTTTTAAACTGCAGTAGATACATTTTCATGACTATTAAGGGAAACAAATGTTTTTTCGTTCTTAGTTTGAGGGCAAAAACAAGTACAAAAAAGGTTAAGTTGACAATATATTATTTTTTTAACACCTCAGTACCCCTGCACAGCAGTAGGTGGGGTTGTAAATGTGTCCTGCTGCTCATGTGTACACCTAAATACAACAATTGCAAATGAGAAAAACAGTTTTATAAACAACTGGGAGTCATAAAAATCCTTTCTTCACAAGAAGTGCTACATCAGCACGTCACATCTTTTCTATTTGCTTTGGACAGACACCAAATGGTGCCATCTGTGCATTAACTCATAGAAAACATGTGGCCTGACGAGGTGGGCTTCTTGTCTGCTGTGTGACCACCTCTGAATGTTTAAATCTTTTTATAAGCAATCATACAGGTGCATATACATCTGTAGCAGCTCTTCTACTCAAATCACTAGTGTGTTCACTTGTCTTGTGATGTTGTTTTTGGATTTTATTCTCCTGTCTGAATCCTGTGGTTAGGGTTGTCACGATACTGGAATTCGGTACCAATCCATACTGAAATAAAAAAACAGCCAAAATTCAGTCACACCCACCAAAAATTATGAGCACCATTACTACAAGTTTTATATTTACAGCTTTATTGCATTTGAAATCACGACCAATCAATTAAGAATGTGATCATCAGCACTCAAATGTTAGTGGGAAATGGACGTTTTTAAAGTTTCAGTACTGATTAGTACCGAATACCAGTATCGTGACAACACTACATCTGCTATAAGAGAAACAGATCAGGACAAATCAGGTAGATTCTCAGGAAACACATCTACTGATTGCATAATCACCACTGACCAATGGTAGCTCAAAGGTGTTTAGAAGCTAAAGCAAACTCCTCCAAAAGTATGCTTTGGTGAGCTGTTACTGCTAAACAAACTTAAAAAGATCTTTGTTTCGAACAGATTTTGTTCAAAATGATGTAATTTCAGTTCGTTCTTTGATTTAGTTTGAATTATACTGAGGCCTTTAGGCGATGAACAAGCAAAACCCATAAAAAAAGTTTCCTGTTTTTGGCTGAAAAAGTTGTGTAAACAGCCCCTTATGCTGAGTTCAGACTGCATGATTTTAACCCCGATTTTGACTTGCCGACAAAAGCCTGAAATCACAGGCAAATCGGTGCTCGTTCACGCGAGTGATAATCACACAATGTGAACTGTCAAAGATGCGATATAAGAGAAACGCAGATAAGTCGCTGATGCCCGCGAGATATTTGCCGTGCTAAATATCTGGAGCTGTCGGCGATTCGAATCATGCCGTGTGAAATGAGTTTTGATTGAAAATAACATCTGCGATCACCTACAACCAATGAGAGAACAGCATCCACTAGTGTGGTTACCTGTAGGTCAGCGGGAGGCTGGGGGAGAAGTTAAAAGCGCTCATTTTCAGTTTATTTGGACCCAAGAAATGAAGGAAAAACTAGCAGATTTGGCAGGAGCCCCCATGTCTGTTTGACGTGTCATCTGAGCAAAACCACAGCCTGGTCGAAAAAAAACAAGTTAAGCAAGAAATGACTAATTCCCTTCAAACCCAGGTGAGCAAATATGTAGATTTTCGACCCCATTAGAAGCTTCTTTCTCAGTATGTAGTTAATATCAAAAGATATACTGCATGATTTTGGTTGTGAGACGTAGTTTGGGCAAAGTTGTCAGCGATTTTTCCTATTTTAGATACAGTTTAAAACCCCCTGTCGTTCATCCATCTTGCAGTGTAAACAAAGCAGCGACAAAACGCTAGCCCAGATAGTCATGCAGTGTGAAAACATCTGTGACACGACTACTTTGAAAATCATGCAGTCTGAACTCAGCATTAGTTGTGCTTTTTAACAATTTTGAGTCATTACTGAATCAGTAGTGTGAGCTGGACACATCCCCCACTGTAGAAAATATCTGTTAATTAACAGTTTCCATAGTTTGTGTTTTCCATTTATTTACAGTTGTGAATTGCGTTATGGGATGTTGATCTCTGCTCTGTCGACTTTTGGTGTTAAAAATTCAACTCTACAGTTTAACAAAGAGACTTTCATTGCCATTTTAGTAGTTAGAAATAATATCAAGGTTTCCACTACATTCATTCTTCAATTGCGGGGCGCCACACCAAGATTCATCCCGCCACGGCTACATTACAGTCGTTTTTTTTTTGTATAGCTGGTTATAATCGCATCAAAACTTATTAAAAAGTAAGTCAGTTATATAAGCGTGAACTTTTCTGTAATCGTAGTAGTGCTGTGCGTTATTTGTTTAACCCTTTAAGGTGACATGCTGACTGACTGACAGGTGCGTGATGCTTGAGGCTAGCTAACACGATGCAGCTTTCAGTTAAAATGAGCACAGTTTCCATAATTATACTTTATTTATAGATAAAGGTCTACTGTATGGTTCTGCATACAAAGACTTTATCTTGCTGGAGTTTATAACCGTTTCACTTTACTTCAGGATGTAATAATGCCGCTCGGTAGGTCTATTGGAGACATTCTTAAATATTTCTAGCAAATCTAATAAGTGTTGTAGACATACTTCTTACATAAACGCACTCAATCGCACTTCAGCAGTGTTTATTTAAGAGCACACTACAAAATCTGCACTAGAGCTGCGTATATTTGAGGAAATTGGCGCACAAACAAAAAGATTTGCATACCCGTATTACATGAATGCAATCTCGACTTATAATACTGCGCTCACGAGATTTGTCATTGAAACAACGCCATAGGTAGTTGGTAGATCTGTGTAAAAGGCCTGCCGCTGCCACAGCAAAAAAAATCCTAAAGAGAACAATGAATATATAGAGAAATAAATCTGTAAAATAACAGAAAATGTACTAGCAGCTTATTACAAGGTTTTTGTACCATAATATATAACAGCAACCCAAACAATATATCACTTTAAACTATTAAAAATGTTAATAAAAGTCACTTTTTCCAACTTTTTAAGGTTAAAAGTTGTCATAAGAATTATCAAGGTCTCATAATGCGATTCAAAAGCGTAAATAAACAGGGAAAAAATAGAAACATGAATCACAAAATATAGAAACCTGCTAATTTCCAATTGCAAGCAGGTCTATATGATGAGGAATTTGTTATTAAAAGCTGTAAAATGAAGTGTGTTGTGACTCGAGTGAGTCAGTACTGTCTGTTTTGTCTGAGCACCGCCAGACACATTTTTTAATTTCAAAACATCATTATTTGTTCCTAGTGGAGCCAAAATGCTACCCTTTAATATGGTATAAAACACAAGCACACAGGTGGTCCGCGGCTGGCTTTTCCTCACTTGCAGTTTAATCAGTCCGGTTTGTTCCTGTGTGTATTTTTGTCACTGTCGTCCTGGAAGTGTGTGTCTGATTAATGGCAGCGCTGTGATTCACTGCTGTTATCAGACTGATGACTGTGAGGGACTCGCCCAGCATGTCTTTATCTAAATGACTTCCACTCCAGTGCTTCTCCAGTCTAAAGGGCTTTAGGATGGCACTGGTGGCTTTGCACCCCATGCCAGATGCTACATCGCGGCCCCTTCTGCTGCCAGTATTTAATTTCTCATGATCCTGGGTGGTTACAGACCATTAGTTATCGAATTGATAGTGGGAAACAAAGTTATGAACTGAAATGTTTTTTTTTAATTGTTGGAGAGAGCATAGTGAGTGATAGTATTTTTAATGGGGATAACTGAACATAGAACTGCTGGGTTTCAGTACTTTGTATATATATATATATTAGCAGTTGTGGTGCTTCTAATTAAGTAAACGATGTACACTACCTAACAAAAGTCCTGTCGCCTATGCAAGTTTTAGGAACAACAAATAATAACTTGACTTCTAGTTGATGATTTGGTATCAGAAGTGGCTTATATGAAAGGCCTCTAGATTACACTTATTTTACCAAAATAAAATATGATTATGCCTTGATTTTTAATTGTTTAATTAGGACAGTAAGGTCTGACTTTGCTTAGACAAAAGTCTTGTCAATTAATCGAAATACTGTACAGTATAGAATATAAAGTCACGAATTAATATTGTGTATGACTTCCATGAGCTTGGAGGACTGCATCCATACATCTCTGCAACGACTCAAATACCTTATTAATAAAGTCATCTGGAATGACAAAGAAAGCGTTCTTGCAGAACTCCCAGAGTTCATCAGACTCTTTGGATTCATCTTCAATGCCTCCTTCATCTTACCCCAGACATGCTCAATAATGTTCATGTCTGGTGACTGGGCTGGCCAGTCCTGGAGTACCTTGACCTTCTTTACTTTCAGGAACTTTGGTGTGGAGGCTGAAGTATGAAAAGGAGCGCTATCCTGCTGAACAATTTGCCCTCTCCTGTGGTTTGTAATGTAATGGGCAGCACAAATGTCTTGATACCTCAGGCTGTTGATATTGCCATCCACTCTGCAGATCTCTCACATACCCCCATACTGAATGTAACCCCAAACTATGATTTTTCAATCACCAAACTTGACTGATTTCTGTGAGAATCTTGGAATCTTGGCTCCATGTGGGTTCCAATAGGTCTTCTGCAGTATTTGTGATGATTGGGATGCAGTTCAACAGATGATTCATCTGAAAAATAGACCTTCTGCTACTTTCCCAAATGATCAACTAGAAGTCAAGTTATTATTTGTTGCTCTTACAACTGGGATCAACGACAAGACTTTTGTCAGGTAGTGCACAAGTCCAACTCATCTTCACATGAATCAAGTTTACAACAATCGGTAACACTTTAAGTAACAATTCATACCATTTATACTGGCTTATTACCTGCTTTTTTTATCAAGCTATTACTTGTTCGTTCACACTTATAAAGTAGGATTTTATTTTACATGCTTAATTCTACCCAATACCTAAACTCAACTATTACCTTACTAACTATTAACAAGCAGCTAATTAGTTGTATAATGAGCTGAAAGTCGTAGTTAATGCTTTGTAAATGATTTATTAATGGAGTGAATAGTACATTCAAATAAAGTTTGACTGTAATAATATCTCATTGACTTTACTTGCAGAGGAAGGTTTTCCTTTATATTGCTATATCGGTGAACATAAATTCTTCAATGTGATGTATGACGAGATATGCTTGGTGTGTGGTGTGTGTTAAGGGCATTACACTTTGGTGTCTTGGGCACTTTCTGTTGCATGCACACACTCTTAAGTGGCCAAGATCATAAGAGTGGGTGTTTAGACATTACCCATATTAAAACTATGTTTACATTTGGAAATATAAGCTTTTTGACATGCTGTGAAAAATATGTTGGGATTGGGATTTGCCAGCAAATATACTGACTCTCTAGTTGTAGTCCTGACTCTGTAGTTCAGACTAATTCTGTAGTATTGGTAAAAACTTGACTAAAATAACATTTCAGTCAGACAATTGAGAGATATATATGTTTATAGACAATGGCAACATAATAGATGGCATGTTTCAACTGTTTTCTGTTTGGAGAAATATATGTCGATCAGATGTGGGGATAACAAATTCTGACTTTGTGTTGATTGAACATTGTTGAATGCATAGATAAACCCTGAGTAGTATTGTATAGTATTGAGTCCAGTGCAAGGCATACAGAAGGATACTTTTGTTTTAGTGTTTACTTTATGATTTAATTTGTTGAATGTTCGGCAGTTTCAGCCTCATTCTTCCTTGAGTGAGTGTGAGTTTGAGCAATTTCTACAGTAAACACTGGCAAAAAAAACTTGATACAGTGGAACAGAAACTACGGGCTGAACGAAATTTTTGGAAGTCTAATTTTATGTTATTAAAGTCGAGTCAACGTCGACTAGTCGCTGGAATGTCATCAATTAAACACAAGACACAAATATTTTGCGACACACCACAATTTGCTATTTATTTGCAGGAAATACATATACACATGCTGTTTGACAGTTCATAACAGGTTGCAAAAACAAATCAATATTACTTATGACTAATTTCAGTAGAAAAATTACGCATTGCCAACACTGTTCATTTCGTTAATAGTGCAACATTAGCATGGGCTAATTTTAGTGCAAAATAAAGGGTCAACACATTGATCATGACTTGTACTACTAAAATAACATAACAGATATATTTAGTGCAATAGTAATGCATACACCTTCAGCACACAGTACATCAAACACCAGTTCATGCCAAGTTATTTTATAACAACATAACGCACGAAAGACAAAAGCGCAGACTCACTGTCAGAGTCTCTTTATGATGTGCTGGTCAAAAAGCTGCTTAAAATCATGCCTGATCATTATCTACAGACCTCCACAATATTTTCCAGGTTCTCAAGGTGAATGAGTACCTTGGCTCTAATAATCAAACAACAAAAAAATAAGGTCAAGAATCTTGGTGTTATTCTGGATCAGATATGTGTTTCAGTAGTCATGTCAAAGCAATTAGTAAATCCGCATACTACCCTCTCAAAAACATTGCCAGAATAAGATGTTTTGTTTCCAGTGAGGACTTGTTCATGCTTTTATCAGCAGCAGGGTGGATTACTGTAACCGCCTCCTCACTGGCCTTCCCAAAAAAGACAGTTGCAGCTCACCCAGAACGCTGCAGCCAGGATTCTGACCAGAACCTGAAAATCAAAGCACATCACACCTGTCTTCAGGTCTTTACACTTGCTCCCAGTTACATTCAGAATAGATTTAAAAGTAATTCTACTTGTCTGCAAATCACTAAATGACCTAGGACCTCAATACATTCATTGAATACTAACCTAACAGACCACTCAGATCATCAGCATCATATAAACTAGAAATTCCAAAGTCAAAGTAAGGTGAATCCGCCTTCAGTTACAGCACCCCCCGCTGCTGGAATCAGCTTTCAGAAATAATCATATGTGCTCCAACATTAGGCACATTCAAATCAAGACTAAAAACACATCTGTTTAGCTGTGCCCTTACTGAATGAGCACTGTGCTATGTCCGACAGATCGCACTATTATGTCTTTCTTTTCTTTTTCATTCTTTTATAATCTGTGTAACACATTTCAATCTGTTTTCACTTATTATTTGTTTTTATTTTCTTATACTTGTCTCTTTTATTCCTGTTTATGTAAAGCACCGTGTATCATCACCACGATCACATGGATGATGTTTACACATGAAGTTTGCCACACCTCCTTGTGTGCTCGATGTTTTCGATGAATTTCACCGTTCATTTACAAAACATGTCAACGGCAATGCATCAAAAAGTGCAACAGCCAATCACATTACTTTTTCAGTGTTGCGTAAACTTTGGCTATCATCTTCTCGAGGGTATTTGCGTTGCGCGATCTAACTGACTAACACCTGTTTGACAATTTAAAGTTCTCTCAAAGTTAGTGTGACTCATTGACGCGGACATAAAAAAATAAGTAATTCAATTTAATAATGGAAGGGCACTTTCATACAGTGAACCTACATTCATGTGTAAGGCTGCCATGTAGTTCAGGTCAAAAACCACATGATCTGCACAGCACGATTAGTTGACATCACTTAAATAGCGTTTAATTTAATTGATGTCTAAGCGACAGAGCACCAAGCACAAAAACAGCCAGACACAGGAAAAGTTTCTTTCCTCAGGCCATCTACCTCATGAACAGTTAAATATTCCCCTACTGTGCAATAAACGTGCAATACTTTCTCATACGCACTTGTACACAGCACCTTATAACCAGTATATTTACAACATATCTGTACATACAACTCAACATCCAGATCTTTTTGACTGACTGCATCTCTGTTGAATGTTTAATGTTTATTGCCTTTTCTTTTCTTGTATTTAATTTTGTGTTGTCACTTTATGTACACTGGAAGCTTCTGTTGCCAAAACAAATTCCTTGTGTGTGTGAAGCACACTTGGCAATAAAACTGATTCTGATTCTGATTTAAGCGTTTAATTCATAGTAGAGAATTAAATTTGACCAGTCGACTAGTGGGTTTCACCCCTAATAGAAACCCCACTGCTCACTAATGCTTTGGAAGTGTTATTGCCACTGTGGGGTAAGGGATCATTTGATGCAGAAGTGTATATATATAAAAAAAAGTTTTAATCAGAATTAAAATAGAAACATTCAACTTAGATAAGTTTATGGCAAATGTCAAAAAAGCAGTGTGCATATTTATTTGGCAAACTTTGACTGATGAGGGAAGATTTAATGACAGAGATTATATCATTTACAGCTGTTATCCTCCAAGAGAAAAGGTCAGATTAAGGTGAAATACTGTGTATCATTTGGTCTCCATCAACCCTAAGTGGACATGTCTGAGTGTAAATTCTTACTGAAGTACATTTGTTTGAAGTAGTTACTGCCCGAAAAGACTATTAATGCGACATGAACCTTAAGACAGCCGTAATGACATACAGCACAGCAGTGTTGAATACATGATTGTGATTAGCTGGTGACTAAAGGAAAGCAGAATAATAACGTTACTGTCTTTTCACACACAACCATCCAGTGAGCGTCAATGTGGGTGAAAACACCATGTTGATGTCAGAGGAGAATGGCCAGACTGGTTCAAGCTGATAGGATGTCAACAATATTGAATTCAACCTGTGTTTTTCAGAGTAGCATTTCTGAATGCAGAACACATTGAGTCTTGATGTAGATGAGCTAGCTTGTCTGGTGTGTGCCCCCTTCTGAGTCCTTAAAATCTGTCAGCAATCAATCTCACATCAAAGAAGCCGGAGATCCAGAATACGCCCACCTATTGTGTAATCACAATTGACCAATGTTATTTGTAGTGATGCCATTTCAGTTCATTCTTCGAATCTTCGAAGTGTATTAGCGGTGGGGTGGCACGGTGACTCAGTTAGCACTGCCGGCTCACAGCAAGAAGGTCGATGGTTAGAGTCCCGGCTGGGTCAGTTGGCATTTCTGTGTGGAGTTTGCATGTTCTTCTAGTGTTCGCGTGGGTTTCCTCCAGGTGCTCTGGCTTCCCCCACAGTCCATATACATTCGTGTATAGGTAAACACAATTGGCCATAGTGTAAGAGTGTGAATGCAAGAGTGTATGGGTGTTTCCCAGTACTGGGTTGTGGCTGGAAGGGCATCCGCTGCGTAAAACATATGCCAGAATAGTTTCATGATGTTGTATTTTCTTGACACACTTTGTGCCCCCTAGAACCAAATTAGTGTTGTTGCACAATAAGAGGCACAACCTTGTCCGTTGCTTTTGTTGACAATGTCCTTCTCTTTATGACCACATTGTCCCCGTCTTGTTATGACTACGTAAAGCAGGATAATGCTCTATATCACAAAGCTCAAATCATCTCAAACTGGTTTCTTGAACACGATAGTGAGTTCAATACATTGTTCACTATATTAGAGTTTCGCAGAATGATGTGGTTTGGGTAACAAATGGTTTGCCAGTTGGGTACAATAGAGCTGCCCTAGAGTAAAATGGTCTCATAGTGGAAAAACAGCATTTTTTTGTTTTTCTGAAACTGCTTGATTATTTTTTTTGGGCCCTATTGTAATGATCAAATGGCCCTTTTCCACTGACTGGTACAGTACAGGTCAGAACAGGTCACCTTTATCAGGCTTGCGTTTTCACTGCCAAAAGGGTACCAATGGAGGTATACGACAGAAAGTTTCAGTCGATGTCATTCTCGCTCGAGGAAATGTCAAGGTAAAGCTGTACAGGTCGTTCATATATCATATGAGAAGCTCTTCTCACAAAACACATGCTTTATACACAAATACTAACATAATTTGATTATAACTGCAGATCAGTAATAGCCTACTGTAGCGTCTGCAATTTATATAAAATAAATAAATAAATGCAACATATATGAACACAAACAGACCATTACAGTCTCCATTATGTTACCAATTACAAAACAACTACACACAGCATACATTTAGTCTTTATTTGGTTTCAAAAACAACACGCAACATAGTCTAGTCAGTGCAAACCTCTCATCTGTCTTTAATCTTCACTAGCACATGTAACCTCTTGTTAGAAAGTAATTCCGTCATTCCCAGTTTATAATAGTCCAAAAGACATTATCCATGGCTTGTTATTATATGCATATAGTATTAAGATGTAATGTCTCGGCTGTGTATTTAAAACATGGTGGTTCCTTTGTTTTCATTCTGGCTAGCTTCATGATCGAGTGAGGTATCTCTGTAAACTAATAGCGTTCAGCTGTGCGTCTAGCTCCGCCTTTTGCTAACCTTTAGGCCTGTTGGTACCCTTTGCAAGGGGGATACCAAAAAGTGGTACAGTACGGTTCGCTTTTAGGTACCTTTTTACAGTGGAAACGGCCATAAAAGCGTACTGAAGCGAACCGTACCGTACCACTTAGTGAAAACAGGCCATAAGTGCGTGGGCTAAAGCGCACTTAAAAAGTGTCCACTTTTGCTAGTGTAATGATGGGAGAAATGGTTGATGCACCAGGCGCATGGTCTAAATTGTTCTCCCTATTCTCTTAATGAGTCATTTTGGTGTTTTGAGCATTAATGTTGCAAACCAATCTAAGTCTATTGTTCTGTTTGCTTTAAAAGCCAGTTGCACTCACATCATGATAGATTCAACAGAATTTGCAAGCTCAAAGACAGAACGCTTCTCCAGAGAGAAAACGGATCTGCACAGAAACAGATTATCTAGGTGACAATCCGGATTACATTATAATCCTTTCATATTTAATATTTGCCATGTTTATGTGCTGCTGAAGATCCTGTGTGTGTTTTAAGCTAAGTGTATGCACATTTTCACCTGCCTGTAGGCGGATATTACTAACTCGCTCTTCAAATAACAGAAACAAATACATTTGCGACATTGACCAACTAAAAGGTGGTCTAAAATAAAAAATACAACAACATTGCGTTAGGTCTGTGGTAAGACCGATAGTCTCTGTAATGCTGCGTTCACATCAGACTTTGTACGCGACAGAAAATAGACATGTGAATATTTTAGGTTTACTTGCTTTATTTGCGCGTCAAATTTACTTCATTCTCTAGGTTCATTGCTAAATGCCTTAAATGGATTTTCGTTGAGATAATAGCTGTGTTAATTTGCTTTAGGAAGGCTAAAAACAGGGTATATATTCGCTTGGCGTCATGTCTGAGTCCACAAGATCCTTTCAGAGGTGCACCCAGCTCTGTGAGTTCATCAACTCCCCCAGAATGTACCTGGATGATGGAGGCTTTCAGTGGTGTTTTAGACTGAATCAAGCCCAGATTGATGAGCTGTTGTTCATTGTCGGCAAGAGGATTTGCCCTCAGGACACCAAAAACAGGCACTATGTCATATTCACGCCCCTACAAGAGCAAGCTCATGATTGGTTAACGCTGAGTGATTCGCGCAAATCACGTCATTTGCGCTGCCTCATTTGCACGAATCGTGCTGCAGTCGTGCTGAATTCATGTCTTTGCATTGACTTAACATGTAAATCACTTGATGCTTCATCCTTGTCTGGTGTGAACGCAGCATAAAACTGCTTTGATACAATCTGCTATGAAAAGTAAATTAACTTGACTGACTACACTCAGTTGGTCTCAATGACACCAGTAGGGTTTTGTTGTTTGAGAAATCGATTCTGCATCGATTTTGAGATTTTCTAAATGCGCCTCTACTCTCTTCTGAATCTATTCTAAGTTCAGTTTTTAACAATAGATGGCGCTGTATGCTTTACAAACAGCTATACTCTGCTTGCATCCAGTTTTCTTACAAATACCACTAACTAAAATAGTCATTAATAAAGCTAGGAAAGGTTCAAGCGAATTACAAGACATTGTGTTTACATTAATTTTATGACATAAAAGTCAACTTACATGACTGTACAATAAAATTGAACAAACACAAAGGCTCTTACTTGGGAGTGTTAAGAGTGTATGGTTAAAAACTAGTCTAGAGTGCCATCCGTTGTTAAAAACATAACTCTGATTCAATTTAGGACAGAATGGTGATGTATTTTGAAACTCGCAGAAACTATTTCTCAAATTTTTCGCCACAGCTATAATCACCAGTTTGGTAAAATGGGAGTTTAAAATTAGGGCTGGACGATACAGAAAAAAAGGATCATGATATAATGTTTCATATCATTTAGTATAGATAATTATTATTGAATTTGTTTTTACAATCCATTTAGGAATATTAGGGTTTTTTAATTAACTAACCACTTCATTTTATTTTACCAACATTACTAAACAAAATTTTTAAAAGTAAAAAAAATAAATAAAATAAACAAAAAAATAAAATAAACGTACTGTAAGAGACTCTTAAACTTAATAAATAAAACGTTTCAAAGTGTGTGCAATGGTGAAGTTTGAATGCTGAACAATCAAGGCAAACTTTAAGGTAGATCAATATCTGGAAGATGTCAACCATAATGATACAGTAAACCTCAAACTCTGTAAACAAAACAAATTTTGATGATCAATTCTGAGCTTTCAAGTAAAGGAACCATCCATCATTATTCAAATACATACTGCAACATTACTACAACATCACTATGCAAAAAAATCTTTCAGATGGGGTGCTAGTGGCTGGATGCACAAGAAAAGAAACCAAAAAGCCACTCTGGTGACATCCTTGCATCCTTTTTTATTTACAATCTCCTCACTGCTGCTAGCCACCACACTCATTTTCACGCGTGTTGTTTTTCTGACCTGAGGTGGCAATGATGCAACCCAACAGGAGTCCGATCACATTGCGTCAAACAGGTGAAAAGTTTTTTGTGCCTCCCTGGCATCTGTGGTAACTAGCCGATCATCAACCGTTTTCTCAGAGGATGAAAAATGGACAAGTCGTTGTTAAGGTTTCGATACAAGTTTTTATGTATAAAGAGAATTAAAAGCACTGCAGTGTTTGGGTGCGCTGTGTTTGTCTAAAGTAATTAGTCTGCCATTATTACTGAAATGTGTATATTCCATACGAAGTGTGAAGCAGATTGGTTAGTTCTACTTACATAAATTTGAGATGTTTTCAACTAGGTGCGCCAGGAAAATACAAACGTGACCCTATGTGCATGTGCAATTTGCGCACGTTAATTGGAAACAGCCCCAAGCTTATTTGCATTCCTTCCAAGTCGCATGGTCAGCAGCCATATTTTAATAAAATTATAGTGCTTCATACCAAAACTTCATACCGTACTATTTTTATAGCGTTATTGACAGTGGTGTTTGGTCGATAAATACATATACCGATTTATCAGCCCAGCCCTAATTCAAATCATGGACTTTTTAGCAGACAAATTTGTAGCAACGGCATCAACATGGACCAGAATTTCTGAGGAGTGTTTCCAGCACCTTGCTGAGTCTGTCACAAAGAATTAAAACAGTTCTGAAGGGAAAAGGCCACAAGTTCAGCCCTAAACTCTAAAGCAACTTGTAGTGGCCAGTGAGTGTATAAATAAATGCAACTGGACTTGACAGATGTTCTGAAGTGTAAATCACATAGCTATGTTAAGAACTGCATTGCAGAAATTAACCGCATTGGCCTTTCATATCATTTTTCCAAATTAAAAACCTCAAAAGGAAATTGTTTTTTTCCCACCTCGTTCTCACAATCATGCACAGTCATTTCTCTACCGAAAACCTACATCACATTTCTCAGTAGTGAGGTAACCGCATTATTTTTAAAGTAGCTCGTAATGGCTTTGCTATCTGTGAAGACACTACTGCCCAACATTTGCAGAGAGCCTAATGCATGACGTCCATCCATTTTCAATAATTCAATGGGCTTTCATTAATTATTCTTTATGGAGAGGACTTCACACACCACTTGTGTGTCATCATACAGTCTTGTGTTAGGAGCAAGACCAAAAATGGCTGTTCCATTTCAACTGTTGTTTGTCATGAAACGCACTCTGGGTTGTGTAATTACAGCCTTTCTTGCCTCAACATGTTCTGATTCTCTTTGGTATTTTTTATGGCTCTGGCCCATTATAAATCTTTGGAATTGCAGCTCTTGTGCTAACCATGAATCACTCACAGACATTGAAATCTCAAATGTGTATTGATCTAACTGAGCCTCTATATGCATTCACATGGCTTAAAACGTATGAAGAATATGTGCCTTGAATAAGACAAAGCCTTCACAGTGTTGCATGCTGGGCTGTACTTCGACATGCAAATCCTATTGCTTAAGCAATAATAGCATGTTTAGAAGAATACTTAAATAATAAGACAGCATAATGGGCTTCAATGTATGGCTTAAGCACAACAAAGCTGATTGTAACAACTGAGCTATTTATATAAGGTCTCAGTAGAGAAAAATATAGTTCTGGTAGTAAAAATCTATAGTTTGAGATGCATGGAGAAATAGCTTTTATCTTAAAATGCAAACGAAAGCCAGTGACAGGGTGTTTGAGTCAAATTCTTGTTCTCAGCATTTTAAGGATTATAAAAATTTGAAAAAGCAACTTGAAAAAGAGGAACCCATTTATGTGTATGGGAGAAATACAATTGAAGCTTTAAATAATTTTTCTGGATTTCTCATCGGCTTTTAATTGTATTTCTCCTAGCATATTAGATGCTACACTTGCTAAATAATTTTTATTAGACAATAAAATGATTGCCTGGGTAGGCATGGGCATATATACGATTCTGACGGTATATTTATTGGATAAAAATATCACAGTATTGTAATTACTGCTCTAAAATATGTTTTCTTAATGTCTGAGTAAAAAAAAAAAAAACGTTTTTCCCCTTTGAACACAATATATTTTATTTTGAGAAACATTTAAAATATTTTTTTGAGCAGTAAACATGTCAGGCTAAATTAACTATTGACTTCTGCTTTTATTTACATTGACTTCATTTGTTTCAAAAACAGCTTTTTTTACAATCCAAAACGGCATCTTTAAATGTCTTTTCTGCTGAAGATACTGCTGTCCTAAAAAACAAAACAAAAAAACGTAAATAAAAAAATCGTACACATGCC
The DNA here is from genome assembly GCA_903798205.1 of Danio tinwini. Lineage (NCBI taxonomy): Eukaryota > Metazoa > Chordata > Actinopteri > Cypriniformes > Danionidae > Danio > Danio tinwini. Next base: position 11,802,323 of record CAIGQZ010032997.1, read on the forward strand.
TTAGGAATGGTATTGTAAAAAAATTTAGGGGGTTTTAAAACCTTGACTTTTCCAAACCGCGGTATACCTTGAAAACAGTTATCGTCCCATACCTATGCCTGGGTGACCAATTTTCTTATCTCTAGAATCCAACAGGTTAAAATGGGAATTTTTTTTTTTCGCATAAAATGTGTACTTCAGTTGGAGCTCCCCATGGTTGTGTTTTATCTCTGTTATTATTTATTTTTTATACCAATTCTTGCATGAGTTCATTTAAAAATAGATACATTGTAAAGTATGCATATGATACAGCTTTGGTGAGCCTTTTAAATGAAGAGGAGGAAGAACACTGGCCTGTTCTTGACTTCTTTTAAAATTCAAACCTTCTCCTAAATATTCCTAAAGCTAAGGAGATGGTTATTTATTTTAGAAATTTTACAAAGCAAAGCTCATCCCACATTAATTAATGGGATCTAAAATCTAGTTAATAACAATTTATAAATATTTGGGTGTGATGTTGGACAGTAAACTTAAGTGGGATGTGTGGACTGACTGTATAAGGAAAAAGCTTTAACAGAGAATGGACTTCTTAAAGAAAGTGTTGTCTTTTAATGTTCACAACTCATTGTTGATCATGTTTTATAGTGCTTTTATCAAAAGTATTGCAACATTTTGTGTGACTTGTTGGTATGGAAATGCTTCTGAGGCCCAGAAAAGGGGGAGGGTGGTAACAACAGCCAGTAAGTGGTTGGGAATTAAATGAAAGAGTATTAATAGTGTGTATATATAGGGCTGGACGATATGGCAAAAATTTATATTACGATATATTTCTTAATTTTGGTCGATACAATATAATTCAGACATCGATATGGACAATATTAAAAAGACAGGAAAAAACTGCCAAGAACGGACACAATGGATGTCTGTACCTACAATTGACTACATCTGAATTTGTAAAGTCTATAATACCTCCAGGCTCATAACTTTTCTTTTTTTAAATAAAAATTGTACAAAAAATAAAATTAATGTTCACTTTTCATTTGTATTTAGCCTTTACAAACAAGAAATGTGAAATAAACTATCAAATAAACAAAACTCTCAGACTTAGCTCTTATATATATATATATATATTTCGCATAGATTTATTTTTTTGATCTAGATTAATCTCGAAATTAATCTAGATTAAAATGGCTTATTTGAATTCTGCTGATGGCATTCAGAATATGTGTACTACCCAAATAATACGTCTTTGAGAATGAGTTTCTCAAGCCAGGTGGAGCATTAGATCAGGGGCTTATCTCCTGTTTCCAAAATGCACCACAAATTGCTTGAGAAACTGTTCTACTATGATAATTGGTGATGAAAATAAGTGATGTTCAATAAGATGTACTTGTGTTTACAAACTGTTTATTCAGTTAAACATCAATGTTGAGCTGTAGGCCTGCAAAAGCTCCAAACAGCGATTTTCATACTTGCTTTTGATGTACGTACATACAGAAAATGCTGCTTCACAAAGGCAAGTTCACACAGCCCTGACGGTGAGTCAAGCATTGAGTATGTTTACATGGGCAACAATACTTTAATACGACTTTAATATGATTAAAACAATACTCTGATTAAGAGTCTACCAAGTAAACAGCAATTTTTGATTACCTTAATGCGACTAAAGTTATAACTGAACTAAACAGGAACAGAAAACTGAACATAAATGGAATTAAGACGTGGGGTATGCAGATATTACTGACAAACTATTACCATCATGTAGGACTTTTCGCCATATTTTCCGTCAAGATCCACACAGGCGGCTGTCAGTAAAGGACCGTACACACACACACACACACACACACACACACACACACACACACACACA